>CM053592.1:54302443-54349373 GCA_028646515.1 Pseudochirops corinnae
GTTTGGGAGCTGTTCTTACTTTGCTTCTTATGCTTATTCTTACTCATGGTTGTTCAGACCATGATTTTTTTTTTAAATCTCTGTGGGGCTCTGCTTCCAGAAGGGAAAGCTCTGTCCCAAATCGCTGGGGTCCTCCCGGCTGCCGTAGCTCTCAGGAAAATGCTGGGACTCTTCCTAATTACTTCTGGCTGACTGGAAGACTCTAAGACCGAGGCCCAAGATGGCGATCCGGATCCAGGCCACGCAACACAAGAGCTCTGGCCTGAGAACAATCGCTAAGTCCCCCTGCTGTCGGCAGGCCACGGGCGGGAAGCTACAACGCGGAGGCGGGTGCAAAACCTCCACCTTTCACTTTTCCGCTCCGGAGGCCTTTCAGTTGGACTGCTTATCTCCCCCTTTCGCAATCCCCACTTGCAGCTGCTGCTAATCCACTCACCTGAGAGGCTCCTCCGCTCCTCCTGTCCAGCCACCCCCGGGGCACAGCCGCGGCTTCAGGCCAGGCTGGTTTCGGTTTGCAGTGCTGATATGGTTCCTCGTAGCCGAGCTGACTTTAGTGGGAAGTATCTTTGTGTGTGTTCTGGAGTCCTAGGATTGGTTTAGATTCCTGTTTTATGGGTATTTTGGGGTGGCTATGTGAGAGCTGCGATATGTTGCTGCTGCTATGCCGCCATCTTGGCTCCGCCCCCCTACTCTGTTAAATCTAATATACTCTTTTAAAATACATAAAATAAATTACCCGATCAATAGACAATTTCTTTTTGTTTTGTTTTGGTTTTTGTATATTGAAATGTTGTGTTTGTTAATGAATTGAATTCAATTTTTGAATTGAAAACAAAGAATAGCCACTCACGAGTACTGAGTTCCTGCGTTTGTGTAATATTTGGACTCTCAGTCAGTAAGTAATGTCTACATGCCCAGAACTCTACTGTAGCAAATACTGTACAAAACTGCATTAAATACATGGTCCCAACTTCTTAGGATTTTATGATATCATTAGAGGGACCGAAGTTGAGATGAATGAGGGGTGGAGAGAGGTAGACAGACAGCATAACCTAATCAAAACAGCTTATGGACTTGGCTATGGCTTTTCTTTTCTTTTTTTTTTTTCTCTTTTGCTGGGAGAAGACTCAGGAGAAAACTAAAAGGGCAACAAATTTAGGATTAAGTGCTTGGATGATGGTAAAATGGGAGTGTGGGAGGAGAGAGAGTAAGGAAATGCAAGAGATGAGAGAAGAGTCACCACTTTGCTGGGATGGTGTAGCTCAGTTGAGGGCCTCTCCCCTCCATTCTAATTAACAAGAAACAAATAGAATGGGACAGTTAGAAGGAAAATTGGGATGATGTTGGGGGCTATATCTGACCTCCCTATGTCACCTCAGAATCAGGAGATAAAAATGGTCATCATCAGAAACTTTAATGGCATTTATTAATTAGGAAAGCAGTCTGGACCTATTGTCTTGGTTCTGTAGAAATCTTTCTATCAATGCAGATCAGCAAATCATTTGTCCAGTAACAATAATTGTAGAGCATTTCCTAGGTCTCTGTGAAGCTAATTGACTTATATATGGCCTCTTAGCCTATATGTGTCAGAGGCAAGTCTTGGACCCAGGCCTTCCTGATTCTAAAGCTCGTTCCCTCTATACTCAATACCACATTGATTTTTACTTATGTTTTATTTCACCTCTAATGCAGTCCTGCAGACTTTCACAAAAAATATGGAAATAACATCAATACCATAGAGCTAGGTAGTTGATGCAATGAATAGAGCACTGGTCCTAGAGTCAGAAAGACCCAAGTTGGACTCCAGTCTACTGGGAAGTTATGTGACCCTAGGCAAGTCACTTAACTGCTACCTGACTCAATATCCACACCTGAAAAATAGAGATAATAATAACATTTACCTCCTAGGGTTGTGATTAGGACACAGTGTGATGATATGGGAAACCTTAAACCACTATATAAATGCTAGTTATTTTTACTTTAAATATTCAAATGGATCTTTGATCTCACTAATAAAGTAGATTTCTCTTCTAAAGATGCAGATTGCAACCCATCCTTGCCTGCCCATCCTGTGTAACTGTTGTCCTTTTTGTGCCTTGCCATAAACTGGGGAGAGACAACACACATGTAACTTATTAATCATATTTCACCCTTCCTCTCTCCCTCCCCATTTCCCCCCACCCCCAAAGCAAAACTGACCCACTGTGTCCTGTCATTGAGTTACTCAAAAGCAGAAAATTATTCAGCAATTCTTCTCAGTTGGTATGTATGACTACTAACACAATATTACTAACAGATACTGCTACTTGTCCAGCTTTTGTTCATTTGATTTCATACGTCCTTTGGGAAATTCATTTCTCTGACTACTATATGACAAGGAGTTAACTAAGCTTAGAAATCTAAAGTCAATTGGGATACACTTCAGGAGGATGTATTAGGTGTAAAGCACATTGAAGCCATAAAATACAAAGAGAACTTGGACTAAGTAATCCCAGAGACTTGGGCAAGCCCTTAAAATGGATTACTCGCTGGGCCAGATACAAATGAACAGATTTTCTGGCAGCCACCTTGACTAAAAAAGAAAATAACAGACACTTCTGCAAAGATTATCCCAGTTCTCTGAAAAGCATGTCACCAACAACTAGTATTATAGTTTATGACTTTAACTTTATGAGCGTGAGGATTTTTTGTACACCAAGAATTCAGAGGAGGGTTATGTAGGTATATTCATGGTCTCTTCCTAATGATCTGAAATGAAATTTCAGAAGGGTTTAAAATTCTTTGCTGAAGTACAATAATTTAAATCAGTCTCAACCTTCCTAATGCCGCGACCCTTTAATACTTGTATGTGGACACATTTGTATGTGGGCAGACCTGCCTGGAGACGGACAGAGGAGCAGTGTCTCGGTTCCTAAGACTATCGGAAATGTGTGTTTTCCGATGGTCTTAGGCAACCCCTGTGACCCCTGTGAAAGTGTCGTTACACCCCCAAAGTTGAGAACCGCTGATTTAAATGATTGGCATTTTCATGCAGCTTCCAAAAAGTCTAAAACTTCATATCTTTGAATGGTGTCTTAATCTCTTTTGGTTACTAAAATAGTGTTGTGGATAATAAACACATACAACAAAATCCTGTTCTCTAACATGATTTCTAGTGTAACTGGCACCCCCTTCTTTTTTTATTTTTTGAGAAAAGAGATCTGATGATACAAGCTGTAGGATTTTATATGGCTTTAGGAGAAGGCAGACTATGACCAAAAGGATATAGAATGAGGTAGCAGAGATGATTTGGGACTGATCAAGCTCTGGGGCAGGAGGTAGAAATGGAGATGAGATGCATGTGAAAGAGAGCTAAGAAGGGCCAAAAAGAAACCCAGAGAAAAAGCAGGAGGGTTAATTAAAGTAGGGAAAGACAGTTTGACTTAATGGGTAGAAGGACTGCCTTGTTATCCAGAAGACTTGGGTTCATTCACCTTCTATCTCTGGCACAGGCTGCCAGTGTGACATTGGGCAAGTCACTTAACCTGTCTTGTCCCAAGTAACTCTCTAAGATTTTAAATTATAGAGGAATTTTATCGTTGGGTAGATTGTAATCCAAGTTCATGAGACCAGTTCCCTATGCAAATGAAATCTCAAGTCCAGACCACCTCTCCCCGCAAAGAGTAAAAATCAAAGCAAGATCTAGGAAAGCAAATATAAATTATCAATTAGGAAAGCAGTCTGGACCTATTGTCTTGGTTCTGTAGAAATCTCTCTACCGATGCAGATCAGCAAATCATGTGTCCAGTAACAATAATTTTAGAGCATTTCCTAGGTCTCTGTGAAGCTAATTGACTTATATATGGCCTCTTAGCCTATATGTGTCAGAGACAGGTCTTGGACCCAGGCCTTCCTGATTCTAAAGCTCGTCCCCTCTATACTCAATGCCACGTTGATTTTTACTTATGTTTTATTTCACCTCTCATGCAGTCCTGCAGACTTTCACCAACAATGCCATAGAGCTAGGTAGTTGATACAATGAATAGAGCACTGGTCCTAGAGTCAGAAAGACCCAAGTTGGACTCCAGTCTACTAGGAAGTTATGTGACCCTGGGCATAGTCCTTCAATGAAAGCAGTTTGTTCCAGAATCCTGGGATTTTCCCAGAGAATTGATCAAAATTGGCCTATTTTTTCTGCATTAAAAGCTAGGGCTTTGGTAGCCAGGAGAAGGAACTATAGAAGCTACACTTACACATTTAAGTATGTGAGAAGTTTGTAACTGTGCTGTCTGTTTGATTGCAAAATGCCTTTCTATACAGAATTTGTATGCAAATAATTGTGTGTGTGCATGTGTGTGTGTGTGTGTGTGTGTGTGTGTGTGTGTGTGTGTGTGTGTAAAATGTTGTTTTATCTATTGGAATGCAAGTTCCTGAAGGACAGGAGCTATTTTCCCCACTCACTTAGCCAAGTGTCTGACAGATTATAAGTCCTTCATAAATATTCCTTCCAATCTCTCCACCCAGTGCAAAAGTAGATATCACATTCTAAGTAGCAAGCTGGGTGTGGGATTATTTGAATGGTCCCCGACAAACAAGCAGTATTGAAGAGGAGTAAAAGGGTAGACCAAGATACTAAAACCATAATGATAAGAGAAAAAACACCCTTCACTGCACTGGAGACATCTTGACCCTGAAAGAACATCAGATTTGGAGTCATATGACCCAGGTTCAAATTCAGATTCTCACACTAGCTCTGTGATTTTGGGCAAGTCTTTCAAACATCCAAGTCTTCAATTACTCATTTGTATAAAATAAAAAGACTGGGCATGATAATGTTTGAGGTCCCTTCCCCAGAGCTATAACTCCTTATACCACGTGGTTGTATAGAAATGTCCATCTGTCAATATGCAGTTTTCTGTAGGGAAGTGGCCTCTATGTCTCTAGTACAATTTATTAGATATATATTCTATTATATTACCAAAGAGAACCTGCCGATTAACTGTCTTCATGTATCTTTGGTAGGTGCTACATGGCAATTTATTAGCTTAAGGCTAACAACAAATATATTTGCTTTTGTTCTCAAATTTGCATATGTTATAATGGGAATATGGATATAGGTAATTACAGTCTGGGACTACATAAAATTTTTCATTCTCAAGAGCTACTATGGCAGCTAGGTGGCACAATGGATAGAGCACTGATCCCAGAGTTAGGAGGACCTGAATTCAAATTTGGTCTCAGACACTTATTATCTATATGACCTTGGGCAAGTCCCTTAACCTCAACTGCATAAAGAGAGAGACAGAAACAGAGACAGACAGAGAGAGAGCTACTGTGATCATTATGTCCCTAAGTCATATTTTTATTTTTTAAAGAGGAAAATGATCAAGAAGTTTCATATACATAAACCACCCATATCTATCTCACTAGTTTTGACTAACTATCATTACTTTTGAGTAAAAAGGCCTGGGAAATATTAAGTTTAGACACAACTGAGAAAACAGAAATGCACCAACTTCATCTTGGAAACTAGAGTAACTTCTTTATTCCCAAGAGGATAATTTAGAAGTCATTATCCTTCAAAGTCTTTCCTTCTGACAGACCTCACTCATTTTGTTGGGTAAGATGTCAACAGGTCATCTAATACATTCCCCTCCTCCAGGTCAAGAGTCTGGTCTTATAGATTATCTGTTTTAAAGAGATGTGTATGTGTATGTAGATGTGTGTGTGTTTGTGTACATGCATTTCAAAATCTTAACAGATAATTCTTAGGCTTTAAAAACTTTTGTTTTTCTATCCTAGGCTAGCTGATTTCCCTTTCTGAATAATTCAGCCACAATGTCACTCAATTAATTGACCAATTGATAAACATTTATTAAGTACATATTATGTGCTTTGCATTGTGCTAGGGACTGGGGATATAAGGAAAGCATGAAACATATCCTACTTGAAAGTAGCTTACGTTCTAAGGAGGAAGACAAGTATATAAATATACTTTATATATATATATATGCATATACAAAATGAGTATGAAGAGAATATATGAAAATAAAGACAAAATAGTTAAATACAGAATATTTAGGGAAGGTACGCACTAGCCTTTGGGTGGATCAGGAAAGGCTTTATGTAGAAAGTGGTACCTGAGCTGTGTCTTGAAGGAAAAGAAGTATTCTCTTAGGCGGGTAAAGAGATATCAGTACAAAGGCACATGGGATATGAGAGTGTCATATGTGAAGAACAAAGAAAGTAAAGACCACATGGTCTGGACCCCAAAAAGAAGGAAGAAAGGAGGGAAATGTCCAATATCTGAAAAGATGGATTAACTTTTGAAGTTAAACAGAGGCATTTACATATGATCTTGGAAGCAAAAAGAACTCAGTGGAATTGACCGAATAAAGGAGAGACCTTGTCACGCACGTCCTGAGGAAAATCTCTTTGACGGCATATTGTAGGACAGCCTGGAGTGGAGACAGGCTTGGTGCAGTTGAACAATTAGGAGGCTATTTGAATAAACTTGACAAGGGGTGATGAAGGGCCAAACTAAACTGGTTGCTGATGGGGTAAAGCAGAGGGCCTAGGGTTAAGAGATGTTATAGAAGTAGAAATGGCAAGATTTGGGAACTGACTGGGTGTGTGGAGTGAGAGAGAATGAGGAGTCAAGGCTAATGCCAAGGTTACGAACCTGAGAGACTAGAAGCATGGTGATACCTTAGACGGAATTAGAAAATTTTAGAAGAGAGATGGCTTGACCAGGAAGGATTAATGGGTTCAGTTTTGACTATGTTGAATTTGAGATATATATTTGACATTCAATTTGGAGTGTCAAGTAGGCAATTTGTAATACAGAACTGAAGCTCAGGGGAAAGATTGGAGCTGAATGCATGTATCTGCATACACATGAACATATATGTGTGTGTATGTGTACTTGCAATGGTAATGGGAATTTGGAGATCTTCCCTGCCCTTTAATAGGCCTGAGGAAATTTGAAGATCTTCCCTGCCCTTTAATATACTGAATGTAATCACATAGAACCTGTACTAGGAGGAGTTTGCTGAACAGAAGCAGGAAGATGGGAATCAGAGCTGATAGAGCTGGAGGAAGGAAAAAACACAGGCAAGGAGACAGCTAGGTATGGTGTGGCTCTCTGCTGTGTTATGGTGTATTAACTTCTTTGTTGCTATGATGCATTCGGTTTTCTGATGCTGGAATTTGGCTTTATGTTTTGGATGTTCAGCTTTCTGGTGTCTGAATAAGTATTTTGCTTCTGTCTTTTTTATGGAGGGTCTGTTATATTTTGTGATTCAGAACTATGCCGGCATATTCATAGTCACTGTCAGTGCTGTGAATATTGCACTGAAACTACAGTCTGTGTGTGTGTGTATGTAATATATGTTTGTGTATGTAATCTGAATAGAGATGTTAGTTGATGAGGTTTCTGAGGGACTATATAGAGAAAGAAGAGAAAACCTGGTATAGACCCTTGAACAATACCTTCATGAGGGCACAATATGAATGAAGAGTCAGCATAAGAGACAGAAAAGAAATGATCAGACAAGCAGAAGGAGAGCAAAGCAAAAGTAGGAAAAATGTGAGAAGAGAGAATGTAAAGGTAGCCACCAGAGTCAAATACAGAAGATATGTTAAGATATATGAGGACTGAGAAAACACCATCAGATGTGTGGTGAGAGTTAGGTTATGAAGGGCTTAGATTGCCAAACAGAGCATTTTGTTTCCATTTTGGAGTCAATAGGAAGTCTCTCGAGTTTATTGAATTTGGAGGAAAGATGACATGATCACATTGGCATTTTAGGAAAATCACTTTAGTTGTCATGAGGAAGATGACTATCAGTAATCCAGGTGTGAGGTGATGAAAGCCTGCACTAAAGCGGTGGCAGTGTCAGAGGAGAGAAGGGGGTATATTTGAGACATGTTGCAAAGGTGAAATTGATGAGCCCTTGTCAACAGCTTAAATATGGAAGGCAAGAGATAGCAAGGAATCCAGGATGACTCCTAGGTTTTGAGTCTAAGGGACCTGGAGGATGGTGTTAGTTTTTACAGTATAATGAAGGTAAGAGGTGGGAAGGGTTTGGAGGAAAGAGAACGAGTTCTGTTTTGACATAGTGAGTTTAAGATGTGTACTGGACCAGTTTAAGATGTCTGAAAGGCAGTTGGAGATGTGAGATGGGAGATCACCAAAGAGATTAGGGCAGGAAAGGTAGATTTCAGAATCATCAACATAAAGATACTAATTAAAATCATGGGAGATGATGAGATCACCAAGTGAAGTAGCATAGACAAGAAGAAAAGAGAGTACAGGACAGAACCCTGAGGGACACCTACAATTGGAAGGTATGACTTGGAGGAGGATCCAGCAAAGGAAAAAAGAGAAGCTGTCAGGTAGAGAGAAGGACGATCAGCAGGGTGGTATCTCGGAAACCTAGAGAGAAGAGAAGATCAAAGAGGAAAGAGTATAAGAGTATCCCCTAGTAAGGCATATCTTTCTAAAACAGCACATGTCCATCTAGAAAAAGCTAGATATCTTAAAACAACTGGGGGGAAATACTATTTGTAGAGACTGTAGTGCCTGTAAATTATTTTTACATTTAGAGAAATGTCTGTATGGACTCTTCCTTTTGCGCTACAGATTATAATCTTTCCATATGCAGTCACCAGGTGGCACTGTCTGGTAGAGTTTGGCTCAATAACAAACACCAAAAGTAAGAAGGTGTACTTGTTCTTGTGGGTCTTTCCCAGTGTTGGCCATATCTATTTTGTCAATGTGTATTTCCTTCTCCACAGTCACCACTCTAAACCCAGAGAAGAGGACAAAGTGGGGAGGGAGTGAAGGGGAAGAGGAAGGGGGGAGGAGGAGAAGGAATGAGACACAAGTGACCTGAAAACTTGCCCTGGCTCAGACAGCAAAAGTAGTGCTCTCACTCCGTTTATTTAACCTGGGACACTGGGGAATAATCCCATAGCCAATTTAGTTGGTTTTTTCAAAGAGTTTATTTTTTAAAAATCATAAGCCAAAATTATTAGATTCTCTCTACTTTGCTCAGATTGCCCTGCTTAGGGAAAACACTGATGTTTTGGGCTAAGGTTTAGATCTCTGTCCCTCGTATGGGGTGTGTGTGTGTGTGTGTGTGTGTGTGTGTGTGTGTGTGTGTGTGTGTGTGTGCAACAATTCATTGACTTCATTCTAGTTTCTGTGTATACAATAAAAGATTTTTGGGTCAAAAGCATTTAAAACAAATCAAATTCTGTTAAAGTAAATACCCTTCTAAAGTGTTGTTTAAAGAATTAAACTTTAAGGACCAGAAAATGTTGGATTATACCTCTATCCTCTTGGATATAAAAGGTATGGGGAAGGAAGAAAAATGGTTTCACTTAGATTCCTAGTCAGGGATATTACCAGAAATCCTCTACACCATTCTTAGCTCTCTTATTTAACATTTTGGACAAATGTATCAAATATTCCAAGGCTTCTTTCCACCACAGCTATTCTCTCCACTTTGCTACTACCACCTGTTTCTGTCCCTGAATGCTATTACCATCTTAGTACAAAACAACTACCCCCTCAAACCTTCCCCTCCAGGGAAGAGGAATTGACAATGTCCTCTAGAACTCCATTTCCCACAAGTCTATACAACCATACTGTTGATCCTGAGCCTCTTTATACTTCTTTTTTTTTTTCATTTTTCTCATAAATTTTTCATAGAAAACACGTCCAACTTAATGCCTTCCCTTTATTCTTCTCTTATCTTGGAAAATCAATGTAAAGATCAAATCGTAGGACTATTTTCTGTCATTCTTTTTATAAGGCTAGCCAGTTGATTTTCCCATTTGATCATATCTTTAATAATGGATTTTTTTTCAATGTTGTCTCATTAGTAACCTGGTGCTTCTTGTTTACATTCCTCCTGCAACTTTCTTTTACCCTTTGGGCTATTTGTAACCAAAATACTCCTGATTCCATTCTATGGTTTATAGCTACATGTCATCAGGAAAATGGCTGGTTTTAAAGCATTGCAGCAATGAACAGTTGGAAATTTATTGCTGGGATATCCAGAATTCATAATAAAAATGACAGGGAGCCTAGTAACTTCTAGGCAGCATATAAAATAGAAAATTCCCCTAATCCTCAAATGCCTTTAGAATATATTGATTGATGAGGTGCTCAGAGCCCCTCTTCTTGCTTTCAGTATCCTTTTTCAAAAGAAAAATTGATTATTGGGTCATGAACATACCTAGCTTTTAAATAGAATTGTGGCTTCAGTTCAGTCTTTGTTGGCCTATCAGTCATTTCCTGTGTATGATCCACAGGAGGTTTCTAATAGAATTACAAGTGGGCTATAAACACTTTACTTCCTGACCCCCACCTCATTCTTTATACATCTATCACTCTTATCTTCCCCTTCCTCCTCACCTCAAATAGGTAGCAATCATAAAATCCTATACATTCGTATTTCTTTATAAAATTAGTTCCTCAATCAACAAGTATAGTAAGAACCTATAGTGTACTGGAAACAGACATATGTGTGTGTATGGACAGGGAAAGATTTTATTGGTGTTTTATTGGTATAAGCAACTCCTGAATGAGGAAATCCCCTTCTACCAATGTATGTTGGCTCCTTCTCTGTAATTTAGAGTCACTAAACATCACAGAAATTGAGTGACTTGTCCAGATCACCGAATCAGTATATGTCAGAGGCAGGAATTAGACAGGTTTTTCTAGCTGACCCCTTATTTACCTACTATACTACATCTTTAACAAATAAATAAGAGTATTTTAGGGGAGAAGTCCCAAAAGGCAAGGGTAATCAGGAAAGATTTCATGTAAAAGATGCTACTTAAGCTAATTTTTGAAGGCAACAAAGGATTTGTTTTTCAGAGCTTGAGAAGCAAGGAGAGAGTGTATTCTAGGCATGATGGCATAGTCTGTGCAAATATACAAAGGGAGAGAAAGACCATAGAAAACAAACTTTCAGAAGCCTGGTTTCCAAATTCCAGACTTAAACTCTTGATTCTCAGCACCAGAGCTCACAGAGACATTCTTGCATACACTAAAAAATCCTGATTCCTTCTGGGAGGACTAAGGTTAAGGATTATGGTGGGGTAAGATCTGATCAGTGCAATTGTTACTCTCCAAGATATTTCAGATAGCCTTCATGAAAAGAAGAAGAAGATTAGGGGCAATTTAGAATTGAATTCAGTGTCAACACACATTGAAAGAGATTTATTAATGACATAAATTAACTTATACTTTAATAAGAATATGATGCCTACCTCTCTCTTTAGTGTCCAGCTGTTGCTCCAAAGTTATCAATTACCCTAGTTGCCAAATCTCATCGCCTTTTCTAAATGCTCTTCATTCTTGACTTCTGTGCAACTTTTGATATTCTGATCATTCTCTTCTCCTTGATAATCTCTTCTCTCTAGATTTTCAAGACATTACTCTCCTGTTTATACTCCTACCTGTCTAAACATTCTTTCTCAGTCTGTTTTGCTGAATCTTTATACACCATTACACCTGGTAAACATGAGTATCCCGTAAGACTCTGTCATGGGCCCTTTTTTCTTCTCCCTTCGTATTACTTCACATGGATTCAATTATCATCTCTAGGTTAGTGATTCTCAAATCTACTTTCTCCAGCCCTACCCTCTCTGCGGACCTCTAGTCACACATCTCCAATTTTCTATCAGACATCTCCAACTGGATATCCCATAGATTTAAACTCATGTCCAAAATTGAAATCATGACCTTTCTCCCTCAATCTCCAATTATAATCAAATAAATAGTAGGAAAAACCAAGACAGTTTTAGGACAAAGAGTACAAGAGAGGAAAGAGTATAAAGAAGGAAATGGTAATCAATAGAGACACATGCTATGGAGAAGCCAAGTAAGATGCAGACTAAAAAGGCAGTTGGATTTTGAATTTAGTATAGATTACTATTTCTAGAAGCTTTTTAATGAGAGAAGTAAAGAGTGTAAATGCTCAAATGGGCATCAAAATTGGGGATTTTTAAAGCAGAAAGACTAGAGAACATTTGTAGTTTTTTTGAGGGGGGAAGCATTGGAGAGGGAACAAATAAAAGTATAAGAAAAAGGAGAAGGGCAAGTAGAAATGGGATCAGATTGGTGGGATGTAGTTCATGACTGAAATATGGATATTTAAATATCTCATTCAAAAGAAATAGGATCAACATATTTTAGAAAAATATATGTAATATATTTCTTAATAAAATATGTATATTAAAACAAATATATGCACATAAAATATTTCATATTTTCAAGATATTACTTATATGAGGAAATATGAGAATCAACATGGACAAACATGGTGAAGACCATTTGTGTAATGAACAATGGAAAGAGAAACAGAAATGGTATTGATGTGGGAGTATACTACAGACTGAATCTAAGAGGAAATAGATGAGAATTTCAGGAAACAGATGGCATAGAGGCATAGTATAGTGGTTATGAGGGACTTCAATTATCCAGACATCTGCTAGAGCTCTTTCTCTGCCAGAAACATTTATAGTAGTGAATAAATTTCTTGGCTTGCCTTAATGCTTTCATCCTTCAAAAAGTGTTGAAAGAAATTAGGAAGATAGCTATTATGAATCTAATTCTCACTAACATGGAGAAAGTAATTGCTGATATAGAAATAATAAGAACCTTGGGGAAAACTCTATCTTAGAGTTTAATCACTCTATCTTAGAATTTAAGAGAGAGGAAAAGAGAGTTTGACATACTCTAGTGTACCACATATTTGGAGTAGAATACGTTTCAAAGAATTTCTAGAACATATAGGTAGAATCTACCCAAGTCAGCTATCTGCAGCAAGACAATACATTTCTTAGAGGAAACATGAAAATTAATGTAAAAATAAAAGGATAAAAATAAGAAAACAAAATGGAAGGTAATTGAAGCAACTCCATCCTGACCTATTTAAAAAAAAAACTTGTTAGTGGGAAATGGCAAGTACATAAGGAAAGAAACATCAACATAAAATATAACAATATGCTACGGATTTAATTAATATACACTGATTGCAGTAATGAGAACCAGAGATCATAGATAATGAATCATCTAGCATATACTCAATCTTTATGAAGGAGTCAGGAAGACTTGAACTGCAATTAGGTCTTAGACACTTTCTAGTTGTATTACCCTGAGAAAATCATTTAACTTCTCTTTGCTTTGGTTTCCTCATCTCTAAAGTAGGGAAAATAATAGGTCATACCTAGCAGGATTGTTTTTAGGAAAAAAATAATATAAATTTTTAAAGCACATTACAAACTTCCAAATGCTATATTAATGCTATGATGATGATGACGATGATTGATGATGATGTAGTGGTTGTGGTGATGCCATTTGGTGAGATATGGCAACCAAGGAAAACATTGGCTTAGAACATAAACTCACTAATTTGTGTTATGTAGCAACATCATGCATAAAGTAGTTCTTTAAAGGTTCTTTAAAGGACAGATAAAATCTATAATCCTATCAAGACAAGGATGTTTTTTCTCTCTTTCCTGTGGTAGTTCCTTTACAACTTGTTGTATTTTCTTTTACTGAGAATGGGTTGATTCAGATCTATATTTTATTTTCAGTATGAGGATTCTATATTTTTAAGGTAATCCTCTATTTCTTTTGTGGTCTCAGTTTTTTAGCATATGATTGCACATAGTAATTTCTGATGATTCCTTTATTTTTTTCTGATTTTATTTTATTTGTCCACTTATTTTGTTGATGAGATATTTTGCCTTCTTTTTATGTGAGTTGGCTAAAGGCTTATTAATTTTGTTAGTCTTTTCAAAGACCCATTATTTTTCAGGACTTTTTTGGTTTCCTTCTCCTCTAATCATCAATTTTTATTCATTTTTGTTTATTTTTATTGCCTTTAATTTTTTACTTTCTAATATGAAAATACATATTTAGTTCATCAATCCTTCCCTATTATATGTTACCAAAAAGTTTTTAGGGTTATAAAGTTTTCCTTAAGGATTACTTTAGCTGCATCTCAGAAATTTCCATATTTTGTTTCATCATTATCATTGTCATTCACATAATCATTAATTATTTCTAAGATTTGTTTCTTGTTCAATTAGTTATTTAAGATTGCATTTTTTTAAATTTCAATGTCTAAATATGAAATCATTAGGAATGGTGCAAATTTACACAATAGAGCTGAAGCAATGATAAGAGAAGAAGAAAAGTAAGTGTAGCATAAAAAAATATAATTTCTAATTTTTGTTCATTTCCTCAAGGTCATGGCAAGGGCTTAATGGATGATTTGTATTTTTGTTCTTATATGGTTACTTTTATGCAACTATTCTGATGGAGTTTCAGGATTTCCTTTTAAAAGAACAAAACATATCAAAGATGTTATCACTTCTTTGTATATGGTTTGATTTTTTTTTGAAGAAACAAAATTATTTATGGATTCATTTTTGTAAACCTTTGCTGTGTCTCTTTCTCACTACTGCTGCTCCCAATTGTGCATTTATAGCAAATAAAACATTCACACACACCCCAAAATAAAAATTTCCATAACAAATATGAATATTCCAGTAAAACCAGTTCTCATATTGACCATGTCCAAAAAGTACATCTCATTCTGAATTTTAAGACCATCACCTCTCCATCAGGAGAAGGTAGGGGTTGTATGTTTCATCCTGAGATTTCAGCACCCATTTTTTAACCTCATATTAATCCAATTTCTAAAGTTTTTCCAAATTACTTTTCTTTCTGATATCATTGTAGAAACTGTTCCACTAGTTCTTCACTCTGGTCTACTGATGCTGGCCATTTTATCATTTCTTATGACATAATAATACCCACTTTAGGATAGCCTTGTCAAGTTCCCATTTAGGTCTATATCTTTTCTTTGAACTCCCTGAGCTAATTATTTTTATTACATTTTGGTCTATAACAAATACATTTACTATTTTTGCCCCTTTTTATTTATTTTCAATGTTTCTGAGCCCTAGCACAAGGTTAGTCTTTGTAAAAGTTCAATTTGATACTTAAAATATGTATATTCTTTAATGTTCCCATTTAGAAGATTCCACAAATCTTTTAGCTCAAGTTTCTCCAATAATTTGTTTAACAATGTATTGGCTATCTTTTTTTTTCTTTTATACTTTTCTCAAATATATTTCTTTACCTTGTTTATTAATTCTGGTTTTTGCTAATTTTAAACTTTTATTTTTTGATGCATTGTCTTTATGTTTATGGATGTATTCCTTCTCTAACCTTTTAGAGTTCCTCATAAAATTAAAGCTTATAAAGTATTGTAAAGGACATCCTTCTTTCAATGTCTGTATTATTGCTTTGCAGGTCTTGCTCCCCTTTCTCCTTTTCTGTTTCTTATTGTACCTCACTCTTAGAACCATTGATTCCTGTGGGAGGTATTGAAAATAGAAATAGTGTTGCATGGTAAAAAATTTCCCTGTGTCCCTGATCATTTGGTTCAATTCTGCCCCCTACCGTTTCCATTTTCTTTCCCATTTGCCATGGAATCTGTTCTCTGCATTCATGGCTTCTATTCCTTTGGATGCTAGACTTAGAAGCTGTGATTACCTTTCTCCAGAGGAAGAAACACATCCATGGAGGCATATTTCTATCTGTGTGTGTGTGTGTGTGTGTGTGTATCTCTATGTCTGTGTCTGTCTCTGTTTCTCTGTCTCTCTTTCTCTGTTTCTTCTCCCTGTCTGTCTCTCTGCCTCTCTGTCTCTGTCTCTCTTTCTGTCTCTGCCTCTGTCTCTCTGTCTCTGTCTCTCTCTGTCTCTCTTTCTTTTTCTCTTTGCCTCACCCTCCTTATAGTGGTTTCTCTGAGCACCAAATCCCCAAAGATTATATCCGTGACAAAGCCTGTTTCTCACCCACTAAAATGAGAGTGTTCTTCAGAGGGATTCCCTTCTACTATTGGATTGAGATTTCCCCTTCTTTTGCTGTTTGGATCTGTCCTTCTGCTACTTTGCCCTTCTCCTGTAGCCTCTCTTCTTGCTAAGGGACTATAAATGTTATGTTCTCTTCATTGTTTAACACGGCCTTGAATAGAGTGTAGCACTCATATCCCTCTAAGCTCCCCTCTACCCCATACGTTCTCATCTTTGTTTAGTCACATCCAATATTTTGAGTCATCTCTAGGGGATAGTGGGAGGTTTAGATAATGGTAATTCAAGTCTGTTCTGCTAACACCGTTTTTACTTAAGTTCTTTTGCCCAAATAAATCTTCTTGCATACTTTATAGAAATTCCTTTGTGGTTTCTCCACTGTTATTTCTTTAAAGAAAAACTGTAGGTGTTTTTCTTCCAGTGTTTTAAATTTTAATATTCTTTAGAGACGTGACCATTTCATATGTGGTTGGTTCTTCCTATGGGCGTTGTGTTAGTTACCTTTAGGGCATTTCTATTGAGTATTTGAAAGTTGAATGATCTGCTCAGATTTGGTGGAGGGAGGGCGTGTTTGTGTGGAAATGTGTCAAATGCCTCTATTTTATTGAATGTTCATCTTTCTTCACTGGTGATTAGGGGCAGGTTTGTAAAGTATGTCCCCTCAGGTTGCAATTTAAGCTCCTCTGTTTTTCAGAACAAATTACTCTACCCTTCTGTGACTTCTAGCTGGTATACGATAATGTTATTTTATTTGAATTTTCCTTCCTTTTTATTTATATTTATTTTCCCTCATCTCTTATAGAATTTTTTTATTTGTCACTGGAATTATTAATCTTATTCACTATGTGTCTTGGTGCTTGGAATTTTTCTGGATGTGATCTATGTATTCTTCAGGATGATGGGGTTTTTTTGTGATCTGAAGTTCGGAACAGTTTTTAAATATTATTTCTTACATTTTGGTGTTCAGGTTTTTTGATTTGTCATATTCTTCTAAGACACCTATGATACGTAAGTTCTTTCTAAACATTTTGTCTTTGAGATCATTGTGTTTTGCTTATATAGAGATTATGTGTTCTTTTAACATTATTACTTTTTGCTTCTATTCTTCCAGATTATCCTTCACTTTGATATATTTGTATTCCCTATTCTCAGTCCTTCTCTCTTTTGCTTCTTTAAAGAGCTTGTTAAGGATTCTAGTTTTCTTTTTATTCTGTTAATTATGGCAGCCATTCAGTCCATATATTCAGCCACGTGCAGTCTTTTAACCTCACCTTTTAAAATTCAGAGTTCTTTCTTCAATCATTCAATCATATCCTGCGGTACCTCCATTCTCACTTTGGAATTCATAGGTTTCTGTGTTTTATGAGGTATTAGATCAATTTTTTTTTGGTCTTGTAGTATTTATTTATAGACATTTGTGATTCTTAAAAGTCTTGGTAGCCATATTCCCTTCTCTTTTAATATCTTCCCTCTTGATTAATCTGCAGGTATTTTAGGTTTTTACTGACTTTCATTTCTCTTGAAACCTTTGTAGTTTTAGTCTTTTTTCTCATATTTTATCCCTCACTTTCTGAATCCTCCTGTAATTGTGGTTTTATTACTAGGCATGAACCTCAAAATTATCTCAGTCTGTTTTCACATTAGAGAATTGATTTTTCACAGCACTGGGTCCAGCCCCAAAACACTTCTGGGAGACAAGGTTTGTCCCAACAAAATGTCAGTCTCCTTTCTTTCAGGTGCAGCCCCATACTAACACTAATACCCTATCCTATTTCTCTCTCTTCATTAGTTCTCTGCCATTCTTGCCATCTGAGACTAAATGTGGTCCCATCTTCCTATACCTCCTCCTTCTCTGAAAGCGGGTGGGCAAAGTTTAGATCTACTGTCCTTTGTACAGATTTATTGCATAAGGGCCAGGGCATGTGGTACCTAAGAAGGGAAACTGCTGAATTGTTCTCAAAACACCACACAGTGGGTCAAACTAGGTGCCAAAATATAGAGGTTGGCAGAAGAAAGAATGAATAATTGAGTTGAGTATTAGCATTCTCTGCTGTGTGCAGGTCCAAAGAATCAGCTATATTTGTCTTCTCTCTAGTGAAACATTCCTCTTTTGGAAGAGTTTTTAGTAATAGTAAGGACTGAAGAAAATGTCTAGTCCTCCATCTTTTTGGTGACATGATCTTGAAGTACTGAATATTTTAAAGGGATTGTTTGTGGCTATTTAGAAATAGAACTGGTGATCATTAAGAGCCAGCATGGTTCAATGAAAACAGGTTATGCCAGTCCAATCTCTTTTTTCCTCATTTTTAACATTTTTATTTAAATTTTAGAGTTCCAAATTCTATTCCTCTTTCCCTCCCTCCCTAGCTGTAAGATGGTAAGCAATAACACGTTATACATGTGCAATTATGTAAAACATTTCCATATTAATAATTTTGTACAATAAGACTCAAAAGAAAAAAAAAAGAAAGTGAAAAATAGTGCACTCCAGTCTATATTCAATCAATAACAGTTCTTTCTCTGGAGTTGGGTAGTGTGCTACATCATAGTCCTTTTGGGATTGCCTTGGATCACTGTAACGCCGAGAATAGCTAAACCATTCACAATTCTCCATCAAACAATATTGCTGTTACTGTGTAAGAACACTCTCCTAGTTCTGTTCACTTCATTATGTATCAGTTCATGTAAGTCTTTCCAGGTTTTTCTTAAATCATCGTACTTGTCATTTCTTAAAGCACAGTAATATTCCATTACAATCATATACCACAGTTTGATTAGGCATTCCACAATGGGAATAGGCATCCCTTTTATTTCCAGTTCTTAGCCTCCACAAAAAGAGTTATTATAAATCCCTCCTTCCCCTCCCCACCTTTTTTATGTCTCTGGGATAGAGACCCAGCTGGATCAAAGGGTATACACAGTTTCGTAAGGCTTTTGGCATAGTTCCAAATTGCTCTCCAGAGTGGTTGGATCAGTTCACAACTCACCAAACAGTTCATTAGTATTCCAATTTTCCTATATCTTCTCCAACATTTGTCATTTCCCTGTTCTGTCATATTATCCAAACTGATAGGTGTAGGTGGCATCTCAGAGTTGTTTTAATTTGTATTTCTCTAAAATAGTGTTTTAGAGCATTTTTCATATATCTATGGATAGCTTTGATTGCTTTGTCTGAAAATTTTCTATTCATATCCTTTGATCATTTGTCAATTGAGGATTGACTTGTATTTTGAAAAATTTGACTCAGTTCTCTATATATTTGAGAAATGAGGCTTTTATCAGAAATATTTGTTGCTATTTTTTTCTAGTTTTCTGGTTTCCTGATATTTTTGTTTGTATTGGTTTTGTTTGTGCAAAAACTTTTAATTTAATATAATCAAATTTATCTTTTGTATTTTGTAATCCTCTCTGTATCATCTTTGGTCTTAAAATTTTCTCTTATCCATTAATCTGACAAATAAACTATTTTCATGCTCTCTCAATTTGCTTATATCACCCTTTATGTATAAATAACATACCCATTTTTACCTTATCTTGGAATATGATGTGAAATTGTTAATCTATACCAAGTTTCTGTCATATTGTTTTCCAGTTTTCCCAGCAGTTTTTGCCAAATGAGTTTTTGTTCCAAAAGCCTGGATCTTTGGGTTTATCATATACTAGATCCCTATGATAATATACTATAGTATAAGCTGTGCCTAATCTATACTATTGATTAATCATTATTTCTTAGCCAATACCAGATTGTTTTGATAATTACTGCTTTATATTATAGTTTGAAATCTGGTATGGCTACACCACCTTCTTTTGCATTTTTTAATTGATTCCCTTGATATCTTTGAGTTTTTGTTCTTCAAGAAGAATTTCATTATTTTTCTAGCACTATAAAGTAAGTTTTGATAGTCTGATTTACATAACACTGACTAAATAGATTAATTTAGGTAGAATTATCATTTTTATCATATTGGCTTGGCCTACCCATGAGTAATTAATGTTTTCCCAGTTGTTTAGATCTGATTTTATTTGTGTAAAAAATGTTTTTATAGTTGTGTTCATATAGTTTCAGTGTTTGCCTTAGCAGGTATAATCCCAAGTATTTGATGTTGTCTACAGCTTTTTAAATAGAATTTCTCCTTCTATCTCTTGCAGCTAGACTTTGTTGATAATATATAGAAATGCTGATAATTTATGTGGGTTTATTTTGTATCTGCAACTTTGCTATAGTTGTTAATTTCAACGAGTTGTTTAGTTGATCATCTAGGATTTTCTACATATAATATTGTCATCTGCAAAGACTGATATTTTGTTTCCTCATAGCCAGTTCTAATTCCTTTAATTTCTTTTTCTTCTCTTGCTATAGTTAAAAATTTTAGCACAATATTAAATTATAGAGGAGATAATGGGCATCCTTGCTTCACCCATGATTGTACTGAGAAGGCTCCTAGTTTATCCCATTACAGATAATGCTCATTAATAGTTTTAGATAAATATTACTTAACTTAAGGTAAGCTCCATTTATTCCTATGCTCTCTAGTATTTTTGATAGAAATGTATGATGTACTTTGTCCAGGACTTCTGTATCATTTCAGATAATCATACAATTTTTGTTAGTTTTGTTATTGATATGGTCAATTATGGTGGTAATTTTCCTAATATTGAACCAGCTCCCACATTCCTGGTATAAATCCCTCCTGATCATAATGTACGATCGATCCTTGTGATCTATTGTTGTATTCTCTTGGCTAGTGTTTTATTTAAAATTTTTGTATCAATATTCATTAGGGGAATTGATCTATAATCTTCTTTCTCTGTTTTGGCTCTTGCTTGTTTGGATGTCAGCAATTTGGTAGAACTCGCCTATTTTTTTTCCAAATTGTTTATATAGTATTGGGATTAATTGGCTTTTAAATATTTGGTAGAATTCACGTGTGAATCCATCTGGTCCTGGAGATTTTTTCTTAGGAAGTTCATTAATGTCTTGTTTGATTTATTTTTCTGCAATGGAATTATTTAAGAATTTTATTTCTTCCATTAATCTGGGTAATTTATATTTTTGTAAATAATCATCCATTTCATTTAGACTGTTAAATTTATTGGCATATAATCAGACAAAATAGCTCCTGATAATTGTCTTAATTTCCTTTTCATTTGGTGGTGAATTCACTCCTTTCATTTTTGATGATTTTGTTTTCTCTTTTCCCTTTTTTAAATCCAATTGACCAATGGTTCATCTACTTTATTGGGTTTTTTTTTATAAAACCAGCCTCTAGTTTCATTTTTTATTTCAATGATTTTCTTATTTTCAGTTTTATTAATCACTTCTTTAATTTTCAGGATTTCCAATTTGTTGCTTAATTTTAATTTATTCTTTTTGTAGTTTTTTTTTTAGTTGCATGCCCAATTCATTGATTTGACTTTTTTCTCTCTATTTTATTAATATAAGCAATTAGAGATGTAAATTTTCCCCTAACTACTACTTTGGCTGCATCCCATACATTTTGGTATGTTGTCTCATTGAGGTCATTTTTTTTTTTAATGAAATTATTGATTGTTTCTATGATTTGTTTTTTAACCCACTTTTTAAAGGATTATTTAATTTCTAATTAATTTTTGATCTCCCTTTCCATTGCTCATTATTAAAGGTGATTTCTATTTAATTTTGATCTGAAAAGGATGTTTTGACTATTTCTGCTTTTCTATATTTGATTGTGAAGTTTTTATGTTTTAATACATGGTTAATTTTTGTAGATCAGTTTGTGTAGGTGCTACATACTACTGAGAAAAAGGTATATTCCTTTCTTTTCTCATTCAATTTTCTCCGGAGATCTATCACATCTAACTTTTCTAGAATTTTATTCACCTCTTTAACTTCTCCCTTGTTTATTTTTTGGTTAAAGTTATTTAGTTCTGAGAGGGGAAAGTTGAGACGTCCCACTAGTGTAGTTTTATTATCTATTTGCTCTTGTAATGCATTCAACTTCTTCAAAAATTTACATGCTATACCATTTGATGCATACATGTTAATGTTGATATGATTTCATTTTCTATGGCACTTTTTTGCAAAATATAGTTTCCTTTTTAATTAGGTCTATTTTTGCTTTTGCTTTGTCTGAAATCATAATTGCTACCCCTGCTTTCTTCACTTTTACTGAAGCATAATAGATTCTGTTCCAGCCCCTAACCTATATGTCTCTCACTGCTTCAAACATTTTTCTTGTAAACAACATATTTTAGGATTCTGATTTTTAATACACTCTGCTATCCACTTCCATCTTATGGGTGAGTTCATCCCATTCACTTTTATAGTTATGATAACTAACTCTGTATTTCCCTGCATGCTATTTTTTGCTTTTTATCCCCTCTCTCTTACCTCCCACTCTTTCCCTCTTCACAAGTGTTTTACTTCTGATCAACACCTTCCCCAATATATCATCCCTTTTATCAGTTCCCTCATCCTCATATTATCTCTATCCCTTTTTACTTCCATATAAGGTAAGATAGATTTCTGTATTCAAATAAGTGTGTATATTATTCCCTCTTTGAGTCAGTTTTGATGAGAATAAGCTTTAAACTTTGCCTGCCACCCCCCTATCTTTCCTTACATTATAATACCTCTTTTTATGTTAGTTAATTTACCCCCATTAAATCACTCCCTGCCTTCTTCTTCCAAGGTGATTCACCCATTTCTTTTATTTATTTGTGTGGGGGTTAAGGGGACATCCCATAAAATCACTTTATATCCATACCCTCTGTCTACACTTTCTACTTTCTTTGTCTACTTTCTTGTCTTCTTTCTCTGTCTACTCCTTTAAATTGCTTGTATAGTAATAATTGTTAAGTTACAACTATTACCTGCCATGTAGAAATATAAACCATTAGATGGACTTCAGAGGAACCTGGAAAGATTTATATGAACTGATGCTGAGTGAGGAGAGCAGAACCAGGAGAACACTGTACACAGTAACAGCCACAGTGTGGAGGACTGATTTTGATAGACTTAACCCTTCTCAACAATGCAAGGACCTAAAACAAATCCAAAGGACACACAATGGAAAATGCCAGCCACATCCAGAGAAAGAACTATGGAGTCAGAATGCACAATGAAGCACACTATTTCCTTTTTTGTTTTATTTTTTTTTTCTTTCTCATAGTTTTTCCCATTTGTTATAATTCTTCTATGCAACATGACTAATGGGAAAATGTGTTTAATAGGAATGTATATGTAGAACCCATATCAGATTGCAAGCTACCTTGGAGAGGGAGGGAGAAAAAATTTAAAGCTTATGTGAATGAATGTTGAAAACTAAAAATAAAGAATTTAATTTTTAAAAAAGATTTTTTAAGAATATAAACCATTTAAACTTATTGAATTTTTTGTGTTTTCTCTTTCTTGGTTTTGTTGTTGTTGATGATGATGATTTTTACCTTTTTATGTTTCCTGTGCATTTGGAGGTTAAATTTTTTATTCAGTTCTGGCCTTTTAACTAGAAATTCTTGAACATCCTCTATTTCATTAAATATTCATTTTTTTCTCTGAAAGGTTATATTTAGTTTTGCTGGGCAGGTGATTCTTGGTTATAATCCCAACTCTTTTGCTTTCTGGTTTTGCCTTCCAGTTCTTTAATGTGGAAGCTGCCAGATCCTGTGTAATCCTGATTGTAGTTCCATGATATCTGAATAGTGTCTTTTTGACTGCTTGCAATACTTTCCCTGTAATCTGTGAGCTCTGTAAATTGGCTATGATGTTCCTGGACATTTTCATTTAGGGATCTCTTTCAGGTAGTGATTGGTGGGTACTTTCAATTTCTATTTTGTCCTCTGGTTCTAATATATCAGGGCAGCTTTCTTTGATAATTTTTTGAGAGATGTTGTCCAGGTTTTTTTTTTTTTTCAATCATAGCATTTGGGTAGTTCAATAATTCTCATATTTTCTATCCCAGATCTATTTTCTAGGTCAGTTGCTTCTCCAATGAGAAATTTCACATTTTCTTCTATTTTTTTAGAATTTTTAAGTTTTGTTTTAGTGTATGTTGATATCTCATAGAGTCATTATGTTCCACTTGTTCAATTCTGATTTTTAAGGAATTCTTTTCTTCACTGAGTTTTTGTGCTTCCTTTTCCATTTAGTCAATGCTATGTTTTAGGGAGTTGTTTTCCTTGGTAAGTTTCTTTATATATGTTTTTCCATGATATTGACTCATTTTTACTCATTCTCTTCTATTACTCTCATTTCTTTTCCTAATTGTTCTTCTGCTTCTCTAATTTGCTCTTTAAAAGTCCTTTTTAAACTCTTCTAGGAATTATTTTTGCGTTGAGATCAAATTACATTTTTCTTTGACATTTCACATGTAGCCATTTTGACACTTTTGTCCCCTTCTGAGTTTATGTCTTGATCCTCCCTATCACCATAGTAGCTTCTATAATCAAACTATTTTTTTGTTTTTTGTGTTTTTGCTTATTTTTTCTGTCTTTTTTGTGACTTGGTGTTTTTATGTGAGAGTTAGGTTTTGGTCCTACACTGTCCCATGCTTTTTGCGCTGGGTCTCTGCATCTTACTGTGGACTTTCCCTAGGCTTCAGGGATTAGCTGCTTTCTTTATCTGGAGGGTAGGCTTCCCTTCTAGCTTAAATTGGGGGATAGGGCCACCTTGTTGGCCTCCCCTTGACGTAGGTTTTAGCTGCTGGCCTGCTTCAGGGGTGGGATCCTACAACTGGGTTACTATGGAAACAGGGTCTCTAGGTTGGTAGGGCACAGGGATGGAGTCCTGTTGTTGGCCAACCCCAGGGTGGAGCTTCACCATTGGTCAGCAATGGAGTCACAGCCTGACTGGTAGTTTGTGCTGGGTGTGGGGTCACTGGAGTGAGGCCTTGCTGCACTATAGACTGTTCACTTGCCTAAGGGGTTGCTGGTTTTCAGGAGGGTGGATCCTTCCTGGTGGATTGTCCTCAGGCCTGGAGTCTTACTACTGGCCCCTGCCTTAAGGCTGGCTGCTACTACTGCTGTCCTTGGACCTTGCTCCCCTCCCAAATCAGTGAGACAGACCTTTCCTGCCTTGCTGGTAAGCTGTTTCCCTGCTCCTAGACCAATTCTGAGGGTTTTATAGTTGTTTGGTGGGGAAATTGGGAGGGCCTACTAGGGTTCCTTCCTCACTCCACCATGTTGGGACCAGAAGTGGCCAGTTCAATTTCTAAACTTTGAGAACATTACTAGATTTGTAGACGAGGAAATCCCTGTGCATATGGTGTGCCTGTATTCTAGGAAAGCATTTGGCAAATTCTCTTATAATATTAATATGGGAATATGTGAGCTAAATGATTAAATAGGGCCAAAAGATGTCAATGCAGGAGAAGGTCTGTAGCAGGACATCTCATGGACCCATGCTATTGAAAATTTTTATCAATGACTCAGATGAATGATATGACATAATTATTAAACTTACAATTTAAATGAAATTGGGAGAGCAGCTAAAATAATGATTAACAAACTTGGAATCAAAAAGTCCTTAAAGGTTTGGAATAGTGTAACAAAATCTAAAAAGATGAAATATGAGAGTAATTATGGAATCCTACACTCAGATTCAAAGTTTGGCTAGATACCTCTTCATGTGAAGGATATAAGAGTTAATAGTGTAGCAGACAAAAATAGCTAACTTAGGCTTAAGCAGCGTTAAGAAGGTAATAATGTGTAGATTGCAGAAGGTCAGCATCCCACTACAATATTCTCTGGTCAGACCACATCCAGAGTATTTTGTTCAGCATCGGGAAACTATATTTTAGGAAAGATATTGACAAGATTGCTCTTGTCCAGAAAGGAGCTACTAAGATTTTAGGAAACTAGAAACAATGCCATCAAAGTTTAATTGAAGGATCTGGGTACCTGGCAAGGGGCAATGGGAGTAGAAATCAAGCAAAACAGCTAGCGGTAAATTAACATTGTACACAGTATAAGTTCAATAGTATACCGTTAATGCTAATATACTTAGCCAAGGAAATTCACACCTTCTCCACTGCAGGACCCCCATATACTTTCAGTCCTCATGGAGTCCTCAAGCTGTGTTGTCCCTCTCACTCCACCCCTCCCACACCCAAACATACAGACCTCCAATATCTGCTAGGAGAATTATTCAGATGGGCGAGGCTCCCTGGGTTCATAGCTCAACTCTTGATTGGCAAGACTAGCTCTTGTCTGCGTCAACAGTCACTTCTATTCATCCTGGGGTCTTGCTTCTTGAAGCTGCTTCCTGCAAGCAGTATTGTTCCTCTCTTCGTGCCTCCATAGAGAGTAAGTATATTTTACTTATGTAAGAGCAACTCCTTTGCTGATTGTGTCTCAACTTGTCCTTACATTCACTTGAATTGATAGACTCTCAAAAAGTTGGATAGGATGTTACCTTCTACCAGCTTTGCTGCCAGAGGCCATGCCCATAAAAGAGGGTGAGGGAAAGGGTCAGGTGGTGGGAGGAGGAAAAAAAATCACCTTCCCGCCTTATACTGTCTTATGGAAGCTATCACGCTCCACAAAACTGGTTCCCACTGGAGTCATATTGAATAGCAAGCTAACTTTTTAAGGATGACCAAAGATGTGGCCAATGTTAACCAACCAATAGCAGTTGCCTTTTCCAATTCAACCAAACAACTTATTCACACTTGTAAAAGGGATAAAGGGAATAATATATACATCTTTACACTTAGTGTAACATCTCATTTGCCTTTTCTTTCTGTTTTTTTTTATTAAGTATATTTTGATCTCATGAGTTGGTCAAGAACTAACTTCTTCCCTTTCCTCAGACAGATACACACAGACATATGTGTGTATGCACACATGTACATGTAATATATAGTGATTATAATATATAGTAATATAATATCATATATGGTGTGATATGTGTGTGTAAATGTATACATAATTTTTTATAGCCATTTTCCTGTGTGGTTATTGCTGTTGCCTCATCCCCATAATTAGCATTTATATAGCCCTTTAAGATTTGCAAAGTACTTTACAAATATTACATCATTTAATTTTCACAACAACCTATTATTATTCCCATCTTACAGATGAAGAAACTGAGGCAGAAAGTAGTAAAGTGTCCATGGTCATACCACTAGTAACTGTTTGAGGTTCGATTTTAACTTAAGTATCTGGGCTCTAGGTCTAACACTTTATCCACAGAACCATCTTCATTCAATCTTCAGAGGACTGAGCTGTACTTAAAGCTAATGCAAAAACGTTGTGAACAATTCAAATATAACATTTTGTCATAAGCTTTGTTTAAAGTTTTTTGTATATCCTTTTCTTGTAGTCTCCACTTGTATAAAAAATTCCTTCAAAAATTTCATTATTCTCTTTAGTCATAGAGATCTGCCTTATAGAGTTTCATCCAGTCTGTCTCAAAATAAAGACCTGTGTTCCAATTCTGCTTTCTATAAATAAGGATCTATCACCCAAGGCAAGACATTTAACTTCTCCATGCACAGAGGTAACTTTCTAAGACTAGGAATTGCAGAAAATTTGTCTACTTGCATTGGTAAAGGAAGTTTCCTCACCAAGAGTTCCCTACACTCAGAAATTCACAAGTCTGTAAACAAGACCACAAGAAAAACCCAGTATATACATTTGACTACAACAATCTGCTGAATATCTTCTAATAACAGGCTCCAAATGCAGTTTGCAGGGAGGGGTTGGGATGTTGCTGGTTTGATTTGTTGTTGCTGTTTTTTAATGTATTATGAGATTGCCATGAGACTGCTTGCTGGAGATAAAGCAGATTACAGATTCTGTTCAGAGCAGCAGAAAGCACATCTTTGTTATTTATATGACTGTTCTTAAGGAAGCTAAAGATGGAAAAGTTTAAAATACGATAGATGGTGTTTTACGTTTATCTCATTCTAAAAGGACCATTCTAAAGAAACCTATTCAAATATATTCTAAAAAAGAAATGCAGTATGAAAGGATAAAGCTGATAAAATGATACTAGTTTTGAATATCTTTAGTTTAATGAGCTTTTTCTTTTTTAACATGTGGTAAAATTGTGTAATGAGAACAATCACCCTGGGGGTTTTCTAAGGCCTTTAAGATAAAAAGAGGTTGATAATTTTAGCAGAGTTTGTTGTTTCTTACTTTTCACTCCTGACTACAAAAAAATATTTTCTTTTCTTTGGGGGGGAGGTGACTTTTTTAAAATAACTGCTGAATGTAGCATGGTCATCAGGCTACTTCTAAAAAAAATAAAATAAAATAAACTGGTCTCCTTGAATCTCTTCTCCATTTCCAATGATTATACAAGACTATCTTGTAATGACTCCAGATTTCTATTCAGTATGTTTTCCATCATATCAAGGGAATAACAGTGACTTTCTTTCATGATAAACTCCTACAGAAATCGCAAATGGAGGAGAGACAGTAAGATTTAGAATAATTTATAGCATAAAATCAATGTTGTAAAAAGAAATAATTTTGAAGACTATTATAAACTGATGAAGAAGGAAATGAGCATATTAAGAACAATAAAATGTTATAAAATAACAACACTGTTAGAACAAAGAACTTCGAAAACTGTAGGAACTATGAGCCATACAATAACCATCCATTATTCCACAGGATTGACAGTGAAATACATTATTGACTTCCTGATAGTAAAGTGGTAGGTTTAGGGTACAGAATCAGACATACAGACACATACACACACACACACACACACACACACACACACACACATTGGATTTATACAATTTGGGGGATTTTTTTTTTTTGCTTGAATGCACATATCTATTACAAGTAATTTGTCTTTCTTCTTTTTTTCTATACAGTAAAGAATGGAAAGGAGAGAAAATGGATTCCTGTAGATTATTTTTTTTTAGAGGCTGGGTATACTACAGATGCAAGGCAGCAAGGTGGCACAGTGGATAGAGTGCTGGGTCTGGAATCAGAAAGACCAGAGTTCAAATATGACCTCAGACATTTACTAGCTTTGTGATCCCTGACAAGTCATTTAACCCCAGCCTAAAAATGAAGGTGGAAATGGCAAACCACTTTAGCATCTTTGCAAAGAAAACCTTATGGACATTTGGTCCATGGGGTCACAAAGAGTCAGACAGAACTAAATAACAATAGTGCTACGTATGAAGTATATTGCCTGCACTTTCAGATAAGGTCACCGTTTTGTTAGCTTAGCTTAATTGTTTTATTTTATCACAGGAGATCTCTTCCATTGGGGTGATCTGTAAATATTTGTAATGTAAAAACCAAATACATAAGATGAAAAAAGCAGAAAAGTAGATTCAGGAGTCGTAAGTTCAAATTCTACCACCATCATTCACTGTCTCTTTGACAATAGCAAAGTCATTGAGCCTTCCTGACTGTACTTTCTCATCTGTTGAAGGAACAATATGAATTTAGCTTAGGTAAGATATCCAGACAAAACGAGTCACTCACAAGTCAACAGCTTAACAAAAGAGGCTTATTTGCTCTTATATAACAGAAACCTCCAACAAGGATAGAGTGGTTCTTAGCTCTTCTGGATTCATACCTTCTGCCCCTTTCCCAGTCTCCATAAGGAAATGTTCCGGTTATTAAGGCAGGTTTTGATGAAATGGTGACTCACACTCATGCTCTTGAGAAATCTACTAAGTCTGAAAGGTCACTACTCCATATGGCTCCAAAGCATTTTATGTTCTTAGATGACCAGAAAGTTTCATCAAAGAAGCTAAGACCAATCAGGTCATGGAGGTAGCTTTCTCTTCTTTTAGGTTAAGCCTTTTTATGTTGTAGGTGGGAAGAAAGAAGTTACATCAGGGAAACAGTGCTCCTATCACATCTATAAAACAGGAACATGCTACCTACTTCAGAATATTGTAAGGAAATAATTTATTAAACTGGAAAGTTCCATATAAATATATTACTATTATACCAGAAAAAAAGACTTAATCAACTGTCTACATCTCATCAAACATTTATTAAGCACATGCTGTGTGCTTCCCATCTAATCAAAGGCCCATCTTTTCAATACTAACATTTTATTGGTGTGTACAATGTGTCAGTAAGACAAAAAACAGCACCGCTTCCAATGTGTCAAAAAAAAAAAAGGGTTACAAATAGGAAATTGGGGAGGCACAAGATGGATTGAATTACAACATTTAACCAACAAAGAACTATGAAGAATAGGAATAAAGGATTTAATCAAGGAATTGTATGATAGAGAAAAGAGACTAGTGAGAGGAGAGGGAAGTGGCTGGCTGGTGTTCCAACTGTACCTTAAGATGTTGGAAGAGAATGAGGAAGCCCCCTACCACCACCACCCCAGCACATTTGGAGGACACCCTGTGGTGAACTTCTGTAGGGTCATGTGTAAGCATCTTATATCATGGTCAGGCATTGATATGTATTGTAGGAGGAAACTCCTTGAATCAGTGAGATCAAAGATCCATTTGTGTACTTAAGGGCAGTGTCCAAGACACATTAAGGTTAAAAAATACAAAACGTAAACAATTTCTGGACTAAAGGAGCTTACATTCCACCAGAACAGGCATTCTTAATCTGAGGTCTGGGAACATGTTTATTTGTATAACATGCTGATAAGTCTTTCAATACAATTAGTTTTCTTTGTGATCCTACGTATTTTACGCATTTAAAAATAACCCTCTAAGAGGGGTTCAGAGACTTCATCAGACTTCCCAAGAGTTCAGTCATACACATACACACACACACAGACATACACACACAGACACACACACACACACACAATCACACACAATTTAAGAACCACTGTAGTGGAGTGCTACAATGTGTACACCAATGACTCAACACAAAGTAATTTGAGAAAGGATATGGTACCAGTGACTGGGAGGATCATCAGGGAAGGCTTCTAGAGGAAATGGAATTGTTACAGAGAATCTTAAAGGAAAATATGGCATCTGGTTGGTGGAATAGAATGAGTGAGCAAATCATAGACTGTGAATATTCCTGAAGGTGGAAGATGAAATGTTGAATTTGGAGAACTGCCAGTAATCTGGTTTAGCAAAACTTAAATGAAAGATTATAAATTTATTTTCTTGATTAATTTACAAGTAAAATCTATGAAGTCTGGAGATGAGCTAGGTTGACAGAACAACTAGTGATTCAGTTTCGCTGGAAGAGAGTACTTGAAGAAGAAGTATATAAAACAAGGAAGGGTGGGTTGGAGTGAAATTGTGAAGAGTCTTAAATGCCATGCTCAAGAGTTTATGCCTTTTATTCCTGTAAGGGAGTCCAGTTCTTCATCCTGTAGATGAGCGTGAGCAGAGTTATTCCAGATACCAATTTGAACTGGACATAGTTGTAGGTAGCTATTCATTTCTTTTCAGATGAAGTAAAACTATAAACCGGTATTTATTTTCCTCGCCTGATGTGAAAATAAAATTTCTCCCTCATTTAATAGCTTTTTCTTGACAAGAAAGGAAAAGTAGTTTAGGTCAAGATTGTGAAGGGTCTTAAATGCCAGACTTAAAAGTTTGTATCTTCTCTTCTTCACGTGAAGGAGTCTAGGAATGTAGGTTACAAGGAGTTACTCTAGATGTCAAGTTAAGCTGGATACAATTATGAATAGCTATTTATTCTTTTATAGATTAAATAAATAGAAAATCTCTATTTACCTTCCTTTCTTGATGTGAAAACATAATTTCTCCTCCATTTAATAGCCTTTTCTTGACTGTCTGAACATCTAATTTTGTGAAGGGAATGCCATTAAAAATAAAAGAATTTTATGAAAAAACCTCAAGATAAAGCATTTCAAAAATTGCATGCAGTGGGATTATTAAGTAAATGTCTGTTTGGCCTTTCTGTTTCACAGAAGAGGCATGTAATGGCAAGCACAGAAATAGCTCACACCTTGTTTCAGCTTTTGAATTAACACCTTGTTTCAGTTCAAGTTTCTTTTGAGCCTTGTATCAAGTCTATTAAGAAATAGAACACGTGAACCCCACAACTCGTGAACCCTAGAATTCATGAATTCCTGCAACAGGAAGGGGATGGGCTAATGACCATATATAAGGAGAGGCCCAGGCTAGAGACAGCAGAACTGAGAAGGGAGCTCTTTGGTGGAGAAGAAAACTTGTGGTATCCCAGCACTCTCCATTTGTCTGCTCTGTCTGTGCTGATGTTTGTTTGTAAAACTTTGTACAGAAGCCCTGGGACCTTACTGGAAGCCCTGAAAGAGGATTTTGGTCCTGGGACTTTACTGATGATTTGTGCTGACCTCTTGGACCTTGTTTGTGGGTCTGTGTTGATTTCTATGTTGATGATTTGTGTTGAGTTCTCAGACCTTGTTGTTGGGTCTGAGTTGATTTCACAGGCTGATAGTGAATTGATGATGGTGCTGGCAATGTGCATGCATATTATTGTGGCTCTGTTAAGCTTTGTCTTTTCAGAAACAGGAACTGTGAAGGGCTTGAGGTGGACTGGACACTGTGAGCTTCAATATGGAACAGGAACTGGATGAAGAACTGGACAAGGAGCTGGACAAGGAACTGGGAGCTGCCTGCCTTTGAACCCAGGTGACAGTTGGAGCTGGGACCACAGGAGAGGAACCATGGAAGCTGAGGGACAGCCTCGAGTCAAGGTGAAAGAAGACTTTACTTGGATGCTGTGTACTGACTGAGAAGATTATGATTTACTGTGACCAAGGGATGGAGAACTTTGACCTTTGTACTTTGTGATTGAATTAAGGATTTTGTGATTGACCAAATGAATGTATTTTGTTTAAACTTATGTGACCACTTTGGTAAAAAATTGTGTGGCCATTTTATTGATAAGTTGTTGAGTTGTGACATGGTGAATGCTGTATTTTGATTTTCTGTGATAAGTTGTAACATTGTGAATGCTGTATTTTGATTTTCTATGAATTTTTTGCTCTGATTTGTTATTGAATAAATAGAGAACTCACTATACTATGTAATCAGAACCTCGAAAGCTCTTCACAGCAGCAGTTCTTTGGCAAGTTTCTTGTGCATGGCTTTACAAAGCAGTATAGGAACACTGCCCTTACTGCTGTTACTCTTTTGCAGAGAATGGAAGAAACATTCACAAAGACGAGACGTCTTAGGTGAGTCATGATGCATAAACAGTGATGCTGAAAGAATACCCAAGGTCATACTGTGTTATCATCTAACTTAAGTCAATGCAAAGTCAGCATAATATAAAACCCTTTTGACTCCTCTGCCAACAAGAAGACTCTTCATCAACCTCTAGTACCAACCTCTCTACAATACACATGCAGAAGAAGGATCAAGTTCTGGTATGTTGGATTAGAATCAGGTAGTGAATGTTACATGTGTTCTGTATAACTAACAAAAGTGTTCAAGAATGCTTTAAGAACTGAGTCTTCACTGGCCAGTCACCCAATAAACATTAGAAAGTTGGAAGCCATCTTCAGAGCATTGTGAGGCTCAAATGTATTTATGTTCATGTTACAAGAGGATGGATTAGAGTACTTCTCATGGAGTTGGACACATATAATATGGTCTATAGAAGGACATATGTGCTCAGGCTCCTTGATGGAGGGCATGTGCAACTGAATACTCCTAAATGATCCCTTAGTGCCAGTGATGAGACAGCTCTTCCTGGTTCAGTCACTAATCACCTTTGGAACAGCACCTTCTGCAACAGGAGCCAAGGGACTAATCAGGAGTATGTTTACTTGTGTCCTTTAGGAAAGGGTCAGAACACATCTCCTCATGGATCCAAATTTCAGGGGAATTTCTCTAATACAACATTCCCCAACCCCACACACTGTACTATAACTATAGCACTTTGCAAAGTTTAAAGCACTATATAAATTCATTGTTATTTTTACTATTACATAATTTTGAACCTCCTTGCTTCCCATGTTTTAGTTTTGTCTCTCAAAATCTTAAGTTCCTAGAGGACAAGAACCATTTTTAACCAAATGATGTTATTCAATGGCTTCAAGGTAGACAAAATATTTTCTTCACAACAATCCAATGAGGTAGGTAGCTTGAGTATTAATTTCCCCATTTTGTAGATGAGGGGGAAAGAAAGCATAGTACCTTGTCCAGGGTTTCATGATATTAAATGTCAAAGTCCTCAGCCTTAAACATTGATGTCTAATTCTACCCCCTCAGAAAGCCCCAATCATCATAGATTTGCAAAAATTACTTTCTGGTTAGCACTAGCCAAAAACTTTACAGATTCTATTTTAAGTCAGTTTACTTTTAATTCAGTCCAAAATGTCCTCCTCAGAACATTTCTTCCTGTCAATGGAGAAAAGTAGATGTAAGTTAGAACAGTAGGAGACTTTTCTAGAACTAAAATAAACATTGTAACTTGGAATTCTGACCCTTGTACAATTATCTGTTGCAGATAAAGATAAAAACACATTATATCAATGCATCTACAATACCTTTCTACCACATTTAACACACTTTGGAAGCACAAATAATTATTTTTAAGAATGCCTCCATTATACTATATACAAAAAGGAAAGTGCCTTCATTTTTTGTTAATTGGCAAAAAAATGATTTTATCTTCTCCACCAGACACATTTTATACGCATGTAAACCACTCAAAATCATGCATTTTCCTACTTTGGATTATTTTTAAATGTTGGATGAGGAAACAGATCACTGGACATAATGAAAGATAAGGGATTTTCATGATATCAACATTCCTCACTGCCTATAGAATTTTTATTTCTCTGAACATGCAGAGAGGAAAACAGTAGCTATAAAGATGGGAACTTGGTAAAGAAGGCAGTTCAGACTTTGGACTGCTGAGAACAAAGCTCCTAGATAAGAAAAGAAGAAAAGCTATCATCTTCAAAGGATTTTTGAAAGCAAAAGTCCTTTCACACTCCCGACATTTCCTCATTTGGCTATTGCTAAAACAATATAGCCCATACCATTGCTTTAATTACACTATTTCATGCTCTCAAGAGCCACTATTGTTGTTGACATGCATTATTACAATTATTTACTGGCTAATTAGTCTGATTCCCTCAGTAAAAGAGAGATAAAATTCAGTGGCTGGAGAGAACCCATGAATGGAATCAAGCTGGGTTGAAAATAACAACTAGGCCAGGGGCACAGCACAGTTACCCGAGGTTGCCTTCATAAATCCTATGAGCTATGAGTTCAGTGTTTCTACAAACATTTATTAAGGTCTTATATGTGCTAGACATTCTGCACAGAACTGGAGACAGAGAGATGAAAAATGACAACCCATGCCCTAAAGGAGCTTATACAAGAAATGCACAAAAAAGTATGCTACAAAATGATAAGGGCAAAAACAGTTTGGTGAAAAGTACTATAACGCATGCAAAGGGATCAGGTTGGGATATGGTTTCACATTTTTTTCTTTATTTTTAGCTTTATAAGAACTTCTAAATTTTATAGTTTTATTCTGAACTTAACAAAGAAAACAATCATTTCTATACACAAAGTAGAACAGGAAAAAATAGGATTGCATATGAAACTATGAATCTCTATAGCTTGCTTTTCCTATGCCTTAGAAATCAACAAACTTTATAAAACAAGCCTTTATTGTTTTATTGATTATCTAGGCTTAATAAAATGAGAGAAATTTTTTAATGATGCAGATTAAACTTAAAAGGATGTGCATATATTAGCATATATAAGTATGTGTGTGTTGGTATGTGCGTGTGTATATATATCTACCTATGTATATATGTGCATGTATGTACATATTTGAAAGCTAGTTGTTAAACATTTGCCAATGTAGTCCTGTATTTAAATTTGAGCTTGAATGCAATTTGTGTCATGTCCTCACCATTAACCTACTTGTTGGAGCTAGCATCAATATGTAGATGGGGAGGGGTTCTCTCACTGTGCTCTTTTCCATTGTCATATGTTCTGCTCTCACTGAGTGCCATACCTGTGTGTCAATGTTATTCTTTGGGAACAGTCCCCTTCTCTTTTTTTTCTGTAGGAAATAATGAGCCAAAGAGAGAAACTCAGGAATAGATTGCCAGGACTCAATTCTCAAAAGCCCAGAGTCTTGGGTGCATTTAGGCCATGGTTAAGAATGAATCTAGAAGTAAATTAGAAAAAAGTGTTTCAGGCTGACCACTTCTATATGAAATCTCCCCAGTCTGGTGCCATCCTACATTTTTGGCCTCATCTCATGTCATTCCTCTACATCAGCGGTTCTCAACCTGTGGTTTGCAACTCCTTTGGGGTCGAACAACCCTTTCACGGGGTCACAGGGGTTGCCTAAGACCATAGGAAAACACATATTTCCAGTGGCCTTAGAAACCTCCTCTATCTGTCTCCAAGCGAGTCTGCCCACACGCAGACACGCCCACATATGATTATTAAAGGATTGGGGTGTTAGGAAGGTTGAGAACCACTGCTCTACATACACCAACCAAAGTGGACCCACTGTCTCTCAATACACTCTGTACCTTACCATAGCCTCTCTGCCTTTCCTCACACCAGTCCCTGCATGGAATGGCATTTTCCCATTAAATCCAATCCAGCTCTTAAAGCCCAAACATCACCCAATTTACTAGACCTTCTCTGATCTCCCCCCCTCCATAACAACTTTACCCTTTAAAACTCACATGAGATTTTATTCGGAAGCATTTTGATGTACTTGTACAATATTGTTTATCATAGTTATTTGTATTTATTTTCTCATACTAGGATGTAAGTGATGCCAGCAGTAAACCAGAAAAAAGTGGTTCACCTTGACCATTTCTATATGAAACTTTGTCAGTCTGTAGCTTAGTATATTTATACTGTGCCTCACATAGTGTGTTTGGCAAATCAATGAATAAACAAACACTTCAACAATTTCTTCATTCATTTGAACAATCACTTTGTTACCAAATTAACCTGAATTATTGATAGAGAAGACTCACTCTTTTTGATGGTAATGTTGTTCTGGATCTGTGATTTCATGGATGTGGTGAACTCCTAATGCAGAAAACAATTCCACTGATCCAAATCCAGACCCTGGACTGAAAATAATCTTAGAGCATTGCCTGAGGTGCTGAAGGGTTAAGTGACTTGGCCAAGAACAATCAGAGGTAGGACTTAAATCTAGTTCATCTTACTTCCAAGCCCCACTTTATTTACCAAGACATACTCAGTCTCTGTGTTGATTAGAAATCCATGCCCTTTTTCATCTCCATAATTATCCCCAAGTAGCAACTTGTCTTCAGCTTGTGTCAGTGGCATATTTGAATTCATACCTATAACCAAGGTGGATTGCCAGGAGATTTTCACTAAAATATTGACAATTATAGTTTGATGACATACTCTAGCAGTGACTAAGCTTAACACGGTATATCATTAGCAAAAAATAATTTGTTTAGAAAGGAAGCTGTGAGATAGAACAGTACCCTACCTCCTTTGCTATCAGCAGCACCTAAGGTAACTTCCTCCCCAGCCTAGCTCACCCTCTCCTGTGACCCCATGCTTTCAGAGACTTTTAAATCTAAACCTTTCATTTACGGAGGAAGAAACTGAGGCCCACAGAGATGAAGTGGCTTGCCAAGGTCATAAAGTTTCAAAGGCAGGATTTGAACCCTGGTCTATTATCAGCATTCCTTCCACTGTACTGTAAAATGTGGAATATATGGGGCTTTCAGGGAGACTAGTACCTTTGGCATGAAGGCTTAAGTATATCTAACTGGTCCTGAAACCATGCTTCACATTCCAGCCAGTTGTTTATCAAGCAACCAAGGGTTATCATTATTTAGCAATGACTAGCACCTCTGGTGTGAGGGCTTGCTTCAGGTTTGCTCATTGACCTTTGGTGTCCACCGTCATCCAACTGTCACTTGTAGCTCCAAGAAGCTACAACATGACCAGGCCTTATACCCTGGTAAAACCTTCTCAGCAGATGGGCTAAAACAGTTTGAGAGTAGAGCTTAGTCAGACATGGAAGAGGCCAAGATCATTCATTGCATCTGGGACCATGACCAGTTGTCTTGACTTTTGTCTTGCCACTGGACTTTGATAACTCTGGAAGAGGAAATAAACCTGACACTTGTAGTAGCTAGCAAGCACCCTAGCAGACCCAGGATGGCATGCTAGCACAGGTTCTTTTGATCTTCTTTATAAAGGAAAGATAGCTTTAAAGGGGTTAACAATTCTACTTTAATTACGGAGAAAAAAGTGAGTATAGAAAATATAAGTGGAGAAATTAGCACAAAGACCAACAGACAGGGCTCCAGCTGTCTGAACATAGCAAAATTGCTATATACTTCACATATATCACTGGATCAAGCAAGCACAGGCATCTAAGCAGTTGGGAGCTCTGAACAACTGCTACTCAGAATCTTGACCAGGAAATCAAAAGGTCCTTCTCACAAAGAAACCCCCAAAGCAAAATAATAACCTACTGAATATATAACAAAGACTCAGAATCTGATTGGCTGAGTGCTGAGGAACTTGTAAATCTTTGTGTCCCAGCACTTAATTGGAAATGCCCCATAGCCCAGAGCCTGATTAGCTCTCATCCAAGGCTGTGGGCCTATTAATGGACAGGGAAGATTTTCAAATTCCCTTAACATAACAACACTTGGAATATTTCTGCCTTACATAAATACAATTTATATGCAAGTCAGGACTTAAACCTGTGATACCACTGGTCTTTGAAAATTGAGGATGAACAACAACAACCACGATAAGTAACAAACACCTAGGACAGTATTACCCACATTGGTTATTATCACAGGAGTCCTGTAACAAATGTCTATCTCTTTCTCTACCAGAGAAATAGCAGTGGAGAGCAAAAGTATTATTGAGGGAGCACTTGTACTATCTGCATATGCAAAAGAAAAGTATGAGATTAGTTCTAAGTGAAAATTTTTAATCTTGGTACATTTGTGTCTCCAGTATCTCCTCTGTTCTAACTCCTCACTTTCCCATGAGCCATATCTTTGTTATCTATCTTGTTTAAGGTCTTCAGCAACAATTCAGATATTTCTATAGTCTGTACAATGATTAATCCTTAAAATTTAGGCTATGTCTTCATATATAAACCAATATGAAAACAGCTATAGAATCAAATTGACTAGCCAGTTTCTAACAAGTTCCAAAGAGGGTAACTAGCTGGCTGTTTTCAAAAGGAGCAAGTGGTTTGGCTATATTCAACTAGCTTGAATTCCATAAACCTGCTTGTGTTGGCGTGTGTGAATGTGTGTGAGTGTGTGTGTGTGTGTGTGTGTGTGTGTTTGTGTTTAGGCCCAGAAGTAAGCAAGAAAGGGGACATTACAAAAATGAGGCGATGTGCCCCAGCATTCTTGCTGGAGACTCTAAGGGAGAATGATTATCAGAGAGGAAAACAGTATTTGTACTATTTTGCAGTAGCTGTGGTTGAAATTTAGGCAAAAATGTCACTCTGTCTCTTCTCATTATGCCTTGGGGGGGAAATGTATCTATAGTGGAGAAGATTCTCTTTTTCTCCCCTCATTAGACTAGCAACAGATTTCATTTTCTCCATGGTGACCATGGGAGTGTGACCATGTAGTTAGTCATTGCTGCTCATTATACTTGGATCTAATAGGAATATGGGTAATTTCAGTTTTGCTGCTGGGTGATTGTAAATGTGCTTGTTATCTCACTATGTCTACTCTGAGTTTGCAGGAATACAGGATGTACTGTACCTGTTTGGGATTTTGGTGGGAAGCAGACTTTTTTCTATCTCCTGAAATGAAAATATGGCTCATTAATACATGGATTTGGATGTACAATGGGTCAAGTAATAGTCTCCCTAATATCTTCCCCACTCCAAGATACATACAAACCAAAGAAACTCAACCATGCATAGACACCTCAGTACATGCAGAAGAAGCAGTACAGCAACTACACTCTCATTTGGTCATTAGCTCTTTCCCCAGCACCAGTATTGTTTTCATAAAGTGTTAGATATCTGGATGGTAGTAAATATTTCATTTGTGCGATGACTTGTCTGTATAACGATCATTTGTTTCCTTATTTTTCCAAGTTCTATTTATTTTGTTCCTAGAAAATGGCCTGGGGGAAAAAAGAAGGCTTTGAAGACCTTGAGAGTTCAGAGTATCTCCTAGCATTATGAGTCAGATTCTCCCAACGCATTTCCTGCACCTAGTGCCCTGAAGAAACTAATGTGTCTGCCCAAACACCTGAATTTCTTCTAAAGTCACTCAGGGGAAACTCAGGTCTCCCAAGATCAGAGTCCTTAGGTTGTTATTCAATCCTCTAATGAAATGCTAGGATGTTTTGAACAGTGGCAGTGCCCTTGACTGAATAAGTTGCCCATGAGTGAATTTCTGATGATTTTCAGCTTCAAGATATAACTTTATGTACTCCCTCCTCTGAACTTAATGACCCTTATCTAACTGGGGCCCAAACAGCATGAAACACCAGGGATATATCAGCAAGATGACTAGTTTGAAGGGCGCATTATGTTATAGGGGCAGGAAGAACAGAAGTGAGGCAAGGCAAAGAATGAAGTTGAGTCCACATTCCAGTCAGGCAAGAGAAAAGCTTTGGAAACCCACATGGACAGAATGTATTTGGTCACTTTCTTCTTTATTAATTGTATTTCTGCAAGTAAACCTTCACAGTTTCTAAAGAAAGCCATGTTTCTAAGTATTTTACACTAAGAATTTTTCTTTTGTATCCTTGAAGCCCAAAGTTTGCGTTTCATAATTTGCTGGGAAGACAAATACTGTTTTGGCATTACTTTTCTATTCAGAGATAATGCAATGCGCTGTTGGGGGTAGGGGCTCATGAGAAACAATGCAAGGATTTAAACTACTTCATGTAGAAATATGCAAGTGCATTTGCTTTCCCCAAAAATCCAGTTAAGTCTATTGGCTTCTCCATCATTCATATGTTGCTCAAACTAATTTTTGCCTCATTAATTCATGCCTCAGCTCATTTGCCAGCCCCAGTACTTTGTGCTACGTTTCAAAAGCAGACTCATTTCATTTATGTGAATGCATTAAAGTTACCAACCCACAGAGCTGAATTCCCTCTGAGAGCATTTAGTTGACCTCATGACTCTTGGCTACAGGACCCGTGTTCCTTCAAAAGCTGGTTCATGCATTGAGAGGGGTGGAGAGCAGAGGGGTTGACCCATTAGTTTTTCTCTTCCTAGGTTTAATGCCAAGTAGCAGCCTATCCACAGTATAAGCCTTTCCTGGGGATCCATCCTTGCTAAATCTTTTTTAGCATCTCAAGCCTGTAAAATTATCTAATAGTGAAAAATTTCATTAAAAATTTCTTTCTGTCTTCCAATCCCCTGCTGACCTTTATAATATTCAGAATTTAAACTGGTAGAATCTTTGTTCTACTCCATTTGTTTTCATAGGTACCAATTAAAGAGGCTAGTGTGGCTCTCTCATAAGATATGAGGTAAGGGAAATATGATACTACTTTATAATCAAAACCATATTCTTTTTTTTCTAATTTTTTAAAAAAATTTTTATTGATTTGTTTGTTTACTTTTAGTTTACAAGATTCAGTTCCACAATCCCTTAAGTTTCAAATTTTCTCCCTCCCCCCCACCCAATGGCAGCATGCAATCAAGTATAGGACCTGCAAATACTTTCACATTAGACATTAGTCTGGTTGTAAAGGAGGGTTGTAACCGATGGAATGAACAATGGGAAAGAAGAAACAAAACCAAACATGGAAAAGAGCAAGAGCATGTAGTTTGCTTCAGTCTGCATTTACACCCTGTTCTTTCTAGATCTTTCTCTGAATGTAGACATATCTTTCCATCATGAGTCTTATAACCTTGCATTGCTGAGAAGAGTACAGTCTAGCAAAGTTGGTCATCACACATATGTTGTGTCTGTAATCGTGTACAAATTTCTCCTGGTTCTTCTCTTCTCACTTAGCATCAGTTCATATAAGCCTCACTAGGTAAATATGAAGTCTATCTGCTCCTGATTTCTTATAGCACAATAATATTCCATTACATTAATATACCACAACTTGTTTAGCCATTTCCCAATTGATGGGCATCCCCTTAATTTCCAATTTTTTGCCACCACGAAAAGAGCTGCAATAATTATTTTTGTACATACAGGACTTCCTCCCACTTCTATCATCTCACTGGGATACAACCCTAGAAGTGGTATTACTGGGTCAAAGGGTATGCAATTATTTATAGCCCTTTGGGCATAGTTCCAGATTGCTCTCCAGAATGGTTTCAGTTCACAACTCCACCGACAATGCATTAGTGTTCCAATTTTTCCACATCCTCTCCAGCATTTGTCATTTTCCCGTTTTGTCATCTTAGCCATCAAAACCATATTCTTGAGAGATATTATAGTATCACGTGTTGAGAACATTCTTAGAGTTAAGCATATCTGAGTCAAAGTACTAGTATTTTCTACTTATGTAACCCTGGGTAAATTACTCAACCTCTCTGATACCTTGCATTCTCTGTAAAATGGATATATTTATACAATTTCTTCTGTGATTTACAGAAGAGTTGTGATGAAAGTATTTTGTAACCCTTAGAATACAACATAATTGTGAACTAACACAATCAGGGAAATTGGGACCATTCAGTGAGGGTAGAAGAAGGGGAGATGAACCCCCAAAACAGAAGAAATATAATGTTGAGCATATAACTTTGTGGAAAATATATTAGAAAAAATAGCAATAGTAGTAGTAGTAATAATAATAATAATGTATTTAGGGTTTGCAAAGTGCTTTACAAATATTATCTATAGTGTCAAGACTCCTTTATTTCTGTAGAGTTAGAAATAATGGGCTTCAGAGTCAATCAAATGACATAAATCAGAACAATTCAGTGACATGAAGAGCATAGATGCTGGAGCACACATGACTAACTTGCACCTTGGGGATATAGCAAAACTCACATACCGAAGTGGAAAACTCCCCAAAGATTCCTGTGTAATAAGGCAGGTTCAGTGAACTGGAGAAAGTCACCGGGGATTACAGGAGACTTAGAGCAGAGATTTTTTTTTTTTCCAGTTGAAATCTCTTAATTAAAGGGGGGAAAAAAGAACATGAAAGAAAAGGCTGTTTTATTTTAAGGATAAGTGAATGAATTCAAGTACAGTGCTGAAGGGCAAAGTTCTGTCTTGAACTCTCACTAAATCAAAAATCATTTTTGTATTTGGTTTATCAAACTTACTCACTTTTGTGTCTCCTGGTTTCAGCTAAATCATGAAAGACAAAGTAGAAGAAGAAGATGTATTCACTGAATCAGCAATTAAAAAAAAAATACTGGGTCATCATGTCCAAGCTCACTGGACCTAAAAGAAACCCAAATAGATCTAGATTTCCTAGGTGACAGCTTAGGCTCATAGCTACCCACACAACAGAGCCATCATGGCCTCTGGTATAAGAGGAACCAGTTTTTGACAAGCCCAATTTTGTTACCTACTCTGCAAACAAACATATGTTTCCTCCTTCTTGTCAAGGACCCAGGTGCCTGGGTCCAAGCACCACTTAAGGGTGATTTGGGGGGCCCTGATGGCTCAGAGACCTGTGCAACTTGGCAGTAGGTAGGGGCCAAAATTAAAACAGGTTGGGGTGGCTAGGTGGCACAGGGAATAGAGCATCAGCCCTGGAGTCAGCAGCACCTGAGTTCAAATCCGGCCTCAGACGCTTAACATACACACACAAAAACTAGCCATGTGACCTTGGGCAACTCACTTAACCCCAAATGCCCTTCAAAAAAAAAACAGGCTAAATTTCTTTGGGCTGCTGATGGGTTAGACTAAAGGCAGACTGATGACATTGGTTTCCCCGTGTCATATGACAGCCACCTGAAATCCTTTGGCAGGCTGCAAGCCAAAGTATGGTATGCAAGCCTGGCTCAGAATGAATGTAATTGTTTCTCTTTTTACCAGAAATCCTGAAGTTTGGTTTGTTTGTTTTTTTTGGATAGAAGGGCTCATCCCTTGAATCACTTCTTAAACAGTCCTTATCACTGAATAGGCACTGCTTAAGACACAGTGAGAAAGAAGAAAGACTTTAGCTTAAAAAGGCCAATATCTTCCTCAGAATGCTGCACCATCTCCAGTTGTCCTGATCTATATCTGACCACTGGACCTAGATGGCTCCTGAGGAGAAAGTGAGGCTGGTGACCTTGCATGGCCCTCCCTAACTTAAATACAATTCACCTGCAAGTCATGGCATCATCTTCTTGATGTCACGATCCTCTTCAGGAACGAAGGACAAACCTCCCCCCCCCCCCCACACACACACGCACACATAAATGAGCAATCTCCCCAAATTAACAATTTTCTTCCACTTTCAATTTGTGTTCTTGTTCCTTTGTAATCATATACATGAGCTGAGCAATCATGCTAATTATAGTTATCTTCATGTGTTAAATTAAAAAAAAAGATGCAGATGCCATTTCTTCAAAAACACATGACTTTTTGAAACATAAGGAGGGAAGTATTTTGTGGGAGCTCAGTTACTTCTAGAATGACTGTGATGGGTCATCATAAAACTATTTCGAAGAATAATAATAACAGATAGCACTTATATGTAACTTTAAAGGTTCACAAATTATTTCACATATTATTTCATTTGATCCCATAATAATCCTTTGAGGTAGGTGCTATTATTATCTCTGTTTTACAGATGAAAATGGTCTCTTCCAAGCAATTATGTGTGTGCATACGTACACATACATAATATATGTATGTACATGTGTATGTGTATTATATGTGCATATGTAGATATATACACACAAACGTGGAGATACATAGATGATAGATAGATAGATAGATAGATAGATAGATAGATAGATAGATAGACATATAGATAGATAGCCTTGATTTTTCTTTCATAGTTTTTGGAATTTCTTCTTCCTCTAATTCAATGAATCTGTGAACAAACCAAAGTGGAGTCCTCAGAAGAATAAAATAGCCTGCAGACTCCTCTCATTCTGCTCCACCCATATGATATTTTGGAATGAGGTAGTTGTTCTAAATGAATAGAGGATGCCAAAATATCCTACCCACCAGCCTGTCTTGGTAAAGGTTCTTCTTTATGATAATGAAATCACAGATTCAGTTCTTATTCTTATGTTCTTTTTCTAACCTAACATTTTAAAAGTAATAGGTAACTGCTTTAGGTGGGTGCCCATCAGTTAACATCTGTGGTTTATAGCTAGTATTTACATATGGCTCCAAGTTTTTCCAAGTGTTTTACAAAAACAAATCTCATTTCAATCTCATAACAGCTTTGAGACGTATGTGCTATTTTTATTCCCATTTTATAGAAGAAACAACCAAGGTACAAAGAGATTTAATGACTTGCCAAGAGTCACATAGTTAATAAAGTTTTGAGGTTGGATTTGAACTCAGATCTTCCAGACTCCAAATTCAGTGTTCTATCAATTATGTCATCTGACTGCCTGGTACCTTATCACATGGTGATACAAATCCCAAAATTAAAGTGTGTTGATCTTAATCTAGTGCATCTAGTCTTTGGTTTCAGCCACCAAGGGAATCACTACAGCCACAGTCAGAAACGCTAAATGCAGACTCCATCAGTGACAGACTCCATTGTCCTACAGAAATGGGATGTCCTAACCATATCTGTTTAATAGTAAAGACTTCTGCTCAAGCTGTTGTAGCTGACTCTGAAGAAAAGATAGCCATCTTTAGCATTGCCAACAAGGCCAACTCAAAAGTCTCTAAAACTTGGTCAACACTTGCTTCATTTCCATATCAGTCATAATATTGGTCTTTCCCACTCTGGGTTGTCTTGGCAGAAGCTTTGTTTCACAAATATATTCAATTAACTTTCTTTTTTTTTTAATTAAATTTTATGTTTACTTTTAGTTTACATCATTCATTTCCACAAGATTTTGAGATACAAATTTTGTCCCAACTTTTCCCTACCCACCACCCCAAAACAGTGATCCCACTGTATACCCCTCCCCCAATCTGATCTCTCTTATATCCTCCCCCATCCTTCCTCCCACTTTCAGGTAGGGCAAGATGGATCTCCATACCCCAGTGCCTGTGTATCTTATTTCCCAATTGTATGTAAAAAATTATTATTATTATTATTATTATTTTTAAAATTTGATTTTACAACTTTCAATTCCACATTCTTTCCCTTCCTCTATCATTGCCCACCCTTACTGGAAAGATAAGCAATTCAATATAGGTTGTGCATGTGTAGTTATGCAGAACATTGCCATAGTGGATATATTGTGAAAGAATGACTGTTATTTCCCTCCATCCTATCCTGCCTCACACTTGTTGTATTCTCTACTTTGACCCCGTTGTCTTTCAAAAGTGTGTGCTTCTAATTACCCTCCCCACCAAGCTGCCCTCCCCTCCATCATTTCCCCTCTCATCTCTTTCCCCCTACTCTCCTATAGGGCAAGATAACCAGTTTAGTATGTATGTCATTCCCTCCCTACACCAAATTCAATGAGAATAAGGTTGACCCATTCCCTTCTGTCTTCCTGTTCTTCCCCTCTGTTGTAACAGTTAGCCCTTGCCTCTTCTGCATGAGATAATTTACCCCATTCTGTCTGTCCCCATCTCCTCTCATTATACTCCTCTCTCACCTCTCAATTTCACTTTTTAAATATCATCCCTTCCAAGTCAATTGATCCTGTGCCCTCTGTCTATGTATACCTGTACACATATATACACACACTCACATATATATCCATATACACATATACCCTCCTATATAGACATATATATGTATTTATACATATATATGTGTGTGTGTGTATAAATATGTATATATATATATGTGTGTGTGTGTGTATACACACACACACACACACACACACACACATTTATATTCCCTTCAACTATCCTCATACTGAGAAAAGTTTCAGAAGTTACAATTATCATTTTTTCCATGTAGGCATGTAAATAGTTCAACTTTGATAACTTCCTTATGATTTCTTTTCCCTGTTTACCTTCTCATGCTTCTCTTGATTCTTGTATTTGAGTATCAAATTTTCTATTCAACTCTGATTTTTTCATCAAGAATGCTTGAAAGTAATCTATTTCACTGAATGACCTTATTTTTACCTGAAACATTATACTCAATTTTGCTGGGTAGGTGAT
>CM053592.1:54349873-54380362 GCA_028646515.1 Pseudochirops corinnae
TGCAGTGGTGCTAAAACGGCCAGAGGTTCGGACAGATGAGAACCTCAGCATTTTGGCAGCATCAGGTCCCTTGACCTCTCTTGTCCCCAGATGTGGACTCCAAACTAGTGCCGTCTCAAGGGACGTTGACACAGCAGCCAAATTTATTGGGGCTGGAGCTGCCACTGTTGGGGTGGCCGGCTCCGGAGCTGGGATTGGGACTGTGTTTGGAAGTCTCATCATCAGTTATGCCAGGAACCCCTCCCTGAAGCAGCAGCTTTTTTCCTACGCCATCCTGGGCTTTGCCCTGTCTGAAGCCATGGGGCTCTTTTGCCTGATGGTGGCCTTCCTCACCCTCTTTGCCATGTGATGGAGCCATTTCTATCCCCCCACGTTTCTGAATGTTCCTCCTCGTCCTCCTGGTCCTTCCATGTCTCTTCCAGCCTGTGTATACCTCCACCTCCATCTTACCAGGCAGCCCTGGAGAAAGCCATGGGCTCAGGGTTTGACAGAGGGAAGACAAATAAATACTGTATTAATAAGCTGGAAAAAAAAAATGTAGCTTTGCTTTTAGATTTGTTGCCTGGAACCAACATATCACATTCAGAACACATCCTCACCTTAGATCAGAATAAAAGAAATCAAAGAATTGTAGGAAATAAAAGTGCAAATAGACCTTCAGCTTTTAGCAGTTCTGTGTTTGTTGATAGGATGATGTTCAATGATCCAAAAAGCACTTTGCTAAAAGCTAATCCCCAATGCCACTCTAGTCAGTTCTCATCCTACTAAGCAAGAGTTCTTTGAGGAAATTATGTCAGGAGGGAGGATGGAAAGAGAGTTGTATATCAAGCTATGAGTCAGAATTCTCTTTTTTAAGGTGTAACTGATGACGATTCTCACCCTGTACTTCTTCTTTGGGGCTTAGGGTAGGGTGAGGGAAGTGAAAGAAGAGAATATTTCTATGGCTGTTACAGACACCAGGCAGCTGTCAGCTGGTTAGTGAGTAATTCAGGGAGACAGACAAGGCCTGCGTGGCTCAGTTGATGATAAAAATGCTGACAACAATAATCTTTCCTTTACTTCCTCACTACCATCATGCACTGTCACTGAGTCAAAGGGATGGAACTATCCCTCTCCATTTCCACACTCTTTTCTCAAACTGCCCTTTATGTTTATTTTCAAATCAATTCAATGGGCATTTATCAAGCATACTTCATTTAAGTTACTTAACGAGGCATTCATTTATTCTTTTGGCAGTGGATTCCTCTCCTCTTTCCATTCAAGTTTACACTTGTTCATTTTGACAAAATTTCACCTGAATAAAAATGTTGGCACAAGTATGAGTTTTCCTTGGCTCTCTCATGGGAAATGGATTAGATTTGCTCTCTTTGGTTGCAGAGGGCAGAAGCAGAATTGGGTGGAAGCTGCCAAGAAACAAATTTAGACTTGATATAAAGAAAAATATTCTAACAATTATAACTATCCAAAAGTAGAATGGGACTCCTGGAGAGGTAGTGGGTTCTCCTTCACATGCAAAGGTTGGTTCAATCTTTTGTTGGGTATAGTGTTGCAGGTTTGATTGTTTTCAAGGATGGCTTGTATGAGATGGTCTATGTGGTGTCTTCCAACTCCAATATTATATGACTCTGATTCAATATAGAGGGTAAGGGTGGAGAAAGAATCAAAAGTATCTTCAAGGTTGCAAACCTGGGTGACTGAAAGGAGAGTGGCACCCTGAAAAATGGAGAGTTTGTAGGAAGTTGGATTTAGAGGGAAGATAATCAATTCCATTTTGGATATTTGAGCCCAAAATGCCTATGGGACATCTAGTTAAAGATGTTCCAACAGTTTGGTGATTATAGAGCTAACCTGGGAAAGAGGCTGAAGCTAAATAGGGACTCCCTAGCAGGGACTACCCCTCAAATCATTTTCTCTGTTACTTTTATTCCTATGACACAGAGCTATTGTTATGAAATCCCAGAATTCAATTTGGATATAACTACTCTATAGGTCTTCACTACTGGGGGTAAGGGGGAGGGTTCCTGGGTGACTAGTACCCAAAGCAGCAAAGCATGTACTGTCTATAAAGATAATCTTTGTGGCAGCTAGGTGGCATAGTGAAAAGAGCACTGGCCCTGGAGTCAGGAGGACATGAATTCAAATTTGACCTCAGACCCTTAACTAGCTGTGTGACCTTGGGCAAGTCACTTAACCCAAGTGCCTTGCTTTCCCCCCGCAAAAAAAAATCATCTTTATTCTACTCTACCAAAAAAAAATCAGAAAATATGAATTACTCAAACTAGCCCATAAAAATCAATACAAAATGACTCCCAATTTTCCCCAGAGCCCTAAAATATTCCCAAACACTTTCCTATAATTTGGACTACCCTTGTGGAAAAAAATTAATTTGACACTGCTAACAAGCCCTCAGATATTCCCATGAGTCTGTCTCTTACCCCAAATAGTTATATAAGCATCCTTTCATATGGTAAATTAAAGGATAACTGTAAAGTGTTTTGCAAATCTTAAAGTGCTATCTATTATTTTTGCTGCTCTGTGGTTTGGACTTCCCTGGACAGGGAGGCAGCAGCCACACAAACTACAATAAGAACCATTTTCACTCCCAGAAATCTGTGCTTCATATAGCTTCAGGTACTTCCTTAAGGGTTCAGACTCCCTGGATTCTCAAGACTTTTATATCTGATCTGATCATTCTCTGATACCTACTGGCCATATCAGCAACTTTATCTTTCTCTGAGGCAAACATTAGAGGATCTTAAAGAAGTTGTTGACCTGAACTTGTAGAGGATTAAAGAGCTGTGTTGGTACCTCTGCCTCTCACCTCTCCTTTCTCCTCCCCTCCCCACCTCTAAGCTCCTTATTTCCCTTTTACATGTTCTTTTTGCCCATTGGAATCTGAACTTCCTGACAGTAGGGACTGTCTATCCTTCTGTTTGACTTTGTAGCTGCCGTCACTTCCTCTCCCTCCCCAATCTGACAGCTCACAATAATCTTCCTTACTTAAAAGTCATTTGGGAAAAGAAGCAAAGGAACCTTTTTTATACATCCTCAGTGCCAGCTCTTCAGCCATCTTTGCTACCACAGTACCAACTCCTCAGACCTTCTGACTAGAAGCCTCTAGCTGTTGGACAGGAGAAAGACATGTAATGCATATTCTGGGATCTGGGGCCTCACTGGACAGTTTCTCCATTAATATCTTCCAACTCTAAATCTGTGATCCCATTATCAGAAGCTTTGTCTCTGTAACTTGTTATCGTATCATCAGCAAATCACTTAACCTCTAGAATTCTCATTCTTCTCATCTACAAAATGAGGGAGTTGGAATGAACATTAAGGTCATCTCCATCTCTCAAATATAAGGTTTTGCAGCATGTAAGACATCAGTGTGACTGTAGAGTTACTAGGGGTAAAATTGGGTGAAAAATAAAACTAAAAGGTCTGAACATCTGAGAAAGTCATTCTTGATAGGCCAAGAAAACATACAATTTTAACCAGCTTTTCAGTCCTAGGAAGATTGAGCTTTGCAAAGACTGAGCCCATTTCCTTATAGGACCAAGAACTAGTTCAGCTAATTTCTTTGAGTCAGAAGAAGTGAAATCCAAGCATAGCTCAAGGTCATTTAAATGATCCCTTAATACAAATCATACTTAACTCAAAGATAGAGGAGATATCAGTGTCCATGAAGAAAAACAGATGTAATCGCGATGGCTGGCAAATCATGGCACCAGCGGCAGGACAGAAGTAAGGCTCCTGCGGCCAGCCATAGTTAGGGGGACTGCTCTGCCAACATGAGAAGATTCTGGCTACACTGGAGGAGATACAATGCCCCTTCTCTCCCTTCTCCATTATCTCCTGATGAGCTACAGCTGCCGCCTTGGACTAACTCCTCTGACTGCCTAATGCTCATGAAACAGAGAATGTCGGCATCTCTTGACATATGTTAAGGCTACAGACATCTTGATCGTGACCCTGACCCCTGCTACCTAAATACTTCCCTGAATCTTGACCTGGTTAGATGTGTAAATATTTTCTCCAAGATTGCCTCTAATTTAACTCAGTCTAGTTCTAAAAAGAAATAATTTCAATGATTTTACTAGGAGCTAATTGTTAAGAGAGAATGTGGCATGGATGATAAAGAGCTGGTCTCAAAATCAGGAAGATCAGGGTTCAAGTACATTCTCTGATACCTACTGGCCATATCATTCTATGCAAGCAACTTTATCTTTCTCTGAGGCAAATATTAGAGGATCTGAAAGAAGTTGTTGACCTGAACTTGTAGAGGAAATTCCTCACTTCAAGAGCCTTGATACCAAAGAAAGTATAGTTTTAATGCCTGTTCCCTAAACCTATCTCAATGACACTGTGAATCAATGGTATAAAGTAGCTCCAGATAGTGTGCCAATGAAAAGAAAATTTATTCTCAAGATTAGGTTACCCAGAGTGCCTTGCAGCCTGATTATCATGCAGGTATGTATTTCATTCAGGGAGAATATTTGACTAATTTGGCTTCAGAGTCACCATTATGCAACTCTATAGCAAGTATTTTTGCAAGGCACATTATTTTTCTCAGAATTTGAAGGGATCTTAGAAGGCATCTTATCTAATGTGTACCTGAACAAGCATCTTCTCCATAGTATACCTGACAACAAAGTTAGCTATTCATTTTTGCTTGAAGACCTCAAATGGGGGATGGAAGGAGGAGTTTCATTACATCCTGAGACATCTTTTTCCATTTTGACAAGCACTAATTGTTAGGAAGTTTTCTTGACATTAAGTCTTAACTTGCCTTATTACAACTCAACACACTGACCCTATTTATGCCCTCTGGGAGAAGGAGAATAAGTTTAATACTATTTCCTTGACAACCCTACAAATACTTGTAGGAAGCTATTAGCTCTTATGCCATTCCCTCCATTCTAAGTCTTCTCTCCTGTAGATTAAATATTTCATTCTTTCAACCAACCCTCCAAAGGCAAGATTTTGAGGTCCATAGTACCCTAGTTGCCTCCTCTGTGCTAGGGTATCTATCTATCTAATCTATTATCTAGGTTATCAGTGCCTTTCCTAAATATAGAGGCCCAAATTGAAGAGCGTATTCTAGATGCATCATGATCAGAACATATCTGCAAAGCATTATAGGACCATATTTATTTCCCTGGCTCCTTTATCAAATATTTGACTAATGATAAGCTTACAACCCATGAAAGGCCCCATTTTTGGAGGTGATTTTAATAGTTTGACCTCATGAGCACGACTTGTAAATTGCAGTTGCAATTAGACACTGAAACTACTAAGCAAGACTTTCAATTATGCTTTAATATTCAAATGATAATTTTTGAAAACTCATGAGTTTGTAGTGTGTACACACCCAGAAGTTTCCATGGTGCTCCTTTCACTCTTTGCAGTTTGGGAAAGAGAATATAGAACTGAAGAAGTTCTTAGATTGTCAAGGATAGGAGTCATAATGTAAATAAGTCAGAATAGAGCAAAATTAGCTAAATGGGTCAAACACAGGAAGAAATGTTTGAACTAGAAGTTATATAAATACTGGGAATCACAACAAATTATGATGATGATATTACTAACATTTATGTAACATTTAAAGTCTGCAAAGCATATACACACCTACATACACACATACACACATTATTTGATCCTTATATCAACCCTGGGAAGTACATGTTATTTTTGTTCCCATTTAACAGATGAGAAATCTGAGGTTGGTAGAGGCTAAGTAACTTTATTAGAGTCAGACAGTTAAGTATCTGGGGCAGGATTTGAATTCACATTTTTTTACATCAAGTCCAGCACTTTAATCACTACAACAAGAGACAAAGTCCAGAGTTGAGGTTATCGGCATTTGGTCCTAGACAAATAGGAGAGTGTTGAGTTAAACAAATGAAGTGAAATTGCTATACTCAATTTACCTAGGTACACATACATGTTCAAATACCAAGACTCGTGGCAAGCTGTTTGCTCACACTGTTAGTTTGTTATTTTGTACATCTTGTACATTGTACATTTGTACATTGTTACATTTGTACATTGTTAGTTTGTACATCTTCAATTGGGGCAAAAACGCTGTGTAATGCTATCTGTGATTACTTCAGAGCCAATAAATTTCTGTCTCAATTCCACTTGTTCCTGAAAGGTAAGGTCACAACTTAAGGTGGTATACATTTGTTAGTTTACTAGTCAGAACTTATCTCTGAGCTTCTGCTGGCTAGTCTTACTTCCTTTTGACTGTCCTATATCTGAATGAGTTGCTATTGACATGACCTTGATATTTCAGAGTTGTTCTCTACAGAAGCAGATATACAGGCTAGAATTCCATGTACCATAGGGTCAATAAGTAAATGAGTAGCCTTAATAACAAAGAAACAAATGCATAATAATAAGTGACATTTACTGAGTGGTTGCAATCCCACTGATTTTCTAGACCTTGGCGTTGCCCTAGGCAAGAATTGATCTGGATCCAAGAGTTCCAAGATTTATACAATTTAAATTCTCCCTTTAACAGACAAAGGATTATAACAACACAATTCCCTCAAGTTGCTTGACTCTTGACCCCTACTTTCCTTAGGACTGGTCATTAGATAAAGATGCATAACCTGCAAAGTTGGGAGTCTTAGTTCACTTACAGAAGGAAACATTGAATATGGGATCTAGTGTGAACTAGAATTTGAGTTTTGGTATTTTGTTTGGTTCTTGGCATATGTCTCTACCGTTTTTGGCCAACACTTGGCCATCATAAATCAGGCTTAATGGAATTGACATCCAGTTTGAGGAAGAAGAAAGACTAGCCTTGTTCATTTATCCCTTTCTCCTTGAGTATGGCGCTATTTTGTTATACAAGAGTCTTGTTTCTATTCCTTCATTTCTCAATTTCTCAAAATTATGCTGTTCTAGTGACAGAGTAAAGGGGAACGATATACATGATTTTATACCCCCCAGGTTATGCCAAACCTACCTTTGACTTTCATATTAAGTCCCTTCAGGAGGAAACATCTGTTTATTTCCTTTCTAATGGCAATAACTAAGTCCAAACAGAATAATACCAATATGGCATCTTAAACAATTTGTTTTTTTTTTTACTTTAATCTAGAAATTGCATTATTTATCAATAAGAGTATTTCTTTTGATAATTTACATATTGCACAGCTGTGTTATCAATTGCAACTCTCATTGCACCTGCTTGCAACTCTTATATATATTAAGACAGAAATTATTACACCAAAATAATTTGTATGAATATATCAATGGTATTCCTAAAACCTAAAACCAGTAAAGCAAAACACCAAAGTAAAATTCCAGTCGGTGTTTTCAATCTAGATACAAAGCTTAGCTTATTACTAAATTATAGAAGAAAGAAATGGAATGGAAATGGAATAATTAATTTCAGTTAAAAGAACTAAAAGGTTACTAAGTAACAGTTGGGACAGGGAAGAAAAAAAATGTGTCTGGACAACCCAACAATAAGCCACACCTGGGGAGCTGTCCAACAGAAGCACTCACAAAAGATTCCAGCTAATTGGATCAGATGAAATGAAAATGAAGCCTTAAAGTCAGAAATACTTGAGTGTGCAAGGGCATGAAGAAACTGAGGCAAAAAAAGACAAAGCAAACAGAAGTGAATTTGAAAAAAGTGGCTGCCAAATATCTAAGTGGAAAGGATGCAATGGAGCACATACTTGCTTCCCCTGAGACAGAAGAAGAGAAAAATGCCTCCAGCAGCACATGCCTGAGGGAACAAAGGACAGCAGGTGCAGGAAGTCCCTGAAATATGTGGGTCAGATAAACTCATCCTTACCAATTTGATTTAAAGTTTTAAAAGGTGTCCCCAGCAACACTGAAAAGAATCTATTCCCACAATCTGGGGTTTTGACAAAAAAGCAAGTAAATATGATTGGATCAACCAATTCAGAAAAACATCAACTGTTCCAGATCAAACCTTTTAGACCCAAATGCTGTTGAGTTATAGTTAGCATCTTATGTTCCCATCAATGTCACACACCCCTATGGGGAGACAGTCATGATTTCAATGAGGATTTTTGGCATGGGAGAAGCTATTTGATAATCATATATTAGCTACCATTGTTTTACTTGTCCAGGATTTGTATGTTGTTCTTTAAAAAAAAAAAGGGGGGGGAAATAAAATACAGAAACAGAAAAAATGTTTCAAAAATTCGCTTAGAAAATGTTAACCACATAGAACATAAATCCCTTGTCTCAGCCAAAGTTACACAGCAAATTAGTGTGCCTGACAACCATGATCAGTCTTAACTTGAAGAAAAATAGACAGGTGTTACAAAATACAAAGAGTCTCCCTCATGCAAAAGTAACCCACCCTGAACTAGGCTTACCTGAATGCAGGAAATTCTCTCACTCAGCTTTTTGGATAATGACTTCTGTTAAATTATAAGTATGAGTGTCACCCCAGGAGAATATAAACTCCTTGAGGAATGGGATTATTTCAGATTTTTTTGGTCTATTTTTCTTTACTAACAGTGCCACCACCCTAGTTCAGGTCCCTATTACCTCCCACTTGGACTCTATTTCAAGAGCCTCCCATCAGTGAGATCATGGATAAACTGAAGTATATGTAGTTAGTGAATAGCCTCAATGTATTCAGCTGGATGTTCACTCAATTCAGATGAACATTATTCAATTACCTGATAGGTTCCAGGCCCTACCAGGTGTGCTTTAAACCTTCCTCTAAGCTTTTTAACATACCCTGGTGGTAGGATCCGAATCTGCTTCCTTCTCCTCTAGCTCTCCTCCATGCAAATTAGGTTAGTTTTCCTTTTTTCTTCTTTTTTTTCTTTTTTCTCATTATATTTTGAATTCTGGGCTGTCTTCCTCCCTTGCTCCCAGCTCTGTACTAGAGAAGGCCAACATTGGACACAGATATATATGTGAAACCATACAGTATATACTTGGTTCTTTCTCTGGAAGTGGATAGCATCTTCCTTCATAAGTGCTTTGCAGTTGATTTGAAAATTCATATTACTCAGAATAGCTTAGTCATAGTTTTTCTTCAAAAGGTATTGAAACCTTCCTTTAGACTTGATTAGCTCATCAGACTAATGGCTCAAGCTGCTGACATCACTTCCTGGTCTCCTGAATATGAAACAACCATTAGAAACTTCAGGTGGGCTCCAATGCTTAGCTCATGGGCCATGATGGGCAACTTGGTCAATGGAGCTTTGCTCAGCCACCTCAACTAGGGGAATCCTCCATATCCTTGGTGAATATCCTTTTGCTGTGGCCTTTTGTCAAATGTTGGCTATCCTCATAGTGCCTTACTTCACTCCAAGATCAAACATAAACTACCAGTCAGTCAAATACCATTTATTAGGCATCTGCTATGTGCTGAGCACTGTGATAAGCCCTAGGGACACTAAGGCAAAAACAAAAAACACTCCCTTGCTCTCAAAAAGCTGACAGTCTAATGAGGGAGAGAATTCACAAACAATAGTGTACAAAAAAAAAAAAGACAAATAAAGGATGAGTCTCAGAAGCAAAACACCAAGATCAGGAGGACTAGGGAGGGCTTCTTGTAGAAGGTGGAGCTGTATCTGGAACTTAAAGGAAGCCAAAGAATCCAGGAGGAAGAGATAAGGAAGGAAAGTACTCAAGGTCAGGGCAGCTCTGAGATGAGAGATGAAGTGCTGTGTGTAACTACAAGGGAGCAAGTGTCACTGGATTGAAGAGTCTGGGAAAGAGGTATTGAAATAACGAGTCTTAACAAAGTGACCACAGAGTCCGAATAAAAAGTTTTAAGGAGCTTTAATTTACCAGCTGGGGCTACTCCGTGTCGATTCAAAGGGAGGGAGCAGCCCAGAGCTCAGGATTTCAGAAACTTATATAGTATAGTTTCATAGGTACAAGTAAGTTACTGAGGCAAGGGGTTTGTGATTACAGGGCATGATGACCGAGCAAGAAGAAGAATGAAGAATAGGCAAAGGGGGGAGTTTATGAGGTAGGAGGTTGTAGGCATACTGACCGAGAAGAAAAACAAATGAGAAATAGGGAAATTATTCTAGGCCAGTTTCCTGACTCCTATCTTAAGTTCATGAAGTTTCTACTTAACTAGTTCCTGGCCACTTCAGTATGAAGGTTAAGTTATGGAGGACTTTGAAAACCAAAGAGAGGATGTTATATTTGATCCCAGAGGTGATAGATAAGGAGCCACTGAAGTGTACTGAATTGGTGGAGATGTTGTTGTTTGGAGTGCTGGGAATCCCAGGAGGTTTCAGGGGGTCTGCCTCAAAAGAATTTGACTCCTCAAAGTAATGAGGTTTTATTATAACACCAGTTAAGCAAGCAAGATTCCTAGTAAATCTGTGCTATTGTATTGCCAATAGGAGTGGGCAGAGTTCCTAGTGAGTCTGCAAATTTTAATAAGGGTAAGATTGGTACTTACATATTGGAAAAGACAGTGAGAATATCCAGATGGGATTAAGAAGTGGTAAATGACCTGAGGTGAATCAGGTGCAGGCAATGAAAGGAGTTAGTCCCAGTTGGGTTGGAGAGCCTCAGCGAAAGGACAGTTAAAAGGATTATTGAGTATCTAATTTCACTGGGATGGACCAAATACCTCAGGCAAACTGCTAGGGACTGGGTTGATTTCAAAGACATGATCTTTTCCTTTTAGGGGTTCAGGTCCCATGACACTATCAGAAAGGAGTGTGGGTATGACATGATCAGACCTATAGTTTAGGAAGATCACTTTGGCAGCTGAGTGAAAGATGGATTGGAGGGGGGGAAGGCTTGTACCATGGAGACCAAGTAGCAGGTTCTTGACATAGTCAACACATGAGGGTTTAAGAGCCTATACTCATGTCCTCCTAATATTTTTTTTTTCTACTCCGAGTCAAACATACCCAGCTACTTAAAGTCATCTTTGTATGGAACTGATTTTTTTTATTCCATCTTCATCCTGATCCTAGAAACGAGCTCCTCTCATTGTAAATAAGATGGCTAAATTCACATTTGTTTCAACAACTGGGTTCTGATGTTATTCATCAAAATAAAACTTAAACGATAACCAACTCTATTTTTAAAAAATCAAAGCAGACTGGTGTCATAAAAATGAAGTTCACTAATAGTTGCAATTAAGCTGTCAAATTTTGAATTTAAAGGAATCTGATCTTACATAGCAACCAACTGTATATATTGTGGATTATTTTAAAACATACCCCACCCACAACCTCCTTCCTTGACTAGATTAGAAGGGCTCAAGCAGTTCCTGGGAGGAAGAAACTGAGAGCATCAAACTAAACATGGGCAGCAACTTAATCTCTAAAAGAAAAATGACTAAAACTTTAAGAAAACAGGTTATCTCTCTAATGTTGCATATGTGTGAGTGTATAACATATATATGTGCATATGTGTATGTGCATATGTGTGAGTATAATACATATGTGCCTATATGTATATACACACATATATATGTGCATTATCTTCATCATCATAATCATTATTATAACAGGGAATGCTTCTCTGTTCTATAACTTCTTTTTAAATGAATGTGTTCTTCATAGGGCACAATTGTAGAAGGTGTGACCAGGAGCCTGGTCAAGGTTAGCAAGGTTAAAGAACTTCATTCTGGCACCAAGGACCCCATTGACACTTCATTTGAAGTTTTATTCTGACATTGATAGCATCTCTCTGGTGGGGCGGGACCCCACACTAATGATAACTAATTGAGTCATTGCATGAGAGTCACATGTCTGAGCCAGATCCTTGGAGTTAGCATTTAAAGAGGAACTCAGACACAGGAAGGGAAGAGGGAAGCACAGAGTCAAAGCCTGTACAGAGAAGCTTAGATGGTCCTGAAGTAACAAGCAAGAGATTGTGCAACTCCAGGAGAGGAGCTAGAGAGAAGTGGGTAGAAGCAGCATTAATACTGATGGGGTACAGGCTCTGGGAAACCACTTGAACTCTGATTGAATCTTCCCACTTGATGAAACAGTTGCCTGAGTCTTTCATTATCACTAGGCCCAAATCTCTTTTACTCTTAACCTAGCCTAGCCTTCCATTGTCCAGCTACTTCTCACCCTTGATCCTATCAAAATAACTTTACCCAAATCTGTTATCTTTAAAATAACCTAGTCCTCCATTGTCTGTCATCTCCAAATAGCCTTCAGCTATTTCCCACCCTTAATCCCATTCCTGGAGTCTGACCTCAGTTCCATCAAAGATCCTCCTTAGGCTCCTCCTCAAGACCCTCCCCAAATCCCTCCTCTAGACCACCCCTAGATCCCTCCTACAATCTTTCTGTATATAAAATCTAGTTTGCCTCTATGAAGGGGCTGAGATTAATCTAACACAGATTCACTTTGTGTCAGATTATTCTGGCCCATTTGTCCAATACAAGCATCACAAATACTTAATCTCCTTAAGAGTCTACCCATTATGACAAATTTTTAATAAGCTTCGCTTTACTTTGAGAAAAGACTTGAGTCGAATTCATTCAGCAGGATCCGGTGTGTTGGTATTTTGGACTCTCAAGTTGCCACTAAACCTCAAACCTCAACAATATTACCAAGGAGTTACTGAACAAGCTGAAGAATTCTAAGAAAAAGATCCCTGGGGGAAAAAAAGGCAAGAAATCCTGGAAAATTCATGTGTTAAGCCATATAGGCACAAAGGAAGAGTTCCTACATGATATCAAGCTGTTTCAAGAAGCCATAAAGTCCTAAGAACAAGCAGAAACTTGAGTATATGGTTTTCTGGAGAGACCATGAGGCCAAAAGAGCACCATTCTTTGTGGGGAACCAGAGACTGTATCTGTCTGTTTCCTCATTTCCTCTCTATGTCTCTTAGCTCACATTCTCTTTCATGTCTCTTTCTCTCACCATCTCTTCTCTGTGTCTTTTCATTCTTTCCACTCTCCCCAGCTGCATCTGTTCCCCCTTTTATAGGCCATCTCCAAGGAAATGGCACAGGTGAGTGTCTAGCCATGACTGAATCAGTCATACTCACTATGTTATCCATGGGTCAAAGAAAATTTTGATGTTCATTGCCAGAGAGATATTATCAACGCCAGATCAAAATCTCAACTGTACTTTCAGCTGTAAATGCACACATCTAGTACTATTTTCAATGTCAGAACAGAGGCCTGTTTATTTAATCTCTAATTCTTCCTGCTCACACTCTTTACACAATTATATAAAATAATTCCTTATTTTGTAATGATAATTTGATCTTGCACAAATTTAACATTTTTTCCCATTCTTGAGAGGCAGCATTGAACAGCCTCATAGTTAAGAAGGTATAAACTCATTTCTTCCCCCTGATACTTATTCCCTGTAAGACCCTGGAGAAGTCATTTAACTTTTCAGTGCCCTCTGGCAACTCTTATTGTTTTGTTGCTGTGGTTGTTGTTGTTGTTGTTCATCCTTAGAGGGTGAGGTCTTGATTTGCAAATGAATTGGATTTAAGTGAGACTGGCCTTATGAAAATCATAGATCTAGAGCAGATTTTTTGCTCTGAAAACAATTTGAACAACAGAAATACAAGGGAAAAAAATTTTTAAAGCAGCACAGCAACCAAGTCATGGAAAACAAAATAAATTATTCTGGGGAAAGAAGGGAGAAAAAAAATAAGTAAAAGATAGCTATGGGGTTAATGATGACATAAACAAAGTAACAAGGGAAGGACCATTGAGAAATTTCTTTATTAAAATGCACAGAAGATAAGGGTAAAAAAAAATCAAATAGAAGTGATCGTGGAGACACACTCCACTTGCAGGCAAGTTGGTGTTTGTTGTGGGACTACACTGTAGCTTGGGAGAGTGCATAAAAAGAGGAGGAGGGCCGACAAAGGGGATATGTGATATATAATCAAGAAAATCATAATCATCCCCCCAAAATTAAAATGCTGTCACTATTTTCTACTCTCTATTTTACCTTCTTACTGGTGTTTGTCCTATTTCAAACACTTGGGGGTGGGGAGGGGCAGTTTTCCCTCTGTGAATAAGAGGTGAAAGAATGAGGAATATTTAACCTGAGAGGGAAGAGAATTAAAAGGCACATAATAGCTGCCTCCCAACATTTAAAGAGATGTCCCCCTTCACTGGGCTTAGACATTTGTCTTGTTAGACAGAGGGCAGAAGAAAGTCCAAAGAGTAAAAGTTGCAGAGAGACCAATTTAGGCTCAATATCTGGAAAAAAGTCATAACAATTAGTCATCTAAAAGCTGAAGAGGCTGTCTCAGAGAGTAATGGTTTCTCCTTCAATATTGGAGTGGGAGGTAAAAGCAAGGATCTTCAGGGAGAATATGGATGGCCATTTGTTAATGATGTTGGATAGAGTGTTCTTTTTCAGACACAGTTGGGCTAGAATGCTAGCTGGTTTGAAGCTAGTTTCTTTCCAACTCTGAGATTCTAGGAGAATCTCATTATGAGAATATTTTCCCCAAAAAATAGACTTATAGACCTCCATTTTGAGCAAAATACTAAAATTTATATCCTTGTAATACATGTTTCTAACAATAATTAATCTGAATTGAGTGGTTGCCTTTCCTGATATTAGCTGTGTCACTCACCATCATGAATTATGTTATTACTATCTAAAAGTATTTCTGTTGTTTATTTGACATCATTCCATTGCCTTTAGATCACTATGGACCCATTGTCACTTGACCTTCTCTACCCAATAGAAATGAAATTTAGTCTAAAATTTTAAAACAAATGATAAAGTATATTTAAATAAATTACTAGCTTTCCATTATAATTTAATGTCTTTTTTCTTGAAAACACAAATTTTTAAAAGTCTACTTCACCAACTGCATATATACAAAACAACATCTATATATACCAAAATAGTTCAACTAACTGCTGACCAACAGGATATTAATTTTTTTAGCTTGCCATATATTTGATTATTTTAATACATATTTGTCATTATTGTTGCATGTTTGTCATTATTATTATTAATATAGTTTCTCTGATGTTGAACTAATACATTGTTATCATACTAATAGGATTCCATTCCAAACATAATCTTTGTTTGGGTTTTCACAAGATTACTTCAGAATTCACAAGGTTATTTGGAAATATTCCTCAGAGAATGATGCAGGTTCTCTCAATGGCCTATGTCTATGTAGCTACTTAATTTTATCATTATTTTTAGTCTAACAAGGGATAAGATAGAAATCTAGGTAAATTTAATCATGATATTATATAACATTAGGATATTATTTTTCCTATGCAATGTCTAATGTACTTATTATATATCCTCATACTCAGTGATAGTTATGTGATAAAAACAAAATGCTAATAATTTTTTCACTTAAGTGAAGTCCCGTGGCTCAATTTACAGTCAGAAGACTTTAGTTAAAATGCTGGTTCTCCCACTTATTACATGTTTAACTTTAGGTAAGTTTCTTATGCTCTGCAGGCCTCTATTTCCTTCTCTAAAATGAGGGGGTTGGACTTGATGACCTATAAATTTTGTCCCATTTTAAGTTTGCATGTGTTTTCTTCTGCCAGATATATGAATACAAAAACTCATGAATGCACTTGTTCATATGAACATGCATACAAAGATGATAAGCAGATATATCAAATAGAAGCAACAGTGAAAAAAAATTTGTGGGAGAATCTTGAAGGTGCACAGCATCAGAGAATCCCAGCATCTGAGATGGAAGGAATCTTCATTCTGAATCTGAAAAGAAACTTTTTCTATACTTGTCAAGTGATTGATCATATATCTTAAAATTTACAATCTTCTATAATAGGAAACTCACTATATCACAAGACAGCCATAACTATTAGGATATTTTTATCACCATTCATTGCAGTTCTGACTTTCCTGACTTTCCTGCACCACAAAGAACAAATTTAGTCCCTCTTCCAGATGACAATCCTTCAAATACTTGATAACATCTGTTGGGATCCCACAACCCCTAGACTTCCCATATCAAGAGGAAAGAGCCCTAATTTCTACTACTAGTCCTTGTAAGGCCTGTTGTCCAGTCTTTGCACTCTCCTGATCACCCTCCTTTGTACTTTGGTTTGTCTCTTTCCTTTATACAAAATATGGTACCTCAAAATTGGAATCTAAAGGGCCATCCTCCTTTGAGGAATAAACAAACTATGGCATGTTAATGTAATGAAATATTATACACCATGAGAAATGATTAAATGATCTGTTTCAGAGGAAAGCGGGAAGACCTTTACGAACTGATGTAAAATGAAGTGAGTACAACTAGAACAATTTATATAATACCAGCTTTATATAGAAAATCCCTCAAAGATTTTAAACATCAAGGGTAAATTGCGACTCCATAAGATAGACAATGAAACTTGACATTCACTTCTTGCCAGAGAGGTTATAACCTTAAAATGCAGAGAGAGATAGACAGACAGACAGAATTTTCAGACAGGTCAATGTGGGAATTTGTTTTGTTGGATGTCCATGTTGATGTCTGTGATGATGACGATTTTATTTTTTTTGGCTTAGGGCAGTGGGGAGGTAATAAGGAGTAAAGTCCATAAATGCATGTAAAATAAATGAATGTATTTTTTTTTTTAATGTAGCATCCAGAACTGAGCATTATACTTTAGAAGTGATCTGACCAGGGCGGAATATAGTGCTATTATCACCACCATTGTTTTGGATACTGTCACCCTTAATTCAAGCTCACATCATTCTGCTTTTTTGTCTGTCAGGTTGCACTGTTTGCTTATATTGAGTTTGCAGACCTCTGAAAATCTCACACTTTTATTGTTTAAAAAGAATAAATTTATTGATATATTTTATTTCAATATTACAGACACTTATCAATAAACACCAGAAGTCATTCCTTGGTATACCCCAGAGAAAGTTGTTTCAGCAGATTCCATTAACAGAAAAGAAGGTGATGTCCTTTAACTTTGACAGTATGGCATTAGCACTGGCCGTTGTATCTGACTAGTTTTATTGCCTCTTCAAGTTGGGTATTTACCTGCACTGTTTTTGTCATGTATATACTGTATTCTCATGTTTCTCTTACTTTTTCACACTATGTCATCTATGTGGGGAATACTTTTATATAGGAATACCTCTAGTGTTATTGATGTATAGGTGTCACAATAGGCTTGGTCTGCAGTCTTATAAGGGCAGTTTTGAAGGCCCAAGATTACAGTAATTCTGCAAAACATATGAATAACTCATGGTCGTGCTTCTAATCAAAGAAAACTCTCCAACAGTGGGATTAATGACTCTATGTTATGGTTCCCAGCGCTGTCCCATACCATTACACAACCAAAAAAAAAAAATCATAATTAATCAGAACAGACCAAATTTCAAGTATTTTTCAGGAAAAAAGATGATTAAATAAGTCAAATTCAGTCTTTAACAGACTAAAAGATTATGTACAGAAATGGGTTCCAGAGATATACCTAGCAAATAAGAGAGTAGAAGGAAAGAAAGATAGTCAGTTTCTACATAGTTCTTTCAAATATATCTCTCATAGTAATTAGCATCACAGATCCTTTATCTCCCTTATTAGAAAGCCTTAAGTAAATCATGAACAATTGACTTTCATACTCTTGCCCAATTATGTCCTAACCGTGCTTCCATCTGTAAACAGAAGTTAGCAGAAAACACCGTGCTCTCCACCAATCGTTGTTCAAGAATCACTGGAAAATGAGCATCTCTAACATACATCACAGATGGAATTTCTGAATTAAAAAAAGGAAGTCTGGGAAGCTATCTTTGGAGATGTCTCACCACCATCTTAATTTGGACTCAGATTTGGAGGATGGAAACATCTTACTCCCATCTCCATTGCAGATGAGATGTCACATGACCACCAAGGATATCATTTAGTAAGCTCTTTTGAACACATAAGACTTGTATGTGAGCCCTTTCCTCATTTCCTTGTTTGGGATACTGAGTTGCCCCAAAATTATTCATTTGGACATAGTCTTTGATGCCATGTAGAGGAATGCACAGAGATTTCTCAGCTGCAGGTACTACAAACTTTCAATATTGATTAGAGTGAGAGTTATTGCCCCACAGAACAAATGTCAAACACAAAGCCTGCAGGCCACATGTGATCTGAAACACTCCCAAATGGGTCCCAAACCAGATTAAATGAAATTGGGAAATATTTATCAAAGTAAACAAAATCACAATAAAACATATATAACATTACTTTGTAAAAGTAATTCAGTATTCTGCTTGCAGGGATTCCTATCTAGGGATTCATAGCCCCTTTTTCTATTTGAGTTTTGCTCCATTGTTATGTAGGTATATGAAAAATAGTCGAACTATTCTACATTAATTGCCCTATATCACTTCATTTAAAGGAAAAGCCAATTTTCTGTCCTGCTGGTTGGGAAACAGAACTATTAATCAAACCTCAGGGCTTGTGTTCTCTCATAATGTATTGGCTACCTTCTGTGCTCCAGGGTGGGAGAAATATGCTCATTCCAAAATTTGTTGCATAGATATTTAAATGAAGTTAACAGAAATTCCCTCAATGGACTTAGCTGAAGAATTCCTTGCTTAATTCCCAGTAAAATTCAAACTCCTCTCTGCCTTAGCATTCAAAATCATTTGGAACATAATGACAAGCTGCCTCATCAACTATCTCTCATAGTGTCCTAGACAGACACCTTGGGCTTTAAGGGCCCCTGGGGCCACAGGCAACATTCTAGTTTATATTACCTATTTGTACAGAGAAAACACAAAGTCCTAAGGCCTATACTTTGGTATTTCTGTGATTCTTTGAGATTTTATGTTTATATGGTATGTCAAGTCTAACCATGCAATCCATCTCCACTCTCCATGCCTTTGCCCAAGTTGTCCCCCATAACCAGAATGTTCTTCCTTCTCACCTTCAGTTGTTGAAACCCTTATCTTCCTTCAAGCCATATGTGATTCTGGTGGCACTTCTTACACAAAGTCATTCTTCATATTCTCGTTGTTAGTGCCTATGAAATTTATTTTATATTACTTTGCACCTACTTTATTTTTATTTATTTTTATAATTTTATATCCACCAAATAGAATATAAGTTTCTTGAATGCAAGAGCTATTTTGTTTTGTCTTTGTATTGCTAGAACCTACCACAAAGTAAATGATAATAAATATTTGCTAAATTGAATTGAACTTTTTTATCTCCTCCGTTACCTAGCTCAGTGCTCTGCCTACATTCAGGGCTTAATTGGATTGAATTGAAAATAGTTTTGGATGCACAACCTTATTACAGATTCATTGTACATTAGCGGGGCTGGATAAAGTTAAGCTGGAATTGTTATAAATCATCTTAACTCTATAACATAAATTAAACTGACACCATTTAGAGGAAGCTAAATGCCTCATTTTAGTTGATTTTACATTGCCAATCTGGGAGAAGCAGAGAGAGAAAACGCCAATTCTAAGTGAATATTAACAACATAATAAAGCTATAGACTGAGAGCAAGAGACCAGATGATACTTTTCTGATAAGCAAAAGTAAGCAGAATCTTGTTATCCTGATGTTGGCATATGGTGGAGAATCAGATATTACAGCTGGAGATTCACTGAAGCAGGTCTATTTTTTTTTTTTGCATGGAATAATTTCTAGTATCTTTGGGTCTCATTTGTGATTTGATCAGCATAAATAAGCACAGCTCTCTTTTCTAAAAATGCAAAAATTGGAGCTGAAAAAGCAAATAATTGAAGTTTTTATTTTTTATGAGGAATGTAAAAACAACAAAAGCCTCAAACCCACCTCTGTTAAGATAGAAGATGAGAAAATAAAACTATATGCTCATTACATTTTTAATCTAGAAGAGAAACATGGACTGGTACAGTTGATAGCATTAAAGCATATGAGAGTCATAGACTGCTGACCAACTGTTCTCCATCTCTTGTGAGGATAAAATAAGAGATCATGACTTCAGGTGTAGGACAACTGTCTAGAATGCATTTCTGACTATAGTAAAACTGGAAAATGGTAAGAAGCAATAATTCAATATTTTATTAATCGATGTTATCAGCAAACATTTAAGTGCTTTCTATGTACTTAGCAGAGGCCAAGCATTGGGGATATAAAAGAAAAAAAAAGGCAAAAACTCAGTCCTCAAGGAACTCACATTCTTATTGGGAGAGAGAACATACAGGTATGCCTGTACAAATGTAGATATAGATAGATATAGATTGATCTGTGTGTGTGTATGTCTCTGTCTCTGTGTGACAAACAATGAAAAGAAAAAAAAGTCAGAAGATGGAGGAAAAGCCCAAGAAAGCTGGTATTGAGGAATCAGAGAACACAGAGGGAGATAAAAGTGTTAGAAGCCTGTAAAGGTAGGAGGGAGCCAAGTAGTGAAGGACTTTAAAAGTCAGATAGAAGATTTTATATTCTTTCCTGGCTATCACAAGGAACCATGTGAGTTTATCAAGTAGACTATCTCTTCAGCCTAGAACAAAGATGGAATGCATTTGGCAGGAGGAGATAAACCGTTCTATGCCTAGGATTTAGCATGGCATGGCCTAGTTGAAGAACATTGGATTTGTAGCCACTGACACCTGAATTTGAACCTCCACCTCCAACATTTATTGTGTGAACTTAGGGAAGTTACTTAGCCTATGTCACTTATAGAGAAGATACTTTGTAGAATTTTAAATTACATAAATAAGAGTTATTTTAAGACCTTAGCATATTAATTTTTTTTCTAGAATGTGACGATTTATGTCCCTGGAGTAAAAAGCCTCGGTTAGACAAAAGCAACGACACATTGGCCCGGTTGGTTATCATATGCAGCTTTTCACATCTCCAACATGAGAAGAGGAGTAAATTTCCGCATCTTTCTTGCAGGTCAAAGACTGGTTTCTCTAATCACACAGCATAGTTTCAAGTTATTGTTCTTTTCATTTACATTGTTGTAACCGTTGTGCGTGTTGTTTTCTTGGTTCTGCATAATTCACTCTGTTTCAGTTCATACAAGTCTTCCCATATTTCTCATTCAGACACTTACATTGCATTACATTTATGTGCCACCATTTGTTTAGCCAGCAGGCACCCAATTTGTTTCCAGATTTTGGCTACCATGAAAGGAAAACAGATATGAATACTATGGTACATAGGTAACTGGATGTAAAGGCTCAGCTCTCCAGCTATGCCTAGAAGCAACAAAACTCTGCTGGCAACTTTGACTCCTGCATGCCTGAAGGAAAGAGGGGAAGGAAACCAGCCCAGAAGAATAGACAGAGAAGCAAGGGTCACAGAACAGAAAAAAGCAGAAAAGAGAGGAAGGAGTACAGCTGCTAGAATTCCTTCCATGCATGAATTCAAGGAAATCTTTTTTTTTTAAACTGGAAGTTTGAGAGAGTAAATATATTCCTTACATCAACCTCTTTATGATCCCCAAATCCCCAGATTCTTGTTTAGTGAGCACTTGGTAAGTAGGAATTACATTATTTTTTGTATGTGTAGTCACAGTATCCAGTGTCTCAGTAGGTATTTAATAAATGCTTATTGATTTATTGATTGATCTGGGTGCTTTTCTTATCTAAGTAGAAAATCCAAAAACAGGGGTAGCTAGATGGTGCAGTGAATAGTGCACTAGCCCTGGAATCAGGAGGACCTGAGTTCAAATCTGATCTCAGACACTTAACACTTACTAGCCATGTGACCTTAGGCAAGGCACTTAACACCAATAGCCCTGCCTTACCCCCTGCAAAAAAATTTTTAAAAAAAGAAAATCCAGGAACAGTTTATTTATTTGCACTTAATTCCATAGATCAATTATTTAATATTTATTAAGCTCTTACTAGGTACCAAGCACTAGACTAAACACAGGGGATTCAAAAAGAGGTTAAAAAAAAACAGTCCCTGTTTTATTAAAGCTATGGGATGCTCAAATGTCTGAACTTATGAAAACAGGAAGAAGTGACTTGAGAGTGAAATATTTCAGAGAGTGGAATCTCTAAGTCAAAAATAGAGACAGAATTTTTTTTTAAATAGTTCATTTCATTCCCTGGAATAGATTAGAACCTACCCAGGAAGAAGTTAACAAAAACTGCCTGAGAGTCTAATTGGTATCATTCATGTCGTGGAGAAGCTATCTAGCCAGTTCCAGGCTTATGCTCACACTATGACTGTAGGAGATGCTATGGTCACTAAGGTATCTATCCTCTGAGTCTAATCCATAGCCAAGAGAGTAATTTAAGTAGGTCTGGGTCCATAGCTTGTGTAGAGAAGCTAATTAAACCTCTTGTTTGATGATTAACTCAGCAACATATGGTGTCCCTGTATGTTTAAGGAAAGTAGCACTGAGATCCAACAGGGCAAAGATTTTTTTAACAATTAATAGTGTCCTTTATTATGCTATCCATAGAGGCTTTGTTCATGAAAAAAAGTATTTCAATTTCACATCAGTGGAATTGCCTGTTTTACCTTTTGTGATCTCCCCTATTCTGGCTTGATGAAGAATTCTCCCCAGTTGTTTTTTGTCCAGTTTCAAAGAGAACCAGTGACATCATGGTGTAACTTGAATTTAAGTGAGGCAGAGTTGCACAAAGCTGTCAGCCTCAGTCTTTCTTCCAGAGTCACAGTCCAGTGGCAAGATAAAAGTCAAGATGGCTTGTGAGGACCTAGGATGCTGGGGATGAATTTGGCATCTTTGGTGTCTGCAAGCTCTAAGGATTCCACAGTGCCTGCTTCAGCCTCCTTCATGGCCTTTGGAAAAAAATTTGGTTCCCATCCAATCATTCCACCAGGGTGAAGTCTTCACATTCTTGGGTAGATATCCCCCTAACTCAGTGGTTCTCAACCTGTGGGTTATGTTCAATTTGTAATAATGAAAATATATCCTGTATATCAGATAGATTCATAACAGTAGCAAAATTATAGTTATGAAGTAGCAACGAAAATAATTTTATGGTTGGGGGTCACCATGACATGAGGAACTGTATTAAAGGGTCACAGCATTAGGAACATTGGGAACCACTGCCCTAACTCATCAATAAATTTGACACCTGTTGGTTATCCTCAACCTAGTTTAGCCCAGCTCCTGAGATACTGTGGCCGCTGCTCATGCTTCTTGAAGCCACAGGTAAGACATAGGTAATTGGTTGGACACCAAACATGGATGATTAGCCCTGAAAAGAGTTTTGTAAACCTCACATCAGAGGTGCTAGTCCTCCCTTAACACCCCATACATCTGTCTCTCTAGTTACAGTTCTGAAAAGTATCTGAATTGAATTTTTCTCCAGATTTTTAAAAATCTTGATTTTAAAAAATCATATGACTTTTATATTTTTGACAAGTATCCATTTGAAAATTATTGCTGTGTTTGATGTAAAACAATGACTGAATACTATGTTCTGCCAAACTGCTTTCCAGTTTAGCCAGTAGTTCTTGTTGAAAAGAGAGTCCTCCAAGAAGTATATATTTTCTTGTGTTTCTCAAACACTGAGCTACTGAGGCTACTTGTTTCTGATTCTTTCTTCTCCAGTCTATTTAGCTAATGCATTTTTAAAAATGTTTTCACCAGTGCCAATAGTTTTTATGACTACTTGGTTGTTTTTAATAAATACAATGCTTTCTGTTTATTGGGTAGATCCAGTATGGAGGATTTATAAAAAGACAGGTCCGAAAGTTACGTAGGATAAGAAGCCATAGATGCGTTGTGGTTTTCGTTGGTGGACAATTAGATGATGCAGAGGATAGAGTGCCAGGCCTGCAGTCAGGAAGACTCATCTTCCTAGGTGCAAATCTGACCTCAGACTCTTGCTAGCTGCATGACCCTGGACAAGTCATTTAACCCTGTTTGCCTTAGTTTCTTTATCTGTAAATTGAGCTAGAGAGGGAAATGGCAAGTTACTCTAAAATCTTGGCCAAGAAAACTCCAAATGGGTTCACCAAGAGTTGGACAGGAGTGGAAAACGACTGAAATTTTTAAAAATTGGTGGAAGTAGCCATGCAGTGAAATCAATGGTTTCATCAGTGCAAGTATCAATAGAAGTATTATTGTTGCTGCAAATGTACAGGAAAACTTAAGGGGTTTTAGGTCTAACCTGTTTGATGGTAGGCTGTCTATTCTCTAGGGATGCCTGCTTCTCTTACTTGGTATCCTATGTTGTCCCTTCATTGGAATACCACCTATCTGATATCTTCCTTGCTGCAAAGTTCCATTAGGGAGATAACAGTATGCCCATGAAACCATGATGCATCTGAAAGCAGAAGGTCTAAATTTGAATCCCAATTCTATTGGTTTGCTTCCTGAATTGCCTTGGAGTAGTACCTTAACTTTTCTATGTCTGTTTCCTCAGTTATAAAACGATAGGTTTGTAATAACTGACCATCTTTAAGCCTATGATCCTATGATCTCTCATGTAGACTCAGTAATTGGAAATCCTCTATCTCTGACAGTGATGGAAAGACAACTAGATAGGCCTAAACTTGACCCCCAAGCTTCCCTATAAAACACATGACACTTTAAAAATTGTTGAGTGGGGCTGGCTAAGAGGCACAGTGAATACAGCACTGGCCCCAGAGTCAGGATAACCTGAGTTCAAATTCAGCCTCAGACACTTGACACACTTACTAGCCCTGTGACTTTGGGCAAGTTACTTAATCCCAATTGCCCTCCAAAAATAAAGCAAAAAAAAAAATTGTTGAGTGACAGCTCAGTTGTCTTTTATTAAAGAACTGGAGGAGTAAGAAAGGTCTTGGCATGACCTGGGTGTCAGGACAGGAGATCTCTTACTTGCCCTTTTTTGGAGGTGGAGGGTAGAGGGGTGGAGTAGGTAATCATGGTTAGGTTACTTGCCCAGGGTCACATGGCTAAGAAGTGTCTGAGGTCGGATTTGAACTCAGGTCCTCCTGACTCCATGGCTAGTGCTCTATTCACTGCACCACCTAACTGTCTCATGACCTGTCTTTTCTTCCTCCTGTCAGGCCAGAATATTAAGATACCCAAAGCCTGGAATCTGGGTATCATGACAGATATGTCTACAGAGATGTGGTTGTATCCTATTTTTCCTGGTGACTGTGATCCTAAATATAGTCTCAGACTATTTTTTTTACAAGTATTCACCATGTGCCAACCACTCATTTATTTAAATGAGTTAAGTTCACTCCCTTGGGTGAGGTAAAATGTACCCATGATAAAAAAACAAAGTCTATTGCCTTTACCATTTTTGTTTGAATCATGTCTCATGGAGAAGCATGAATAGGGAAATCTTATATCTTATCCACTTTTCTCTAAGTGAGTCTTTGGTTTTTACTTTAGGGGAGAGAGAAAGGGGGCAATAAGGCTATTTCTTTGTGAGAAATTGGGGTTCCAAGCTAAAATTGTCTCTGTCTCCCTAAATAAAGCAACTCTAGGAGAATGATTTTCTTCTTAGATTCAAGCTATTTGCTTGATCTCTATCCCTCAAAAGAGGAAAAGTTTTGCCAAGCTTACATACACAAACTTGGTTCCATCTGTAAGGCCACACACAAGCAGCTTTCCAAAAGAATGTTACTGTGAACAGCTTTTAAGGTTCTGATTACATAGTATAGTGAATACTCTATTTATTCCATAACAAATCAGAGCAAAATATTCACAGAAAATCAAGGTACAGCATTCACAATGTTACAACTTATCACAGATAATCAAAATACAGCATTCACAACAACTTATCACAGAAAATGGCCACGTAGTTTCCACCACAGTGGTCACAAGGTTTTGAACAAAAAACAATCATTTAGTAACTCAATCATTCAATCATCTCAGTCATTCAATCATCCTTAAGGAGGTTGGCTTCCTTAAGGGACAAAAAGTACAATAGTCAAAGTTCTCCACTATGGGGCATACTAAGTTACAAATCAATTACTTATTCAGTCATCATTCATTTAGTACAATCATTTAGTCAATCAATCATTCAATCAACTCAATCATTCAATCATCCTTCATCATTTACTATTCAGTAATCAGAAAATACACAGACCCTCCACCCCTAGGTCACCAGTAAACTACAATTTCTCAGTCAGTAAACAATATCAAAGTAAAGTCCTCTTTCAGCTTGATTCAGGGTGGTCTCTCAGATTCCCTGGATACACTTCCATAGTCCCAGATCCTACCTGGATTCACCAAACATTCACCTGGGTTCAAAGGCAGACAGCTCTCAGGTCTTTGTGCAGCTCTCTATGCAGTTCCTGCTCCACATTGAAGCTCACAGTGTCCAGTCCATCTCAAATCCTTGACAGTCTCTGTTCCTGGGAAGACAAGGCTTAACAAAGCCACTAAGAGGTTCATACAAAGTAGCAGCATCACAGTCATGATCCCTCAGTCTTTGGCAGTGCTGGCTAGCCCTCAGAAATCCTCAACAACTCCTCAGCAGCTCTGGCTGGCCCTCAGAAATCCTTAGCAGCCTCAGCAACTTCAGATGGCCCTCAGCTCTGAATGCCTCTCAGAAATCCTCAAAAGCTCTGGCTGGTTCTCAGACTCAGCAGAAGTTTCAGCTGGTTCCCAGAATCAAAATCACTTCATCCAGGTTCTCCAAATAAAAATCATTCTCTCCAGCCTGGGGCTCTCTTCATCAGCTTCTGGAACCTGGCTCCAGGAAGATTTGTCTCACCCTTTCTGGGCTTTTCCTTATATACACAAGGCATTAGCTCCTTCCTGTTTCAGTCAACCTCTTCCTTTTACATCAGCCACAGGGATTCATACCTTCTGTTTCTTTAACAGAGGCTTGATTAATTACTAAGTGCTAATTACCTGTTACCTATGCCAATACAAAGGGATCAAATTACATTACTATTACACCATCTCACAAACACTAGTTACATACACAAAAATCACAGATAGCTAGTTAGTTGACCATTTATCAAAACAGATAGCAAATAGAAATCAGAAAAATTATACAGATTAAGTAAATGAGGTCTCCAACTGGGAGCAAGCAGAGAATGAGATCTCAATCTCATCTGGAAAGAAATACCCAATGTCTCTAGGGAAGAAATCTGAACATTAGAGATGGTGTTGAGGAATTGTCTTTCCTCTACATGCATGCCTTCAAATGTTTTCTTTTTTTCTTCTCAGTCACTCCAGAAGAGAGCCTTGAACTATGTGTTTCAACAGTTCTCTCCCTCAAGAGTATCTGGACCATGTATGATCTCTCTTCAAGTAAGAAAGAAAAATAATCTCTCTTCTCTAAAGCTCTTGCACCAACTCCACTCCTCACACAGGCATGTGACACTGAGTCATCATTTTCTCCACCAATATTAGTCTTATTCAAATACTCTAGCTTTGCTTGAAACCAGGATTACACTAAACTTTCACAGTTTTTTTTTTCACTATGCTCTATGAAAATTCATTTCTGATGCCTCATTATAGAATGAAGATGAATCCCTGGTTCTCAAAGCCAATACCAGTAGATCACAATAAATGACCATTAGCCCCTAACCAGAAAGACTTTGAGGAAGAACCCAGCCATCAATTGCGTGTCTTCCAAGCATGAACCTAGCTTAGGTCATGGAGACTTAGCAAAATAGGACCCATCAGCAATGAGTATTTTTGGACACACCACATAATTTATCTCTATGAAATATTGAAGTAACAGTGTATCATAACAAAGTCTCTAAAATTTGCTACTTTTCTAGGCACTTTCCTACAAGCTTAACACCCCATCTCTCAGGTCCCGGAATTTTCCCTTGCTTTCCTTTCTCTGCTCCAGCTACTGACCTTTCTGGACTCCTTTAAGTCCAGCTAAACCCCACCATTTACAGGAAGCCTTCATCAAGACCTCTGAATTCCTGTTTATAGCTCACTTTGTTTATATTTTTTTGGATATTGTCTTTAAGCTCTTTAAGGACAGGGGCTGTTTTTGCCCCCTTTTTTATCCTCAAGGCTTATTAGCACAGTGCCTGGCACATAGTAAGTGCTTAATACATGTTCATTAATTGATTGATTGAAAATTGGGCAGATACAAGACAGTTTTTTTTTTCTTGTTCTCTTCTTTACTCTGTGGACTATATATCTCAAAGAAGAGATGAGATCATTTAGTTAGTTTGAAGCTCTGTGAGCAAAATATGGTTTCCTAGCAACCGGAACTGCATGAAAGCTTTCTTCCTTTGTTTCAAGATTCTTCCCTGTCTGTTAATATTTTAACTCCTGTGTAGGCTCTACTGCATCTGTCCTCCTAGCAGAAATCTGTTTTAAAAAATCAGGTATAAGCCAGAATGGATGGAATTTTTATGACCTAGTGGGTATTATATCCACATAGGGCACTAAGAAAAGAAGGGTAAAAGCAAATTAAGGATTCATGCTGAAAAAGAAAATCATAAGCAATTAAATGATAATTGGTTGTTTAATTGTTTGTTTTTTATTAAACTCCAAAGTGTGAAGTATATTGAAATAGTCCAAATGGCTACTCTTTGGATGCAGAGGTTGTTTTTGCACATAGGTCTTAGGGAATGGTTCTTTTAGTTCCACTAATAGAAATGAGAAAAATTGGTAGAGTCAATTAAGTAGTCACCAAGAATATAATAGAAATAGGTAATCTTGAAATCTAAGGGCATAGGGATGAGCTGCTATTAAATGTTAAAAGACAACAGTAGAAAGAAGTGGTAATTAACTCCTGAAATATAAGTGTAACATCCATTCCTACCTAGTTAAAGTGGGTGGTTTTTCTAAAGGGAAGGTCCTGTACTGTATGCTATGTGCCAAGGCAAAGGATGACTCCTGACTGGCTGAAAGAATGCCAAGTACTTCTTTGGAAGAGGGTAGAGGAAGACAGTTTTGAGAGGCAAGATGTGGACTTTTGAATAGCAGACTGGAGAGATCTACTTGGAGCAGCAGATATGCAGGGGACAATGGCCCTCCACCATTTCCCTTAGCTTCCAGTGCCAACAACTCTAGAGACAGTTGAGAGTAGACTTCCCCTTTTAAAATCATTATCTCTCTACCTGATTGAACTGGAGTGTTTTATCCAACCACCACCCAAAGAACTCCTTTACTGTTGTATTCTTTCTTAATTCTAACTTATATAACTTCACCAACTCTTGCTTGCTATTTTGCTTAGACAAATGAGTTTATATACTGCTCACTATTTGTGGTGATTTCTTGTGTATTCTGCATTTGGTAGGAGGGAAGTCAGCTGGTGACATTAAGGTATTATCCTACCTTTGAGAGTGACCTGAAAATGGGGCATAGATCCTGTGGGGGGGAAATACTTTATTATTTAGTATTTATGAATATTGTTTGAACCTAGCTTTATGTGGCTAGAAATTGTCTAACCCAAAACTGTATAAGTCATACTGACCTTAGAGGTGCCCCTGTGAAGTAGGAAATGCTTGAATTCTACTCAGGTCTTAGGTTCACCCAATATTTATGTTTTGGGTCTCCAAAATTTGATGTTTATGCTTACTGATAAACATCTCAATGGCCCTTGTTTGGGAACTGTCTCTTCTGGAATCTTGCTTAACTGCTTATACCTGTAGTTCCTTCCGGTATTATTGTCTGGACCTAATATAATGTAAAGTTTTCAGAGCCTCGGGAGGAAACCACATCTTCTTTCTCACTTTTTCCTTACCAAACAACCTTATTTTTTATTTCTAAAGTTTTAGGGGGATTTGCTCTCACAACTAACAATACTAAGACCCAAAGTACATTCTTTAGACAACCTCTTTTGTGGGTGTGGTAGACAGATAATTCTAGCCCCAAATCCTTCTTGGCAAGTACCCAACCAAACTCCTTCCCCTGCTTTACTCATAAAATGGTTTCCTTTAGAGGTGGTTGGGCCAGAGCCCAAATCAGAAATTGATTCATACCTTTAATATCTTTATATCTGGACATCACCAATCCTACACATACCTTATAGAAGGTTCAAGATGTTTAGCTCTTGGGGGACAGAGCCAAGATGGCGGCATAGCAGCAGCAACATATCGCAGCTCTCACATAGCCACCCCAAAATACTCATAAAATAGGACTCTAAACCAATCCTAGGACTCCAAAACGCACACAAAGATACTTCCCACTAAAGTCAGCTCGGCTATAAGGAACCATATCAGCACTGCAAACGGAAACCAGCCTGGCCTGAAGCTACGGCTGTGCCCTGGGGGCGGCTGGATGGGAGGAGCAGAGGAGTCTCTCTGGTGAGCAGATTAGCAGCAGCTTCAAGTGGGACTGGCGAAGTTGGGAAGGGAGCAGTCCGGCCGAAAGGCCTCCAGAGCGGAAAAGCAAAAGGCAGAGGTTTTGCACCTGCCTCCGTGTTGCAGCTTCCCGCCTGCAACCTGCAGACAGCAGGGGGACTAAGCGATTGTTCTGAGGCTAGTCCTCTCGCGTTGAGCAGCCTGGATCCGGATCGCCGTCTTGGGCCTCGGTCTTGGAGTTTTCACTATACAGTCAGCCGGAAGTAAGTAGGAAGGGTCCCAACACCTTCCTGAGAGCTACGGCAGCCAGGAGGACCCCAGCGATTTGGGACAGAGCTTTCCCTTCTGCAAGCAGAGCCTCACAGAGATTTAAAAAAAAAATCACAGACTGAACAACCATGAGTAAGAATAAGCATAAAAAGCTAAGCA
>CM053592.1:54380862-54412400 GCA_028646515.1 Pseudochirops corinnae
ATTTATCAGCTAGGGAATGACTTGTATGAAAAGAACAAAACTTAAGGTATCTCATAGTAGAAAAAAAAAAAACCTAACCTGGAGAACATATTGAGGAGAGAAAAATTAAGGATCATCAGACTATCTGAAAACTATGACCAAAAAAAGAGCTGAGACATCATATTTCAAGAAATCATAACACTTCTTAGATTTCTTTAGCATCAGAGGTAAAAGTGGAAATAGAAATTTCCTCCTGAAAGAAACCCCAAAATGAAAATGCTCAAGAACATTATAGCTAAAGTCCAGAGTCTCCAGGTCAAAGAAAAAGATACTATGAACAGCTAGAAAGAAAAAAAAATTAAGCACCAAGGAGCCACACTTATTTGGGGACTAGGGGAGGGGTTGGAGGGACATGGACAGTACAGAAATTCGTTTTTCTTGACTATACAATTTTCTAACATGGGATTTGTTTTTCTTTCTTAATTGTCTAATGGGATGGGAAAGGAAATGAGTGTATTTTTGCTGATTGATGAAAACATTGAATATTAAAAAAAAGTTTGGAAAGGTAGGTTGGGACCTGACTCTGAAGGATTAAAGTCAAACATATTTTATATTTGGTCCTAAAAGTAGTAGGAGCCATTGGAATTTACCAAGTAAAAGAGAATCAAAGTCAGATTTGAGCTTAAAAAACTCAAAACATAAGCTACTTTAATCATAGGATCAAACTATATTAGAAATTCTCTATTCCAGCATCTTCACTTCATAGAAGAAGAAACTGAGGCTCAAAGAGATTAAGGGCCTTCTCTCAGACATATACACCCAAATAAGTCACAGTCAGGATTAGACCTTAGATCTTCTTACTCTAAATCAGTTTTCTCTTTCTATTGTACCATTAATATTCAAAACTGGATCATTTAAATCCAAATTCACTACTCTTTTCATTATATTACAACCATATTTATATTTTGATTAAGGTAAAAATGTAACAAAAATTTAGAATACAATAATCACAACAATTTATTTGCTTTGTATCACCTTTTGAATTCATGTATCTACTCTTAAGTATTTTTTCTCTTTGTAGCATTTATATAGGAGTAATTAATGTTCACTTCCACTTCTAATTTTCCTATTACTCTTCCACCTCATATGTTATTCCATCTCTTTGTATTCCTCATATTTGTCATTTTTACAGAGCAATGGCCATCAATCAAATTAACATGGTATAGTGGATAGAGAGCCAGTCTTGAAGGCAGAAATGGCTGGTCCAAGTCCTGCTTCTGACAGATGTTAGGCAAGATACTTTACCTATCAGTAGTCTCTTCAAATCTCAAAGACTATAAACTGCAGATAAACTGACCTGCATTGACAAGAGGGAATTTCTTTATCTAGGAGTTTTCTACAGCACTGAAATCCCAAGTCTAGTGTCTCTTTCATTTTTGTTTTCAGTCAACTCTAATTATTGGATGTTTCCAGTTTTTTCTTTGTTAAAAGTGAGACAAGTGAATATTTTTGTGGAAGGAGCGTCCACACAATGATATCACAACTCCCTTATGGTACATGAGGTGACAAATAGAGTACTGGCCTTGGAGTCAGGAAACCCTCAATTCCAAACCTGCTTCAAATAGTGTATGCTCCTGGTCAAGTTACATATCCTCTTCCACTTTCTAAACAAAGTCTTCTCTAACTCCTTAATTCCAGTGCCTTCTCTGTTCATTTTCTTTTTATTCTCCATATAGCTTGTTTATACATATGTGTAACACTGGACAATTCACAGCTCTTAAATGTGCTCTATCCTTTATATATGAAAATGGTGGTACTAATGACCTGCTATCCTTTGGATAGACATTTCTCTCCAGAAGTGTAGGGTTAGGTTTATGCTGATTCAGACACATTCTGTTGTCATTTTCCATCCTGCCCTAGAGTGTGCCTTTGAGTGTATTAGAGGTGCAGTCATGGACCAAAGCAGAGCTAATGGACCAATCAGGAACAAAACCTATGGCCTTGTGCTAATTAATTCACACCACCCTTAACCAGTGAGCTGAGCAGATAATGCTTATATTTAACTTCTGAATGCATTATATGATGTTTTTCAAGAATGAAATACAAGGCCTTTAAATCATCACATTTCATCTCTTCTCAGGCCAAGGTTTCTATTCTATCTGCTGTAAAAAGGAAATGACATTTGAATTTCAGATCTAAAATCCGTGGCTCACATGAGGTCATTTGTCTACCTAGAGTTCCCTGAGGGCCAGTGAAAATGAAATTACTACCTTGGACCTTAACAAGTAGAAACAATGCCTTCAATTGGAAATATGAAAATAAGATATGGTACCAGGATATTAAATCCTTTAAAAAAATTATCTTGTTTAAATATTCCCACTGTCTCGTGGAATTATTTTTTTCAGAAGCTTTAATGGGAACCAAAATGATGCTCTATAAAAAACCCAAACAAACAACACAACACAAAACTTTTATGAGGATCCCAGCAATATTTCCTAATTAAATTGAAAGAAAATTCACAAAAAATGAGTCTGGCCTTGTCGGCTATCACTAAAATTCTTCTTTCTCTATAGTGAAGTTTGAGAATTTAAGCCTAAATCATAGACTTAATTTGATCAGCACATACATAAAATTATCACTTATCCTCTATGTATTACAAGAATAACAAATGTTTAATTTCCAAGTCTAGTCTCTATCTGAAATTCTACTTCCTTATACTACTTCAAATGACCATTAGAAGATAGGGATTGATCTTTACTGTGACAGAATATAAGTTTGTGGGCAGGGATTCTTTCTCTTTTTTCTTTGTATCTCTCACATCTACTGCGCCTGGCACAAAGCATGGGCTTCACGTAAAAGCATGGGCTTTTATTGATTGAGTTGAAGACATTAGGTCCACGATAAATGATAGGATATAGAAGAAAATTGAAAATTTTAATACATATATGTACATATATCAGGTTTGTTTTACTTATACATATAGCTGGATTGAATGCTTAATAGTTCTTTCTCTTTCTCTCTCCCAGCCAAATTGATAAAGCTAGTTGTTCAATATAGGCTCTGCTAACCTATGCTTATCATGTCAAATGACCCACTAGGAAGTGGAGAAAAGTTAATCAACCAGAAGCTTGGCCTACACAATGCCAAGATGAAATGCCTGCCTATGAGCAGACAGGTTTATACATATGGAAACATGTAATTTAATAGGGATATATAAAATCTTATTCTTGGGTTGTCAAAATCTGCTTCACAAGTATAAGCTAGGAAAGGCATGGATTTGTGAAAAAAAAAGATATAGTTTTAATGCAATGCAATCTTAATTTAGAAAAAAAAATAAGGAATTGCATTAAGATGACAACTACTGGGAATAAGATTATAGCCCTGCTTTTCTCTGTTCTAGGTAGATCACATGTGAACCATTGTGTTTAGTTCTAGGTAGCACATTTGAGGATAGACATTGAAAAATTGAAGAATAAGGGCAACCAAGATGGAGAAAGGCTTGCGTTTTGCCATACAGATTAAGGAATTGGGAGTACCTTAGAGAACAGATGGTTTAGGGGTGGGGACAAAACATAGTCTTCAAGTGTTTGAAGGATTGTGGAGAGGAAGAGAGATTAGAGTTGTTCTGACTGATATTAGGGGGCAGAACCAGAAGAAAGTGATGAAGGTTGAGAAGAGGCAAATTTAGGCTGGATGTAAGGGAAAGCATTCAAACAATTAGAACTATTAAACAACTTTTTTGATCATAGCTTTCAGGAAGTTCAATTACTTTTGTGTTTTCTTTTCTTGATCTGTTCTCTAGATCAGTTGCTTTTCTTATGAGATGTTTCATATTCTCTTCTATTTTTTCTTTCTTTACTTAAAAAAAATATTTCTTGTTTCTTATAACTTCTTGGGCTTCCCCTTGCCCAATTCTAATTTTCAAGGAAACATTTTCTTCCTTAAAATTCTGGATCTTCTTTTCCAGCTGGTTGATTTTCTTTTCACAATCTTGTTTTTCTTGTATTGTTTGCATTAAAAAAAGAAAGATTTTCCTCAATTTCTGTCATTTGATTTTTAAAGTTTTCTTTTTGGTTTGTCTATGAGTTCTTTTGGGGCAGGTGACCATTTGAAGAGGGTTTCTTTGCCTCAGTATCCTCCTCTGAAGATGAACCCTAGTCTTCTCTATTCCAATAGTTAAGTTTCTATAGTTGAGTTCATTCTTCTTTGCTTGCTGATTTTTTTAAAACCTGTTATAGTAGTTTATTGTTGTAATCACCTCTAGTATTAGAGTATGGGAGATGGTGTCTCTGGCCTCAGATCCTCCTTCAGCTCTCCTGTTGCCCTGGAACAAAAACCAAGACTCCCAGCCTCTGGTAAGTATCCACAGCCAGGAGTGCCCCTGTCCTACTGATTCAGCACTCACTGCATATGCGACGGTTCCTTCTAGAGTAGGGCTGCTTCTCAACAGAACAGGTGGGCCTGGTATCCCTTAGCAGCTGTTCCCTCCATCTTCCTTGGCTCAGATGCCCAACTTCCCATATTATCCAGGAGGTGAAAATTCTGGGGCTGGGTTTAGGCTACCTTCCAACCCAACTAGCCCTAGGGCTAATTACTAGTTTCAGGGGAACTAACCTAGAGGTGTTTACACTTCACAGGCACCAAACCTTGGTCCTGAATTTTTTTTCTGATTGTCTTCAGTTGTCCCAGGAGGATCACTACTCTGCTCTAACTCTTGTTTATTTAATTTTAATTTTTATTTTTTAACTACTCTTTGCCCAGAAGTGATATTTTGCCTTGTTTGTGAGGGAAATCTGGAGAGCTTGGAATTTTCTGACCTACTGCACCATCTTCCCAGAATTCTTTCCTCATCCAATGTCATTTTGCCATAAATGTTTTCACAGACAAATGAAATGGAATTTCTTCTTTTGCTCCTTTCCCTCTGAAGTATTTAACATGAGATAAGACAGTTGCGCCTGAAGTTAAATATGAAAATGTCATTTCTTTGTTGTTGCTGTTCAGTCATTTCAGTTGTCTCTGAATCTTTGTGACCCCATTTAGAGTTTTCTTGGCAAAGATACTGAAGTGGTTTGCCATTTCTTTCTCCAGAGTAAGGTTTTATAGTTCCCTCTCACACACATCAACAGCAATTCAAGATCTTGGTATTGCGTAGTTAGGCAACTGGGCAATAATAATATATTATTAATATATAGGAGTTTCTCTTGCTACAGAGAAAACAAGAATGATAATTTATAGCAAGCTTTAAAGAAAACAAATCATCTACATTCCTTGAGGAATCTGTTACATGATTTTTAAAATAAAATAAAATCACCTGATATTCATTAAAAACTTTGGTCCATTCTACATTAGAACTTCTCATTCTCATTGGAAACCCTTATCATCTACTACACCTAACAAATCTGTATTTGTTAAGTCTGCAAAAAAGCCTATATTCAACTACTTCAACAATTGCTAAGTTCAACTTAGCAAATTAGTTAGGGTACTATATTTAAGTGACTTCTCACTGTGTAATGTTCTCATCACTTGATAGAACAATATTTTTTTTTATTTGTACAATAACCGCATGATTTTCCCTAAACTGGAACTTTCCTAAATATCCATGATAATTTAGACTAATCTTCTTTCAACAACTTCAATACAATTCCATTTCTATAGATTGTTTCCATTGTTTCATACTACACCTTTTTTTCAAAAGCTTGTGTTGGTTCATCATTTTTCTGAGAATTGAATGATGAGTGTTTTTTTTTTTTTGAGAGGCAATCAGGGTTAAATGACTTGCCCAGGGTAACATGGCTTTTACATGTCAAATAATTAAGGCCAGATTTAAAATCAGGTCCTGCTGACCCCAGGGATAGCACTCTATCTACTATGTCACTAAATTGCTCTGATGAGATCTTAATATATGGTGGAAATATGGGGTTCTATCACATCATGTTTTCTAACCTTTACTTTTCCCAAATGTGAATTTCAGGTCAATTTATATAAAATTTGAAAATACTATTTTTACCTTTCACTTTTCTATTATGAGACTCCTAATTATTTCCTCTTTCATTCCCCTTCTCTAATCCATTTTTTCTCGAGTGCCAGAGTAAGCTTCCTAATATATAGTTCTGATCATGTCACTCCTCTGTGTAAGAGCTTTAAAGTGGTTTCACTGGTCCAACAGCATAAAACACAAGCTCTTTAACTTATCGACTGTCTCTAGACTGTTTCCTAATGGAATACTTCTTCTGGGGCTACTAAATAAAACTTGTACCTGAACTCCCAGGTTGAATCCCAGGGGTGACTGCTACCTTGAGTTTTAAGGGTAACTCCATGGAAGGTTAATCCTTAGAGCATAGACCCTGAGACCCCCTCCAATTTGCTTGTAATTTTAATTGGATAATAAGATCTTCCCTACCCATTAATGGGCCTCACATAGAGCCCATTGGGGGAGACTTGCTTATGGAGGAGCTTGCTTAGGGGGAGGTTTCCTTGCAGGAAATTCCCACACCTTTTGGTACTAAGTACTGAGGTACTAGGTACTGAGTCACAACGGTTGCGATCCCTTCTGACTCTAAGAAATGTATATACATTCTGAGTTGGTATTTTGCTTTGGGAGTTCATTTCTGAGAAGGACTATTTGATTTCCTAGTCAGGACTCTGAATAGGCCACTTGATCAGATCTCCCAACTGCTTAGAGGTGGAGGCTCTCTCGATCCAGTGATGTCTGTAAAGTATATAGCAATATTGCTTTGATTCAGGCAATTAGAGCCCTGTCTATTGGTCTTTATGCTAATTTCTCTGCTTGTATTCTCTATATTTTCTGTGATCTTAAGGGTGCTGATCTTTCCCCTGACCAAGTGAATGTAAATAAAGTAGGATTGTTAACCCCTTTTTGAGCAGTCTTTCCTAGAAAAGCAGTTCAAAGAACCTGTGCTAGGCAATGCTATGGTGCTTGCTGCTCTAGTGCTTCGCATTGAGAATAAATCCATAGTCTCAGTTAACTCTTATCAAAGATACTTACTCAAATGCGATAGTAAGGGCAAAAACATATTCCCTTACAACATGAAATGCAGTCTCCCACAAACACACACTGGCTGTATTAGGGAGAGAGGGGGCACATACAATACATAATGGTAGTGAAGCACATATGTAAAGAACACATATAATCAATGTAACATACAACTTTTGAAGTGTAGTGCCTTGACTTCCTTCCTCAATCTTTGGAGAATTCTCATGAAGTTCATTGCTAGGCACTCTGCTGGATAGGTTGGTCTGTTGCCAGACTGAGTTTTTCCCTCATAGGGCACAGAGTTTGCGAGGGATTTGCTCCTTTGTGGGCATCTATAGATTATACTGCCTCCATCTTCTGGTTTAGCTACAACCCTTGATGGAGGGCTATTTCAGAAAGAGTAGAATCCTTTGAATTGGTAGAAGCTTCTCTAGAAGCCTCTACAGTTATATCTTCCATTTTGAATTGTTTTGACCATTTGTTACATTTCTATTTAATGATAACATTTCTTTTTTTCTTTTCTTTTCCTTAAAAGTATTTTTCCAAATTACATATACTGATAGTTTTCAACATTCATTTTTGTAAAATTTTGAGTTCTGAATTTTTCTCCTTCCCTCCCACCCTCTCCTCTTCCCAAGACAGTAAGCAATCTGATATAAATTATACAGGTACAATCATGGTCACCATATTTCCATATTAGTCATGTTGTGAAAGAAGAATCAGAAGAAAAAGCCTCTATTCCCTCAGAGTCTCAACTCTACAGTCTGTCACTTCTCAGGCAGGAGGTAGGAGAAGAGAGGTATAACCTCTCTTTCCTTCTGACAAACCTTTCTTGTTCAGTATTAGACATCCTCAATGAGAAACTTCATGTTAAGCTATGGAGACCATCCAATATATTACCAATATATTCATCTCTGCAAGTTGGACCATAACTATTGTTAATTTTACTGAGCCAGTCTCTGTCATGAGAATGATGAAACACCAGGCCAGAGACAAAGTGCAAATAATCAGGTAGATGTCTAAAGAATTAGTTTCATTATGAGTAACAGATTTGCAAATTGAGAATTCTCCTGGTCAGAATTTCACCTTGCTGAAGTGAAGAAAGATCAAATACATAAATCACAATGAGAAAGGAGGGAGGAGTGGTTTCCCATGACCAGTCCACAAAGACCATAATTCTAAGGTGCCCTGAAGTTCTGAAGGAACAACACTGTTAAAGTCTTTGGGGGTTGTTTCTTGGTGGGTCAAAGGACCAGGGTTCTGTGACTAGAACAGGTTCTACAATCTTTGATTTATTTTAGGTACACAGGCAGTGATTATGAGCTTTGCCAAAATTTGATTCATCATCTCAAGCTGCATTGTAAGCTTTTGACTGACAAGCTAGAAAATGCAATTTGGAAAAGTCTAATCTAGTAGTATATATATTACATATATCATATTGATTAATATGAAAATCATAATTCCATTCTAGGCAATGCCAATTTTCCAGTAATAGTCAAATAGTTTTGGGGTTCAGAACTTGCCAGTTTCAAAAAATTGTAATGTTCTGTATTCTCAAATGAGAGACTTGTAAATTTTGGCACAATGCTTACCCCATAGTAGTGTTGAGGTCAAGGGATACTGGGACCCCAAAATTCAAGGGCAAGGGAGGAAGATCCTGCCTTGAATGAATTTGACCCAAGTCTTCTTTCAGTCAAAGACAAGGTTTATTAGAACACCAGTTGGGGTGGTAAAGATTTTAAGAATCCATCATATTTGTGATACTTGTTTGGACAAGCAGGTCAGATTGAATCTCAGATCTTAAGGGATCTGAGCACTTTAATGGAGGCAAGATGGATCTTTTATATAGAAGACTATGGGAACAGAGAAGGGGTCTAGGTGTAATTAGGAGTGGTAATCTAGGGTGGGGCCAGGCACAGACAATGAGGGCTACAGTGAAATGATTAGCTGGAAAGGACCAAATGCCTCAGGCAAACACCAGGGACCTCAGCCACTTGACTTTTCCTTTTTGGGGTCCAGATCCCAAAGACATGGTCCACATCATTAGGAGCTTTAAAAAGGTTCATTCTCTTTTCATCTTTTCCCCTAGGTCTACATAAATGACTGCTGGGAAAAAAATGCCCCTGCAGTGTATGCCCTGGGAGCCAACTCATCTTCCTCGCTGACCTTTTTATATGCAAATTAGTTACTCAAAGCCTTAGATTCTTTATGAGTTTGAATGAGCCAATGAGATCTGATAAGGTCAGTCCATACCTTTTATTGCCTCCTCACTTGCCTCTTAAGACCTGCAAATTTACTAAAGTCTAAAACGGGTATATTCTTACTATTTCTCCTCATTTTCTCTGTTTTTGAGCCAAATAGGACTGTTTATTATTCCCCAGTCTTTTCCTATCCTTTCTCTTCTCCTTACATTCTTAAAGAGTGACTGTTATACTTGGAAAGATCTCTCTCCTGCAGCTCTAACTCCACTCCCAACTCCACCTACTGAAATCTTACTCTTCCTCTAAATCTAGTTCAGGTGCTAGATGCCTTCCCTGACTACCACCTCTCCTTCATCAACCCTCTTAGAAGTTTTGTCTTCCATTTTAATTGTTTTGACTATTTTTTACATTTCTATGCAATGATAACATTTATTTTTTTCTTTTTTCCAAATTTCATGTAAAGATAGTTTTCAACTTTCATTTTTGTAAAATTTTGAGTTCTGAATTTTTCCCCTTCCCTCCCAGCCCTCCCCTTTCTCCAAGACAGCAAGCAATCTGATTTAGGTTATACATGTACAATCATGTTAAACTTATTTCCATATTAATAACGTTGTGAAAGGAGAATCAGAATAAAAGGGAAAAACCATGAAAAAGAAAAGATAAAAAAGTGAAAATAGTATTCTTTGATCTGCATCAAAACTCCACAGTTCTTTGTCTGGATGTGGTTAGCATTTTCCATCACAAGTCTTTCAGAATTGTCTTGTATCATTGTATTTCTGAGAAGAGCTAAGTCTGTTATAGTTAATTGTTGCACAACATTGCTATTGCTGTGTACAATGTTCTCCTAATTCTGCTCACTCTGCTTGGTATCAGTTTATGTAAGTCTTTCCAGGTTTTTCTGAAATCTACCTGCTCATCATTTCTTATAGTACAATAGTATTCCATTACATTCATATACTACAACTTGTTCAGTTATACTCACGTTGATGGGCATCCCTTCAATTGTCACTTCTTTGCCACCACACAAAAAAAGCTGCTATAAATATTTTTGTACATATGGGTCCTTTTCCCTTTTTTATGATCTCTTTGGGATACAGACCTAGTAATGGTATTTTTTTCTTCCTAGTAGTGGTATTGCTAGATCAAGGGGTATGTATGCACAGTTTTATAGGCCTTTAGGCATAGTTCCAAATTGCTATCCAGAATGGTTGGATCAACTTACAACTCCACCAACAATGCATTAGTGTTCTGATTTGCTCACATCTTCTCCAATGTTTATCATTTTCCTTTTCCATTGTATTAGCCAGTTTGATAGGTGTGAGGTGTTACCTCAAAGTTGCTTTAATTCGCATTTCTCTAATCAATAGTGATGTAGGGCATTAAAAAAATTTGATTATCAATAACTTTAATTTCTTTCTCTGAAAACTGCCTGTTCATATCCTTTGATCATCTATCAGTTGGGGAATGGTTTTTATTCTTATAAATTTGACTCAGTTCTCTATATATTTTAGAAATGAGGTTTTTATCAGGAATACTGGCTATAAAGATTATTTCCCACCTTTCCACTTTCCTTCTAATTTTGCTTTCATTGTTTTTATTGTGCAAAAACTTTATAATTTAATGTAATCAAAATTATCTATTATATATTTCAAAATGTTCTCTGTCTCTTGTTTGGTCATAAATTCTACCCTTTTCTATACATCTGACAGGGAAACTATTCTTTGCTCTCCTAATTTGCTTAGGGCATCGTACCTTATGTCTAAATCATGCACCCATTTGACCTTAATACTTCTGCGTTTCTGTATTTGATTGTGAGGTTTTATGCCCTAATGTATAGTTATTTTTTGTGTAGATGCCATGTACTGCTGAGGTATAGTCCTTTCTATTCCCATTCAGTTTTCTTCAGAGGTCTACTGTGTTTCATTTTCTAAAATTCTATTCACCTCCAAAACTTCTTCCTTGTTTATTTTGTGCTTATATTTATCTAGTTCTGAGAGGGGAAACTTGAAGTCCTTCACAATTATAGTTTTGCTGCCTATTTCTTCCTGTAACTTAACTACTTTTCTAAGAATTTGGATGCTATACCACCTGGTGCATATATGTCTAGCATTGATATTACTTCTTTGTCTATGGTACATTTTAACAAGATGTAGTTTCCTCCTTATCTCTTTCAATTATATCTATTTTTGCTTTTGATTTATCTGAGATCAGGATTGCTCCCCCTGATTTTTTTTTTTTTTTACTTCTGCTGAACCATGATGTGTTCTGCTCCAGCTTTTTACCTTTACTCTATGTGTATCTCTCTGCTTCCACTGTTTTTCTTGTAAACAACATATTGTAGGATTCTGGTTTTTAATCCACTCTGCTATCTACTTCCATTTTATGTCAGAGTTCATCCTATTCACATTCAGTTATGATTACTATGTACTTCCCTCCATCCTATTTCTTCCTTGTTTATACTTTTCTCTCTCATTTTACCCTGTTGTTCCCCTGAGAGTTTTACTTTTGACCCCTTTCTCCTATCAGCACCCCTCCCCCCTTTTCTTTCCCTTTTCTCCTCCTACTTCCCAGTAGGGCAGGATAAATTTCTATACCCAACTGAGTGTGTATGCTATTTTCTCTTTGAGCCACATCTGATGAGATTAAGGTTCAGACAATACTTACCCCTTCTTTTTTTTCTCTCTACTGTACTAAGTCTTTTGCATGTCTTCATGTGATGTAATTTACCTTATTCTGCCTCTCCTTTTCCTCTTTTCCCAGTATAATAAATTTTACTCCTCAGCTTTTTTTTTTTAATAACATCACATTAAAGTCAACTCATACACATACTCTCTTTCTATGTGTAGTCCTTCTAACTACCCTAAGAGAGATATAGTTTTCAAGAATTACAAGTATCATCTTCCTATGTAGAGAAAACAGTTTAAATTTTATTGGATAATATGCTTTCTGCTCCCTTCCCCCTTCTACCTTTTTATACTACTCTTTAGTCTTCTATTTGAAGATTGAAATTTCTGTTCATTTCTGGCCTTTTTATCAGGAAAGTTTGAAATTTTGTACATCTTTTTTCTCCTACTTCTTACCTTCCCCCACCCTTATCTCACTTTTAAAATTTATTTTAGTTTTCAATGTTCACTTCTACAATATCCCAAAATTTTTCCCCATCTCTCCCCTCCCTCCACCTGATGCATGCATTCTTATTACCCTTTCCCCCAATTTGCCCTCCCTTCTATCACTCCCCCCACCCCTTTTCTTATCTTCATTCCTTTCTATTTTCTTGTAGGGTAAGATTGATTCATATACCCCATTGCCTCTGTACTTTATTTTCCAGTTGTATGTAAAAACGATTTTTCACATTCTTTTTTTTTTTAAACTTTGAGTTCTGAATTCTCTCCCTCCCTCTCAACCCATTCTCATTGAGAGGGTAAGCAATTCAATAAAGCTTGTACATGTGTCGTCATGCAAAACACTTCCTTAATAGTCATGTTGAGAAACACTAACTATATTTTCCTCCATCCTATCCTGCCCCCATTTATTTATTATCTTATTCTCTCCTTTGATCCTGTCCCCTATCAAAAGTGTTTGCTTCTGATTACCCCCTCCCTCAATCTCTCATCTCTTTTAACCATCCTCCCTCCCCTTATCCACTTACCCCCTACTTTCCTGTAAGGTAAAGTGGATTTCCATACCTAATTAAGTGTGTATCTTATTCTCTCCTTAACCCAAATCTGAGAGAAAGGTTCACTCATTCCCTCTCACCTCCCCCCCTTCCCCTCCACTGTAAAACTTTTTCTTGCCTCTTTTATGTGAGATAATTTACTCCATTCTACCTCTCCATTTTTCCTCCTTCCAACACATTCCTCTCTCACTCCTTAATTTTATTGTTTAGATATCATCCCTTAATATTCAACTCATCCCATGCTTTCTGTCTACATATTTATATTTGTATTCCTTCCAGCTATCCTAATACTGAGAAAGATCTTATGTGTTACCAATATCATCTTTTCATGTAGGAATGCAAATAGTTCAACTTTAATAAGTTCCTTATGATTTCTATTTCCTGTTCATGTTTTCTTGGCTCTCTTGAGTCTTGTATTTGAAAATCAATTTTTCTATTTAGCTCCAGCTTCTCAAGAATGCATTGATTTCCTCTACATCAATGAATGTCAATTTTCACCCCTTATTGATTATACTCAGTTTTGCTGGTTAGGTGATTCTTAGTTTTAATTCTAGCTCCTTTGACCTCTATAATATCATATTCCAAGTCTTCTGATCCCTTAATGAAGAAGCTTCTAAATCTTGTGTTATCTTGATAGTGTTTCTACAATACTGGAATTGTTTCTGGCTGCTTCCAATATTTTCTCCTTGACCTGGGAATTCTGAAATTTGACTATAATATTCCTGGGAATGTTCCTTTTGGGATCTCTTTCAGGAGGTGATAAGTCTATTTTTTTTTTTTTTTTGCTTTTTTGGAGGGAAATTGGGGTTAAGTGACCTGCCCAAAGTCATATGGCTGGCAAGTGTGTCAAGTGTCTGAGGCCGGCTTTGAAGTCTGGTCCTCCTGACTCCAGGGCTGGTGCTCTACTCACTGCACCACCTAGCCACCCCCAGTGTATTCTTTCAATGTCTATTTTACCCTCTGCTTCTAGAGAGTAACTCTGGAAACTTCAGGGAAATTTTCCTTGGTAATTTCTTTAAAGTTGATGTCTAGGCTCTTTTTTTGATCCTGCCTTTCAGGTAGTCCAATAATTTTGAAATTATCTCTCCTGGATCTATCTTCTATCTTCTATCTTCTACTTGTTCATTCTTTTGGTCTTTTTGACAATTTCTTGATTTATCATAGAGTCATTAGCTTCCATTTGCTCCATTCTAATTTTTAAGGAATTATTTTCTTCCGTGAGCTTGGTACCTCCTTTTCCATTTGGAAAATTCTACTTTTAAGACATTCTCCTCCTCATTGACTTTTTGGACCTCTTTTGCCATTTGGTCTCGTCTACGTTTTAGTGTTTTTCTTTGATTTTTTTTGGGGTCTCCTTTACCTAGCTGTTGACTTTTTTTTTTATTATTTTTATTATTTTCTTGTATCACTCTCATGTCTCTTCACTCTCATGTCTTTTTCCTCTACTTCTCTTGCTTGATGTTCAGAGTTTTTTTTTTTTTTTTTTTTTTTAGCTCTTCCATGGTCTGAGACTATTTTATATTTTTCTTAGATACTTGGATGTAGGAGGTTTGACTTTGTTGTTTTCTTCTGAGTGTATGTTTTGATCTTCTTTGTCATCAAAGTAAAATACTATGGTTTGAGTGTGTGTGTGTGTATGTTTTCTGTTTGCTCATTTTCCCAGTCAATTACTTGACATTTTAAATTTTTGTTAAGATATGGCTTTGCTTCCAGTATGGATGATGTACTGTCCCAAGCTTCAGAGGTTTTGTGCAACTGTTTTCAGAGATACTTCTAGAGACCTGTAAGTTTTTAGTCCTTCTAAGGTGGTATGATCTAAGGAGAGATATTTACTTCCCTCCTTGTGTGTGCTCTGGTCAGTGAATGACCATGAGCACTCTCTTTTGCCCAGGGAACTGTTAGGAGGGTTCCCTCTCAACTGCTTCCATAGTCTCTGCTATGTCACTGTTCCTCCTTGATCCGGGACTTCCACCTAGGATTTTGACACAGATCCAAGTATGGACAAAGCAACAAAATCCTGCCTCAATGCCAGCAAAGAGATATCTGTAATCTTCTGATCAGTTGATCAGACCTTTCCTATACTTCTTTCAAGTTATGTTAAGCTGGAAAATTGTTTCACTTCATCTTTTTGAAGATCTCGTTGCTACAGAATCCATTTAGAAACTTGATTTAATATTATTTCTGAGGGGAAATTGGACAGCTCAGGCAATTTTCTGACTTCTCTCCTCCATCTTGACTCTGCACCATCAATGACAGCATTTATGATTTCATTATAGTTATATTTGTCTTATGTGTCCTTCTTGATTATATAATCCTTAGTCCAACGATAATGCTCTTTTCACATTGATATTCCCTCCTTCCTCGCATAGTAATTATTTTTTTTATTAGAAATGATTCTTTGTTCATTTGAAGGGTAAAAATTATCTTAGGGCACATAAATGTCATTTATAGTGAATCATAAAATCAATTTTAAAGTAATGGACTAGAATCTTTAATGTTTTGCATTACTACAAAGTGCTTAACTTGTATCCATCCTGAAAGTAGATTTGATAATCTGTATACAAAATAGTACAACAATATATCTATATTTGTAAGTGGTTTCAACTAATAATTATCAAGCAGTAACTTATGAGAGCCTCTCAAAAGCTTAGAAAATATGGACAAATATTTTCAATAAATCGTGGCTTCAGTGCATGTTATGAAAAATACTATGCTATTTTAGATATATAAAGGGATAATTAATGTGAAATCTGACATTAAAAGATTGACAGACCAGGGGGCAGAGCCAAGATGTTGGAGTAAAAGCAGGAACTTACTTAAACTGATCCACATTTACATCAAATACTTGTAAAAAAAAAACAACTTTAAACAAATTTTAGAGCTATAAAACCCACAAAATGACAGAATGAAATACATCTCCAGCTGAGGACAGCCTGGAAAACTGACAGGTAGGGTCCATTGCACTGGGATGAGAGTGAAGCTCAGCCTGTGCGGGCTGTGCCAGCACAGACCAGCAGCACAGATTGGCCAGAGCAGAACTTGGGGGATTGAATCACTGGCAGCTGTGGCAGTTTCCAGACTTCTCAACCCATAAACACCAAAAAGAAAGTAAAAGGTCAGTGGAGAAACTGTTGGAACTGGGTGAGAGAAGAGTGTGGTTTGGCCTCTGCACCCAGGGGAGAGGAGGTAGTGGTGGCTGCAGTTGCTCCAGTGGTGGCTGCTTCTGAAGCTCCAGGCCCACATGTAGTGGGGGGACCAACCTGACTAACCCAAGGGGAATTGCAGGAATCTCACTGCTAGCTCTGAGCCAGGATTCTCTTGCTTTGCCCTGCTTGGATCTGCGTCATAATCTTGGGTTGCAGTCCTGGGGTTAGGAGCGCTGGCATGGCAGAGCTTTTTGAGGCTGTGGAGAGGCAGTCCTCCTCACAATTCTGAGGCAGGTGCTTAGAAGAAGTTCTTATAACAACTGCACAAAACCCCAGAAATTTGGGTCACAAGAAAATCAAAACTCCTGCATCAAAAGTCTGCAAGAAAAATATGAATTGGTCATAGGTCATGGAGGAGCTCAAGAAGGATTTTGAAAATAAAGTAAGGGAGGTAGAGGAAAAATTGGGAAGAGAAATAAGAATGATGCAAGAAAATCATGAAAAGTAAGGCAATAGCTTGCTAAAAGAGACCCAACAGGAGTTAGGAAGAAACAATTTGAGTATTGTGGAAACACAATCAGGATAACACAAGATCTAGCAGCTTCTACATTAAGGGATCAAAGGGCCTGGAATATGATTTTCCAGAGATCAAAGGAGTTAGCATTAAAACTAAGAATCACATACCCAGAAAAACTGAGTATAATACTTCAGGGGAAAATATGGACATTGAATGAAAGCGAAGATTTTCAAGCATTTTTGATGAAAAGACTAGAGCTGAAAAGAAAAACTGACTTTCAAATAAAAGAATCAAGAGAAGAATGAAAAGGTAAACAGGAAAGAGAAATCATAAGGAACTTATTAAAGTTGAACTGTTTACATTCCTACATGAAAAGATGATATTTGTAACTCATGAGATTTTTCTCAGTATGAGGATAATTGAAAGGAATATATATGTAAATATACATATATATGTATGTATAGGTGGGTGCATGTGTGTCTATATATATAATGGTGTATATGTGTGCACATGTATACATAAGCAGAGTGCATAGGGTGAGTTGAACATGAAGGGACAATGTATAAAAAATCAAATTAAGAAGTGAGAGAGGAATAGATTGGGAGAAGGAGAAAGGGAGAGATAGAATAGGGTAAATTATCTCATATAAAAGAGCAAGAGAAAGCTATTACAATAGAGGGGAAGAGCAGGAAAGTGAAAGGGAATTATTCAACTTTACTCTGGTTGGATTTGGCTTAAGGAGGGAATAAGATACACATTCAATTGGGTATCTTACCCTACAAGAAAGCAGGGGGGAAGGGAATAAGAGGTGGGCAGATTGGGGGAAGGGGTAGTAAGAAGTAAACACTTTTGAAAACAAACAGGGTGAAAAGATAAAATAGAATAAAAGGAGGGGTGGGATTGAATGGGGGGAAATATAATTAGTCTTTCACAACATGACTACTATGGAAATGTTTTGCATGGCTGCACATGTATAGCCTATGTTGAATTGCTTGTCTTCCCAGTGGGAGTGGATGAAGAGGGAAGAAGGGAGAGAATCTGGAACTCAAAGTTTTAAAAACAAATGTTTAAAAAAATTGTTGTTACATGCAACCAGGAAATAAGATCTATAGGCAATGGGGTATAAAAATCCATCTTGCTCTACAAGAAAGTGGTAAGGGGTAAGAGAAGGGATTGGGGGGATATATGAAAGGGCAGTAAGAGAAGGGCTTGGGGGGATATATGAAAGGGCAGAATGGAGGAAGGAGTAATCAGTATGCTTGCCATCCTGGGGTGGGGGGGGTAGGGAAGGGATGGGGAGAAAATTTGGCACTCAAAATTTTGTGAAAATGAATGTTGAAAACTAAATATAAGTAAACTACTAAAAAAAAAAAAAGAATAACAGAATTATCTGTGCCAATAAAAGTGCAAGAGTTTTCTTTCCTATATGGAATATCTGTCTTGCTTCTGAAAAATTGTCCGAAAATTAGCAGGTACTTGGATTTTCCTACATATTAATTTATTGTGCATTAGTATATAATGGCTGTAAATCTCTGATTTTTAACATAAAAGGACTAAGTGGGTGTATTCCATTTGGAGAGATTTTGGTAAAATTTGCCTCAACATTTCAATATACAAAAATTCTAAGTGACTTTCAAAGTGTTCCATATTTTAAAATTCAAAGAAAAACAAACTCACAATATAAACATCAGTCTGACCACTACCTACAAATAAAAAGTATACAGGAGAAAAACTAGTAGATACTAAAGCAGCTAATCTAGATTAATGATAACACAACTGGTTCTCTTCTTCCCCCATCCCCAAGAATTATTAATATTTTCATGTCACTTTTAGGACAAATAATTAAAAGCTCAAGGGTTCTAAAGAATAAGTCCTAGTTATTACTTCTAGTTCAATGTCCCATAGTTATTGCCTGAAAAAATAAATAACCACACAGAAGCACATTTAAACAGGGGAAAGAAAAACAAATCCCCAACATGTCAGCCATTCCTTTTCTGTAGTTGTAATGTGTAACAGATCCCTCTGCCATTGTTCATGGGAATTCATTCCACAGTCAGGAGAGAATCAGAGCAGTAATGTTCTCTATGGAGCTATGAATCCATAAAAGCAACTTGCCAAGAAATTGGTGTCCATTTTAAGACTTTGAAAAGATGGAGCTTGAACACCTCCCTTGATTTAATATTGAAGGGAGAATTCATTATTTTTCTTTTTTTCTACTATTGATATGTTATTTTTTTCCTCCCCCATCATTTAGATTTCCCAGTATCTCCTTCTGCATTCCCTATTCATATAACAAAGGACAAAAAAGAAAGAGGAAAAAAAATGTTCAGTGAAACTGTTGTTGTTTGTCCTTCCTTTTAGAAGAGGGCCATTCACTTTTTCTTCCAGAGTTGTTGAAGACAAAAGGCAAGTCAAAAGTCCATACAACTGAGAATGAGCAGTGAACATACCCCAGCAAAACTGTCTCAGTGTACTGGTTAAACCAGGTTGAGGGTAACCCATTGAAAATGTTTTCTTATTATATCAATAACCAGTTTTATGTATGGGACCCACTTTCCCTAAATGAAAGCCCAGTCTTTCAAGGATGTTTCTGACCTTGCCCAAAGACTTTACATCACCTAGAACATCCATGAATTGTGTTCCACTCAGGTATGATGGGGGTAGAGAAGAGATCCTTCATATAGGTTTGTATAGGTTGCCCAAAGCAGGAGTGGTCTGGCTTGAGAAGATCCTTGTGCTAGAATGACATGATCAGAATCATATTCACCAGCCTTTCATAGAATAAGCCCAACTCTTATTATAATATTAATTCTCTCATTAATTTTTAAACAATCAGAGGTGATTTTCACCCATTAGGGACAGCTGCCTTTCCAAAAGTATTTAAATGTTCAACTGGCTTCAGTGAGAGGCCTTTGGTTACAAGAGAAACCACTGACATCAATTTATTGATTGTTTGCTAGCCATAATTAACAAATTAATTATTAATTACCCAGAAACTATGTCTCTCAGATTGTTCATCCATCTTAGTGAGGTAGGAGATTTCTATTCCAAGCATGGGAAGATTTCCTGTGGCAGAAGCGGCTGATGAGAACAGTTCATTCTGACAGCCAGGAAGACAGCTGAAGCAGAGAATGTGGAGTACTTAGAGCTTGGTCAGACATTGAAGTAAATCTAATCAACTTATCAAGCAAGTACAAAATTATATTCAGTGTCTGATATCCACTGTCCCCCACTTTTTTGATTATTTATTTTAGTCTTCAACATTCATTTCCACAAGATATTGAGTTCCAAATTTTCTCCTCATCTCTCCCCTCCCCCCCACCTCAAGATGGCATGCATTCTAATTATCCCTTCCAGGAGTCTGTCCTCCCCTTTATCCCCCCACTTTCTTGTACAGCAAGATAGATTTCTGTACCCCATTGCCTGTACATCTTATTTCTAAGTTGCGTGTAAAAACAATTTTTAACATTTGTTTTTAAAACTTTGAATTCCAAATTCTCTCACTTCTTCACTCCCCACCTGCCCACATTGAGAAGGCAAGCAATTCAATATAGGTTATATATGTGTAATTATACAAAACACTTCCATAAGCGTCATATTGTGAAAGACTAACTATATTTCCTTCCATCCTATCCCACCGCCCCTTTATTCTATTCTTTCCTTGACTCTGTCCCTCCTCAAAAGTTTTTGCTTCTATTACCTCCCCAAATCTACCAGCCCTTCTCTCACCACCACTCCTGTCCCTTCTCCCTCCCTTTCCTGTAAGGTAAGTTATATCAACATACCCAATTGAGTGTGTATGTTATTCCCTCCTTAAGTCAAATCCAATGGGAGTAAGGTTCTCTCATTCTCTCTCATCTCCCTCCTTTTTCTTGCCTCTTTTGTGTGAGATAGTTTACTCCATTCTATCCTTTTCTTCTCACAATATATTCCTCTCTCACCCTTTAATTTTATTTTCTAGATATCATCCCTTTATATTCAATTCACTCTGTGACCCCATCTTTCTCTCTCTTTACACACACACACACACACACACACACACACACACACACACACATTCTCTCCAACTACTGTAATACTGAGGAATGTGTCATGAGTTACACATATAATCTTTCCATGTAGGAAAGTAAACAATTCAACTTAAATAAAAGTCTCTTATAATTTCTCTTTCCTGCTTACCTTTTTATGCTTCTCTTGATTCTTTTGTTTGAAACTAAAATTTTTTATTCAGCTCTGGTCTTTTCAGCAAGAATACTTGAGAATCCTTTTTTTCATTGAATGTCCATTTTTTCCCCCAATGTATTATACTCAATGCTGCTGAGTAGGTGATTCTTGATTTTAATCTTAGCTCCTTTGACCTCCAGAATATCATATTCCAAACCCTTTGATCCCTTAATGAAGAAGGTGCTATATCTTGTGTTTTCCTGATTATGTTTCCATAATATTTGAATGATTTGTTTCTGGCTGCTTTCATTATTTTCTCCTTGACCTGGGACTTCTACATATTCCTAGAAGTTTGCCTTTGTGGATCTCAAATTTTAAGAGGTGATTGATAGATTCTTTCAATTTCTATTTTATGCTTTGATTCTAGAAAATCAGGGCAGTTTTCCTTGATAATTTCTTGAAAGATAATGTCTAGGCTCTTTTTTTTTAATCATGGCTTTCAGGTAGTCCCTCAATTTATATATATATATATATATATATATATATATATATATATTTGGTATTATTATTATTATTTATATATTTCTCTCTCCTAGTGCTATTTTCCAGGTGAGTTGTTTTTCCAATGAGATATTTCACATAGTCTTCTATTTTTCATTATTTTGATTCTGTTTTATAATTTCTTGAATTCTCATTAAATCATTAGCTTCCATTTGCTCCATTCTAATTTTGAAGGAATTATTCTCCTATTTTGAAGGATTTTTTGAAATTTCTTTTCCATTTGACCAATTCTGCTTTTTAAGACATTTTTATCCTCATTGGCTTTTTTGGACCTCTTTTGCCATTTGAGTTGGTCTATTTTTTGTGTTTTTTTCTTCAATTTTTTTTGGGTCTCCTTTAGCAAGCTGTTAATTCATTTTCCTGATTTTCCTGCATCACTCTCATTTCTCTTCCCAGTTTTTTCTGTACTTCTCTTACTTGATTTTCAAAATCCTTTTTGGGCCTGTGATCAATTCATGTTTTTCTTGCAGGCTTTTTATGTAGGAGGTTTGACTTTGTTGTCTTTTCTGAGCGTATGTTTTGATCTTCTTTGTCACCAAACTAAGATTCTATAGTCTGAAATTTTTTTTTATTCTATTGCTCATTTCCCAGAAAAATACTTGGCTTTTTAACTCTTTTGTAAGGTAAGAATCTGCTTCCATCCTGTCTAAAACTTCAGGGGTTTTGTGTAGCTATTTTTAGAGATATTTCTAGGGGTCTGTGGTTTCAGTCTTTACAACATGGTCTGATCAAAGGAGAGGTGTTTACTTCTTTCCTGTCCTGTGCTCTGATCTGTGAGTGACCACAAGCACTCTTTTCTGCCTTGGAACTGTGAGGAGGATTCCTTCTCCACTGCACCACAACCTCCACCACATTCCTTGTCATCTAAGGATCACAATGTAGATCAAAACAGGGCAAAGCAAGAGAATCATGCCTTAACACCAGCAAAGGGATCCCTGCAATCTCTGATCAGTCACTTGATCCCTACACCATCTGTGGGCTCACAGTTCTGGAAGCAGTTACTGCCAGTGCCGCCACCACCAGGAGCTGGGACTGGATCATGCTCTTCTCTCACCCACGTCCCTCAGAGCTTTCCCACAGACTTTCTTTGCTGTTTGGTATTTGTGGGCCAAAAAGCCTGGAAACCACCACAGCTGCCAGTGATTCCATCCCCTGAGGCCTGCTCCAGTCCAGTCTATGGCAGCAGGTCCCATACTGGTCTGTGCTCTACTCCCAGTCCAATGAGATTTACCCTTTTTGTCAACCTTCTAGGCTGTCTTGGGCTGAAGATTTTTTTTCACTCTGTCATTTTGTGGGTTCTGCCGCTCTAGAATTTGTTTAGAGTAATTGTTTTTCATGTTTTTGGAGGGGTTTGTGAGGAGCTCACCACCATTTTGGCTCCACCCTCTTTCTCCTACTTTTGAAAAGAGTGGATAAAGATTCATGTTCATAATTCTTCTCCAAGTCCAAATTTGGTCATTATAATTCAATACTCTTCAAGTTCTGGGTTGTTGGGTTTTTTTTTTGGTGGATTTTTTGTTTTCATTCTTTCCATTCATATAGTTATAGTAATTGTGCATATTGTTTTCCTGGCTAAGGGGATATTATTAAAGGAAGGGGTCACCTTTTTCATTTAAACATTATGATACAGCTTATATATAATAAAACTTAGCATTTAAATAGGCACATTAACAGTTTATTCTACTCCCCTCTCCTCACCAAAAAAGATCTTTTTCCTTGTAACAGAAACAAAGACCATTTCCTGTTTCAACACAAGTCAAAGGAAGGAAAGATTAGCTTGAATACATAGAGGATGCCTTGTATTTTCTATGTGTGCAAAATTTCAAATAATTCATTGAAAAAGCTTTTCATTTTTCAAGTGGTCAGAGAGTTATAACATCACTGAGTTATTATGGTGAAAAATGGAAGGAAACTACAGGTATACACTAATTTTCTGTATGTGTTTTACCTTTGAAACATAGTGAAACTGTAGGGAGCTATGTAACTGGAGCAAAGCACACTCCAGATGACTAAGTGTGTTGGCCATTCAAGCCAAAAGAAATGTAGAAATGAAGACTTATAGATTGTCACAAAATGAAAGACTGACCAGTGGGAAACAGCATGTGAAAGCAAATAAATGCACTGCTGTTAGACTTATTCTCCTCTCTGCCTCACACCAATCAAAGCTTTTGAAGCTTTTTTCCTGATGTGTCAGAAAATATAAAGGCCATGTCAATTATTCAGATTTTTAGATTTTCAAGACGAGTAGCCAAAATGGTGAAGTAACGGCAACTATTTACCTAAACTGTTCCTCAAACCCCTCCAAATATCCTTAAATAATGACTCTAAACAAATTCTGGATTAGCAGAACCCACAAAAAGGATTGAAATAATTTTCCAGGCCAAGACAACTTAGAAGTTCAGCAGGACAGCTCTGTTTAACCAGGGAGAGAGAGGAGGGCAGTACAACACAGGCCATGCAGTGCAGACTGGGCTCCAGAAAACCAAGAGCAGGTCTCAGAGTGACTGAATCAGTGACAACAGAGGAAATTTCCAGAACTTCTGACCCGCAGACAGTAAAGGGATGAGACAAATTGAAAGGAGATTTACAGGATTCTCTTTGCTGGCACCAGGGGCAGGCCTCTGTTGCATTGCCTATACTTGGATAGGGCTAGCATTCCTGGGTATTAGCCTCCGTGTGAGAAGGAGCGCTAACACAGCAAACCTTGTGGTCCACAGGGGAGCAGGGACTCTGGTCACAGTTCTAGGATTAAAAGAGTGCTTGTGGTTGTTCAAAAACCAGTACACAATACAGGAAAGTAGGAAATACACCTCTCCCTAGAATATACTATATTGGAAGATACCCAGAATTGCCTTCAAAAATAGATGCACAAGAAACCCTGAAGCTTAGGACAGTGACCACTCCATTTGGGAAGAAAAGCCCCAGGTTAGCATAGAGTTCAAAGTCAAGAAAAAGACTGGAAAATGACCAAAAAATTAAAAACAAACAGAAAAAATTCTGATTGTAGAAAGTTCCTTTGGTGATAAGGAAGATCAAAACACACTCAGAAGACAACAAAGTCAAAATTCCTGTGTCCAAAACCTCAGAGAAAAATATAAATTGGTCTCAGACCATGGAAGAGCTCAGAAAGGATTTTAAAAATCACGGAAGTGAGGTAGAGGAAAAATTGGGGGGGGGGGGATGAGAGTGATGCAAGAAAATCATGAAAAAAGAGTTAATAGTTTGGTAAAGGAAGCTCAAAAAATTCTAAAGAAAAGACACCTTAAGGAACAGAGTAGGCCAAATGGTATAAACGAGGCACAAAAATCTGATGAAGAGAATGTCTTGGAAAGTTGAATTAGTCAAATGGAAAAAGATATGCAAAAATTCACTGAAGAGAAGAAATCCTTAAAAAGTAGAATTGGCTGAATGGAAAAGGAGTTACAAAAGGCTACTGAGGAAAACATTTCCTTAAAAGTTAAAACAGGGCAAGTGGAAATGAATGACTTCATGAGACATCAAGAAACAATCAAAGAAAATCAAAAGAATGAAAAAATAGAAGAAAATGTAAATTATCTTATTGAAAAAAAAAAAAACAAACCAAAACAACTGACCAGAAAATAGATCCAAGGGAGATAATTTAAGAATTATTGAACTACCTGATGTCATGATAAAAAAAAAAAAAGCCTATACATAATCTTTCAAGAAATTAAGTAAAACTGCCCTGATAATCTAGAGTCAGAGGGTAAAATAGAAATTCAAAAAATCCACCAATCACCTCCTGAAAGAGATCCCAAAATGAAAACTCCCAGGAATATTATAGTAAAAAACAAGACCTCCCAGATCAAGGAGAAATATTGCAAGCAGAGAGAAAGAAACAATTCAAGTGTAGTGGAGCCACAGTTAGGATCATGCAGGATTTATCAGCTTCTACATTAAAGAATAAGAGGGATTATAATACAGTATTTCAGTGTGCAGAAGTGCTGGAATTACAGTGAAGAAGGACTTACCCTGCAAAACTTCAGAGGAAAAAGTGGATAGTCAATCAAATAGAAGACTTTTAAGCATTCTGGATGAAAAGACCAGAGCTGAATAGAAAAACTGACTTTCAAATACAGGATGCAAAAGAAGCATAAAAAAGTAAACAGGAAAGAGAAATCACAAGGGATTCAATAAGATTAAACTATTTATATTCCTAAATAGGAAAATGATATTTACAACTCCTAAAAACTTTGTCATTGTTAGGGCAGTTAGTAGACAGAAAGTAGAGGTATGAGTTGGATGTCATGGTCTGAATATCTAAAAATCTTAAGGGGTACAAAAGAAGAATCCATTGGGAGAAGGGGAAAGGGAGAGGTAGAATGGGATAAGTTATCTGACATAAGAGGGATTTTACAATGGAGGGAAAAATGGGGTAACTGCATAGGAAAGCACATGAATTATCGGAATTGACTCAATGAGGGAATAATATACACACTCAGTTGGGTGTAGGAATGTGTCTTACCACACAGGAAAGTAGGAAGGAAAGTGAATAAGAGAAGGGGGAGGAGCTGATAGAAAGGAGGGCAGTTTGGGAGAGGTAAAAGTGAGAAGTGAAATACTTTTAAGAATGGACAGGGTAAAAGGAGGGAGAGAGTAGGCTAAATAGGGGGAATATAGGATGGAGGGACATACATAGTTGGTTTTCATTACTATAAAAATATTTTTATCACTGAATTTCTCTGATAAAGATTTCATTTCTCAAACTTACAGAAAATGGAGTCAAATTTATAGAAATAAGAGTCATTCCTCAATTGATAAATGCCAAAGGATATAAACAGGCAGTTTTCAAACAAAGTAATCAAAATATCTATAGGCATATGAAAACATGCTTCACTATTGAAGAGAGAAATGCAAATGAAGACAACTCGGAGTTACTACTGCCTCCCACCTGTCTGACTGGCTAATAGGACAGAAAAGGAAAATGACCCCAGTGTTGGAGGCAATGCTGAGAAATTAAAACACTAATGCACTATTGGTGAAGTTGTGTACTGATTCAACTATTCTGGAGAGCAATTTGGAAGTGTGCTAGGTCTGTATCCCAAAGGTACAGAAAGGAACATGTTTGTACAAAATTATAGTAGCCTTTTTAATGGTGGCAAAGGATTGGAAATTGAAGAGATGCCCAGCAATTGAGCGATGGCTGAACAAGTTGTATATGACTGTGATGGAATACTATTGTGCTTTAAGAAATGATAAGCAGGATCCTTTCAGAAAAAAAAAACCATGAAAAGACATGAACTAACGCAAAGTGAAATGAGCAGAACCAGAACAGTGTACACAGTAATGTATTTTGAGCTACTGTGAATAAGAGTTATTCTCAACAATACAAAGATCTAAGACAATTCTGTAGGACTTATGATGAAAGACACTGTCCATCTCCAGAGAAATAACTGGTAGAGCTTGAATGCAGATCAAAAATACTTTTCTTAACTTTTTTGTTTTTCTTTCATAGAATGACTTACATGGACATATGCTTTGAATGACTACACACATAGAACCAATATCAAATTGCTTGCCTTCTCAGTGGAGAGGAGGTGAGAGGAAAAGGAGCGAGGGAGTGAATTTAAAACTAAATGTTAAAAAAATGTTAAAATTGTTTTTGCATGTAATTGGGGAAAATGAAATATTAAATAAAAAAATAAAATGGTTATCATAAAACGTAAAAATACAGATTTGCCATTCGCTGAAAAAAATCCCTAAAGAACCTATATTATTCTTTATTCTCCAACCTCAAAGAAACCATTTAGATGTGGAAAGAATCAGAGATGTCATCTAATCCAATCTCATTTTACAGGCATGAAAACTGAGGTCCAGAGAAATTAGGGTGTTACTCTAGGGTCACATAACTAATAAGTGTCTGAGGCAGGGTTTGAACCCAAGTTTTACTGACTACAGTCCAGGTCTCTATCCATCATATCACCTTGGCTATATTTCAACTCTTTAGAAAATTTTATTCATGTATCAGTGGCTCAGTATGACTGTATTGATTTTGAGGATTTATCCTTTCATAATTTTCAGGAGAACATAATTCTTATTTATATAGGCAGTGTTGCAAAGGTTCACATTACACATGTCTACAGAAAATGAAATAATAAGCCAGTTGAGCAAAAGCATCAGTGTATTTAGTTAAACTTCCTCTGGAGTTGCACCTTGTGGTCAATACCATGCTGTTCAAGCAAATCAATTGATTAGCTCTTGTTAAGACAGTTAATTTAATCTAACTGCTTTTTTTTCCTCACTGCAGTTCATTGCTTTTGAACAGTTCCCAAGTGAGAATCTTATTCTTTCTCATTCCATTATCTACCTTTTTTTTCACTTTTTGTGTCTTCCATATTTCCCCTGGGTCCCTGAGAAACTTACCTGCTTCTGAGACAGATAACTTAAGTGACTACCCACCTAGATATGTGTCTAGGTATTGTGACATGGTGGAGAATGTTCCACAGATTATGTGCATCTAAATACTATTTACCTAATATACTAGAAATATGATGTCCATACCAACATATCAACTAACTAAGCATGAGCCAAGTAAAATAAAATTGCAGCTTTACTCTGAACTTACAGATGAAGGTTGCAAAGGTGAGAGTAGTCAACTGAGAAGTTAGGGGTAGCTCTGTCGGGAAGGGAGGAATACAACAGAGCTCATCTGTGTAAAGGTAATAGAATAAATTTTGTAGTACCAGGTACTTTATTTAAATATTTTGTAAATGAATATAAATACCTCGAGGGCAGGGACTATTATTTTGATATTCCTGACTCCTGGAAAAACACTTTTTTAAAAAAATGTAGGTGGCATTAAATAAATATTTGCCAAATTGAATGGAATAAGACAGACCCTTACTTTCATCAGAGTGCTCCCTCATGTAAAGTTAGGAAATTATTCTTTACATTACATTAAATCTATTTCTTTGCTGGTTATATCTATGGACATTCTTTCTGGACCCTGGGCAATGCAAGCCTAATTCTTCTTCAGCCCTTCAAATAGGTAGTCAGGATGGTATAATGGAAAGGGTGGAGATTTAGAGTCAGAAGACTTAGGTTGCTTAATCAGTCAATGAATATTTATTATGCACCTGCTTACTATGTGCCAGGAATTGTACCTATTGTGAGCTTAGTTAAGTTAATGTCTCTCGGCTTCAGTTCTCTCATGTATAAAATAAGGGACTTGGTGTAGTTGACTTTTAGGGACTCTGGCAGATCTGATTCAATCATCTTATAAATCAAATGATTTTGGAAGAAGACTCATTGACACAGGATCTTATATTGCAACAATTTCTGGCAGTTCTGACCACTAAGATGTTTGTTTGTAAAATCATTTGCAAAAGTCTGTCTATTCCCTCCTCATCTAGGATGTTCTTGAAGTATGCATAGTCTGTTATGGATTTTGTCCCTATATTGTATACCTATATAGGGCTACTCAAAGATATAATTAATATCACGCCTACATAATTCCAAAACACAACAATCAATTCACTGTAAAACAAATCAGACACTTTGGACAAAACAATGAGCAGATCAACTGATCCTTATTTTTCAAAGAGTAGTTTTGATTGTGGTAAGGAGACTATAACTTAGAGGTCCTTAATAAATGTTGGTGAAATTGGATTGAAGGGGAAAGGAGGTTTCTGAACTATAGGCTCAGATCTGAGTCCTTTCTATGTTCTTCACTTTGTAATCAAAACTTGTCCTATATTTAATTCATTCTGCAATGTGTAGTATGGTAATTTTTCAGTCTGAGAGTACTGTCCTACATTTCTTCAAAGCAAGTATCAGAGACAATACAGAAATCTTTTGATTGAATGTTTTTGTTAATTGTTTTATTGTACTGTGATTTTCAAAGAACATAACCAAATGTAGGTCTGATTATATATCGGGAAATTCCATGAAAAAACAGATTTATTTGAACCAAGTAAAATGCTCATTTGGTTTGTATGGTGACAACTTGTACTGACTATAATATCCATATGCTAAAGATTTGATAGAAAGAGATTTAATAATTTAGAATGATTTTAATTAATATTTTCTAAACCTTATCATATATTTTATCATATTTCTCCTGTTGATGTTGGCTATTAAAGTAAACTATATCATCCCTTTTTTTAAATGATTTTCTAGGGTATGTCTGTCTCATAGGGAAATTTCTTCAGTGAGGAAGAAGCAGATTCTCTACCACCAAGGAGGAGGGAACCCTAGGTATCTTCAGAATGATAGAAATTTCTGAACTGAGTGGGAGAATTGCTACCGAGATACTCATGATGCACTCTGGCTTTTCTTCTGAGCTCTAGTCCCACATCACTATTTGCCAATTGCATTTCAAACCTGAATATCCTGAAGACATCTCAAACTCAGTCTGTACAAAACTGAACTCATTACATATCCCTCAAGGCCCATGCCTCTTCCAAACTGTCCCATTTCTGTCAAAGGTACCATCATCTTTCCAGTATTTTGTAACTTTGTAACTTTTTTGTAACTCTAATTTTGGGGTTATCCTTAATTCCTTATACTTCTATGCCACACCTATCCAATGAATTGCTAAATCACAGCATTTCTACCTACACATCTCTCATATTCAACTCCTTCTCCCTATACACACGGCTATCACCTTGGTCCACCCACTTTCACCTTTCACCTATATTATTGCAATAACTTCCTAAGTGGTCTCCGTGCCGCCTGCCTTTCCCTCTTGCGTTAAAATTGTGTCTTAGTCTAGTCCTCTTGATGGTCCCCCACTTCTTGTTAGTAAGTTTGCAAGTAGCCAGTATAAAGCGGCAATATCATGAAATTAGATTGCAAAGGGGAACCTGGAAGCCATGTATAAACTGTTCCAAAGCGGGCTAATATAGAAAGTGCAGCACATATTAACCACAAATCACATCTTAGTAAGAGTCATTGAATCAAGGGCAAGCATTTGGGCTCTGCTGTCAAGGCCTTGTGGTACAATGATCTGTGAATCTCAGACAATTTCTGAACATCAGCAGTAAGACCAGCAGATCACCAAATGGTGATGGTAATTTTGAAACGAGTGAAACAAGTTAACTTTAAAGTTCTACTGGCAACTTCAAGATGATTTTGATATATTAATGAACCAATCCCAATGTGCCATAGATAAGAGTTACTCTCTTTCCTTCTCCCCCTCCCAAAGCCTATAAAATGAGATCTCAAACTCCTGTTTACAACCCCAGTCTTATTCTGCCCCCACTGGGTCCATGCTGACTGGTGCTTTCAATTCTAATTCATTTACATGAGAGATACTCTCTGCCTTGCCCCTCCCCATCCTCCGCTTCATGCTACCTTCCTTCCTTCACCATCATACCCCTGTCTCAATGCCATCTCTATACCCCTTTCACTGATTGTCTCTATTTTTTTTGTGCAGTTTGTCCCCACACTCTTTGTGATTATTAAAGTGTTATTGCAGCTCCATTTTCCACTGCAATTGTGGTCTTTTCTGGTGAGTACACAAAGGACTGGGTATGTCTGCTCCTGTTTCATAATTCGCCTACTCCAATCTGTCACAAAACTGACAGTGATCTTCCTTATCTAAAGATTGGACGGTATAGTGATATGTTCCAATCTTTAGATAAGCAAGATCACTCAGAGAAGAATGTCTTAAAAAATTGAATTGTCCAGATGGAAAAGGCATTTCTAAAACTCACTGAAGAGAATAATTCCTTCAAAAATAGATTAGAGAAAATGGAAGCTAATGACTTTATGAGAAATCAAGATACTGTAAAATAGATCCAAACAAATAAAAAAATAGAAGGCAATGTGATATATTTCTTTGGGAAAAACACTGACCTAGAAAATAGATCTAGGAGAGATAATTTTAAAATTATTGGACTACTTGAAAGCCATGATCAAAAAAATAGCCTAGAAGTCATCCATCCTTCAAGAAATTCTGAAGGAAAATTGCCCCAATATTCTAGAACCAGAGGGTAAAATAGAAATGGAAAGAATTCACTGATTGCCTCTTGAAAAAGATTCCCCCCCGCAAAAGACTCCTAGGAATATCATAGCCAAATTCCAGAGTTCCCAGGTTAAGGAGAAAATATTATAAGCAACAGGAAGAAATAATTTGAGTATAGTGGAAACACAACCAGGATAACAGAAGATCTAGCAGCTTCTACAATAAGGGATCAAAGGGCTTGGAATTTGATATTCCAAAGGTCAAAGGAGCTAGGATTAAAACCAAGTTTCACCTACCCAGCAAAACTGAGTATAATGCTTCAGGGGAAATTATGGTCATTCAATGAAATAGAGGACTTTCAAGTATGCTTGTTGA
>CM053592.1:54412500-54440508 GCA_028646515.1 Pseudochirops corinnae
ACAGTTGAATGGAATATATATGGATGTATAGGAAGATGTATGTATTTATAAATACATATATGAGTGTGTTTATATGTGTGTACATGTACACATAGTCAGAGAACACAGGATCAGTTGAATAGGAAGGGATGATATCTAAAAAATAAAATTAAGAAGTGATAGAGGAATATAATGAGAGAAGGAAAAAAAGAGAGATAGAATAAGGCAAATTATTTCATATAAAAGAGGCAAGAGAAAACTGTTACAATGGAGGGGAAGAGCAGGAAGGTGAAAGGGAATGGGTCAACCTTACTCTCATTGAGTTTTTCTTAAGGAGGGAATAACATACACACTCATTTCAGTATCTTATCCTACAGCAAAGTAGGGGGAAGGGGATGAAGGAGGATGATAGAAAGGAGTGCAGATTGGGGGAGAGGGTAGTTAGAAACATATATGCTTGAAAAGTGACAGGGTAAAAATAGAAAATAGAATAAGTGGGAGGCAGGCTAGGATAGAGGGAAATATAGTTAGTCTTTCACAATTTAACTACTATCGAAACGTTTTGTGTAACTACACATGTAGAACACATGAATTGCTTGTCTTCCCAGTGGGGGTGGGTGAGGAGGGAAAAAGGGAAAGAATCTGGAAATCAAAGTTTTTTAAAAAATGTTAAAAATTGTTGTTGTTGGTTTTTTTTTTTTTACATGCAACTGGGAAATAAGATCTACAGGCACTGGGGTATAGAAATCCATCTTGCCCTACTAGAAAGTTAGAGGAGATATGGGGTTGGATATAAGAGAGAGCAGATTGGGGGAAGTGGTATTCAGTAGGCTTGCTATCTTGAGGCAGGGGGCAGGGGAAAGATAGAGACAAAATTTGTAACTCAAAATCTTATGGAAATGAATGCTGAAGACTAAAAATAAATTTAAAAATAATAATAATTAAGAAAAAAAAGTATCATAACCCAAGAGAATCAAAATCATCCTAATTCAAGTAGGAAAACTGATTATCCTAAGCTAGAGAGAAAGTTTCCATTGTCAGCTTCTCTTTGCTAGATCTATAATAATATCATTTCAAAATGATAAGCTCCTGATTAGTTATTAAGAAAGGATAAACATCTTCAAGTACCTCAGTCTAATGAGACAGTCCATCTCAGGAAACTTTAACTTGTCACCAGGAAAGAAAGTCCTATTGACAGCCATTTATTTAGACAATAAAGGGCAGCAAGTAATTGGGAGCTGGATGTTTCCTCTCTTTCAAAAATTCTTACACTGACACAGAAAGCCGTGCTCATAATGACTACAAAACATTTGGCCTGAGATATGGCTATAGTCTTCAATGTCCTGAGTAAATGGGGGTGACATGAATAATTGAGACACTGAGAAACTCTTTGGCAGGGGCAGGTGAGAAACCACCGATGACCTTATAAAATGTAGCATTAATGGGAAGGAAGAATAAATGGTCTTAACTGTGTTTTATTATCTTTTGAAAATATATTAACCCAACACATATATTAGTGAGGAAAATGGGCTAGACAGCCTCCAAGTTCCCATACAGGTTTAAGTCTGTGCTATTATGCTCATATCAACAGGTTAAAATACAAACTTACCTTCTGCCTCCTTTCTCTATATTCCCTCTCTCCTCGACATATATGAGTACCCTCCATAATCACAGAAAGAGAGGGAAGGGAACAGACTAGGACTATCTAAGAGTGTTGTTGTTTTTGAGACCAGGTCTCCCTGTCTCACCCAAATTTGAAAGTGGAGCAGCTACTCATTGGCGTGGTCTCACTACTCACCAGTAGAGGAGTTCTGGCCTACTCTGTTTCCAGTTGGCCTGATTCTCTGACCTTTGGGCAGCCTGGTGACCTCCTTCTCTCAGAGGTTCACCTAATTGTTGCTGACTTTAGAGCAGATAGGCAATCAGCTTAATTTACCGCAGCTTAGAATCCCCAGCACAAGAGATTTAACTAGCCTCAACCTTTCTGGTAGGAAGGAATTTCAGATGTAAGCTACCATACCTAGCTTTGATTAGAGTTTTAAGGGCAAAATCCTTTGAAGTTTCTCTCATGAAATATGTTGTAGGAACTCAGGTTAGAGTCTACGTTTGTGAGTGTAGTACTTGTTGCACATAATCACTGTTCTTGATTAGTAGCAGTGACTTGAAAAAAGAAAAACCTTCCTAATATTTAGAACTTTCTGAAAGACTATCTTATGGAGGGAGTGAATTTTCCATTACTGGAGGTTATCAAGCAATGGCTACATGGTCATTTTTTGAGGGTGTTGAAATGGGCATTTCTGTCCAGATGAAGATTGGATTAGATAATGTTTGATTTTCCTTCCATGTCAGAGACTCTAGGAGTCTATCATTATTGGCTCTTTTGCAAATGTAGAAAATTTCTCTTTCTTCCAATCAGATATTGCCTTGAACAGTTTTCAAGCTGCTTGGACTGAGTCTTCTCTTTTTAAGTCAAGCTCATATTTGACTCTGGGAGGTATGTTTCTCTAGTGCCTTTTATGTGTCAGGCCCTGTACAGATATTATCTCATGTGATCCTTCCAAAAACCTAAGAGGTAGATAGGTACTAATATTATTCCAATTTTTACAGTTGAGGAAACTGAAACAGAAAGTAGATAAGTGACTTGCCCAGGTTCACATGGCTAGTAGGGGTCTGAGTTGATTTTTGAAATCAGTTTTTTCTGACTCCTGGCCCAGCATTCTATCCACTGTGTGGCCCAGTTACCTAAGGAACATTGCTTTTTTCTACATTGGAAGAGTCAAAATATTTGGAAAAAAATCCAAAGAATTTGTGTCTTCTACCGAAGGGTATGCTAGCTAGATGTATTAGCTGATCGGTGCTCAGGTTCAAATAAAGAGTTAAATGTTCAAGAAGCATTTATTAAACCCTTACTATATACCAAACACTGTGCTATGAGCTGGGAACACAAAAGAAAATTGCAAACCAGTCACTGCCTTCAAAGTTTATATTTTAATGGAGTGTGGGGGCAGAAAACACGGAAATAGCCAGGTACATACATACAGAGTCAATGGAAAGTAATCTCAGAGGGGAAGGCATTAGCAAAAGACCTCCTGGAGAAGGAAGGAGTTGAAATGTCTTGACTAGTGAATAATATCCCTATGAACCCTAGACTGGTAACTCCAACGGGTATTCTTTACTCTAGGACCTTGATGGTCCCTGTCCATAGACCACCAGGAATGTGTGGTGACAACCAATGTACCTACCTCAGCATTCTAGGATAAGGAAATTTTCCATCCTAAGTCAGACTAGGTAGAAAAGTATTCAATGCTGTATTTAGAGACAGAATAAGACAAAATAGAGACAGAGTGTGGTATGAGCTGTCAGACATGGTTATACAATTGATTTTGCTGTTTTTTTAATATTACAAGGGGAAAGGGGTCATTAGGGTATTGGGAAAGGAATTTAATATGAGAAGAAAAAATTATAATAAAACTTTTAAAGAATAAAAATACAGATCAAGTGGTAACATTTATCAATGATTAGCCTGTTGGCACCTTAACTTTCAATATTGTTTACAAATGTTTTCAATGGGAATTCTTAGTGCTTTCAAAAATAAAGTATTCATCAATTAGCCTTAACAGAGTAAACATTAGTAAAATTTATCTTTCTACTTATTTCTATAAATGTCTTATTTCTATAAGTCCAGAATTATAGAGCTGAAAGGGACATCTTGTTCTGAGGTCATCTTTTCCAATTCCATACCAGAGCAGAAAATACTCTATACTTCCCTTATAAATTATCCGTCAGTAATTAGCAAAGAAATCACTACCTCCTACAAGTGTCTTTTTTTTTTTTGCTTTGGATAGTTGTAATTATTAAGAAATTCATCCTTATATTGAGTAAAAATCTTTTACCCTATCACTTCTACCTGCCAGTATGACATCTGCCCTCTGTACCAGATAGAATGTCTAATGAAGACTATGGTTGTTCCCCAACTCAAACTTCTATCAATCTGGCTAAACTGATTCTTATCTGATATAATTGGAAGAGCCCTCAGCATGCTGGCCATCCATTTTTGGATGCATTCTAACTTGCAATGTCCTTCCTGTAATGTGTGCACAGAACGAATGCAATACTTTAGATAGTTTTGTCTAATAATTATTAAAGAGTACAGTTGACTTACCTGTGCCATTCTGGACACTTTCTACTAATATAGGTTAGGGTCACATCAGTTTTTTGACTCTCCTGTTATACTGTAGATGGCAAGTACATTTTTAACTAAACCAAGTTCCCCAATCTTGTTCTTGTGAAATTAAATTTATTTTTAAATCCCAAGTATAGGACTTTACATTTATTCTGTTAAATTTCGCCTTGCTTGATTCAGTCCATCATTTTAGCACACCAAGATTTGGTTTTATCTTGACTCTAAAATCCCAAGATATTACTCACCTGGTCTGTGTCATCTGAAAAGCTCATATCTCACTTATCTTCATGCAAATCATTGGTAAAACTGTTAAATGGAACAGAACTGAAGATAGGGCCCTAACACATGTCACTAGATACCTTCCTATAGTCTGGCTTCAACCACTGTTCAACCACTAACTGAACTGTTATTCAGTCCAAATTTCTTAACAAGAGTGTTAAATAATAATGGTATATAAGACATAGTATTAGGCACTAGGAAAACATCATAATTTTCAAGGATATTAATAATCTATCAGTGGAGACAAGTCACATATAGAAGATTATAATGCAAAATAAGACATAATGAATATATGAGAGGCATAGACAAAGTGCTATGTGAAGTCTAAAGACAAAGAGAACGCTTCTGAGGGGGAATCATGGAAGGCTTCATGGAGGAGTTGGCATTTGACCTCAGTTTTGAGGGTTAGGTAGATTTTCAAGGATGTCATATGCACAAAGGATCTTTGATTCATTCAATAACAAGCACTTCATGAGAGTCTACAAATGTGTCAGGTCCTGTGATAGGTGCTGGGTATACAAAATCCTAACAAAAAGCCCCTGTTCTAAGAATTCTACTTGGGCAAAACAACCCATACACAGATAAGTAAATGATATATAGTAACTTTTGATGGAGTAGGAAACTAGAAAATGGGAGAAGGAGGAAATCTTTCTTGTAAATGACAGCATTTTAATTGTCAGATAGGGGTACCAAGAAGAGGTATTGAAGAAGAGACCACGCTAGGGATGAGCAAAAGCATTTCTATTGGCAGAGACGGGAGATGAATTGTTTTGCCACTGGAACATGAAGGAAGATGTTTGAATCTTTGAGTACATGCATGGAATAATGAGTAATTAATTTGCAACAATTATTTAGAGTCCAATTGTGAAGGTTTAAATGCTTATCACAGTATTTTATATCTTATCACGAGAAACGTTTACAAATGCCTTAATGAGATCAAACTATTCTATTTCTATAGTTTAACCTTGGTCCATCAGACTGGTTAGTGGCCAATAAGTTAACAGTTTAGAGAAACATAGTTATATTTAGCCCAATGCAGCATTGTGGCTTGCGTCCAGTTTCCAAAACCTATGAATGTTATAAAGGTATAGTTTTGATGGAAACACATGAAAGGTAATAGAATAGCTTCACAAAATAATAAAAACATTTATACAATATTTTAAGGTTTCCAACTCCTTATATATTATCTAATTTAATATTTACAACAATCCTATGAGGTAAATACTACGAGTATTATTACTCCCATTTTATAGATGATAAAACAGGCTGGAGGTGGCTAGGTGGTGCAGTGAATAGAGCACCGGCCCTGGAGTCAGGAGGACCCAAGTTCAAATCCGGCCTCAGACACTTGACACACTTACTAGCCATGTGACTTTGGGCAAGTCATTAACCCCAATTGTCTTCCAAAAAGCAAACCAAAATAAAACAAAAAACAGGCTGGATACATTCAAACATACAATGTTTACAATATTTCCCTGATCTAGCGTAAAATGGGTGGGAGTCTGGAGTGGTGGAGAGAGAGCTGGTTTAGAAGGAGATTTTAGATTCATAGCTTTGTCAACATGGCCAAATATCCAAGACTGAGTGGTGAAATAATTTGGCCACAGTAATAGAATGAGTAATGATCAGGGGCTGAATTTTAACCCAGGTCCCTACTGATTCCATTATTACCATCATTCCTATATTTCCTTCAAAGACTATACTGAGTACATAAGTACACAAACAGAAGTGAATATTTTTCAGACTTTTGTCAAATGTGTTTTTGAACTAATGATTGTAGTGATAGTAATAGCTAGCATTTTCAAGGTGCTTTAATGTTTGCAAATCATTTTATAAATTTATAAATATTACCTCACTTAAACTTCATAGCAAGCCTAGAGGGTAGATCCTATAATTATTCTTATTTTACAAATGAGAAAACTGAACCAGAGAGGGTAAGTGACTTACCCAGGGTCACAAAGCTAGTGAGTGTCTGAAACTAGACAAATTCAAACACATAATGTCCATTGCATTTCCTGATCTAGTGTGGAATTGAAAATAAATGTGGCATGGTGGAGAGATAAAGAGAACTGATATAGAAATCAGGAAGGTTTGAGTTCAAGTCTTCTTTGCTTTGTCACCATGACTAAGTCACTCAACTTCCTAAGTCCCTAGGCAACTCTCAGAGACTGTAAGTTGCATAATAGATGCTGATCTGCATTAGTCAAGGGAATTTCCTCACCAGTAGTCCTCTATACAAATTATTAGAAGTCTAAGTAAACCCCAAATCAGTTAAATAATCTTTTTTTGTTTAAAGAAAATCAACCCATCAATTTGGCCGAAAATGTTTTAGTACATGAATGTCATGATATAGTGCAATGCCATAAGAAATGATACTTGTGAAGAATACAAGAAGCATGGGGAGTATGAAGTGATGCAAAATGATGTAAGGGGAACTTGGGAAACAATGCATAAGATGACTATAGCATTGAAAATGGAATGGGCATGGTGACATACATCTGTAATTTTTAGAAGCTGGTGGATTTTTTGGATTCTGGAGTTCTGAGTTGCAGTAGCCTAAGTCTAAGGTTTTTGCAGTAAATCTGGTACCAAGATGGTGATTTTTGCAGCAATGGGGAGGAGGGTCACCAGAGTATCTAATGGAGGAATGAAATGGTCAACGGTTGAAATGGAGCACATCCAAGCTTTCATAAGGCAGTCAGTAACACAGCTGGGCCTATCCCTGGCAGCTTTACTCACTGCCTGAGAGACAGGGAGCCTCAGTCTCAATAAAACAAATAAAATGAAGCCAAAAACCTCAAAACAAAGCAAATAGAAAGGAAACAACAAGAAAAACATAAAACTGAATGAATCATGACCAGCCTTGGACAAGTTCTGCTGGATCACAGGTGATAGAAATAGAGTCCTGTGTGTAGTAAGCCTGGAAAGGTAGGTGTAATGGTAACGGTAATTTGAAGACCTTCCCTGCTTTGAAAATATGCTCTCTTTCTAATAGACGGAATGTGGTCACATGGAGCCTGTGGTAGGAGGAGTTTGCTGAAGGGTGGGAGCAGAGCCCACAGGAAGCTGAGAGTCAGAGGTAGCTAGACTGGGGGGAGAAGAGCATGTGTCCCAGAAAGTCAGTCAGGCTTGTGAGTAAATATTGGTTTGGGGGAAGGCTAAAGGATGGTGTGGTTCTCTGTGCTATTACAATTTATTAACTTCTTTGCTATTATGATGGTATTAGCTTATTGGTTTTGGGATTTGGTTTTCTGGTGTCAGAATAAATGTTTTACCTCTGTCTTGCATATGGAGAGTCTGCTATATTTTGTAATTGAGCACCACGCAAGTATATTTACAGTGATTGTGGCCAGTGTGAATATTGTATTGACACTACAACAGGTTGGACTGAGTTTGTAGAAAAATTTGTATGCCAGACAGAGGATTTTATATTCACTTCTAAAGGTAATAGAGATCCACCATGTTTATTGGGCAGAGAGTGACATGTTAAATCTATGTTGTTGTTTTTTTTAAAATCACTTTGATGGCTTTTTAGAAGATGGATTAGAAAAGAAAGAAACCTGAGGTCAGAGATAATTTAGGAGGCTATTGCAATAGCCCAGGAAAAAGATGCTAAACGCCTTCACTACAGGTTGTGGCTGACTGAATAGAAAGGAGACATATGTAACAGATTACAGAACTGGAGCTCCTTTTATACTTTTATACTCTTAAAAATTATTGAAGATGCCTCTTAAGAACCTTTGTTTCTGTGGGGTATAGTTTATGAAATGAAATGTCTTAGAAATAAAAATATCTTAGTATGATTGGGAAAATAGTTTTGAATTTGCAGACTCACTTGAAAGAATTTCAGGCATTCTCAGGTCTCAGGGGTCCCTGAACAACACTTTTGAAAACAGGTATGGTTGAGGTAGAATTTGTAATACTTTGCATCTGATAGAATATACAATGTGAAAATGATTAAAACTTATTTCCTGACCTCCTTGGGATGGTACCAGTATTTTCCTTACACAGCTTTCTGATATTCCCTGACACAGCATCCTCCCTCCAAGAAACTCTGACTGGCATCAGCTTCCAGGTCTAGGGGCATGAAGACCCCAGACAAGTGTAGTCAGGGCATCTCAGACTTGCAAGTGCCCAAGACCACACTAATTTCCCTACTGTGATGATGTACTGGTCAGATAAGTTTCCAGATAGACATGAGTGATGTATCCATGTTGTGCTAGGGCAAAGAAAACCTCCTCCTTTGTTAAATGTTCAGTGACTTGAAGTGACCTATTTTGTCCCAACATCAAACCTTAACTAAGAAGGTGCTGAGGTTAGTTCCATACTACTTAACCTACTTGTCTCCCCCAAATATATTCTAACTTTGATTATTTTTACTTTATTATTATTATATTTAGTAGGACATATTTAAGGGGTCTTCAGGCTCCTGAGACTCATTCAGAGAGAATCATTGTCAACCCCACTTATCCTTTAGCTCCTGGGTATTGCAGTTGGTGGCCCCTGTCTAGAAAAGTGGAAGAGAGGGGTCAGTTTTAAAGTTGACATTGGAACCAGCATATAAACTCATGTTACAGAGTATATGGATAGCACAGTGGATAGAATGCTGAGAATGGAATCAGAAAGACTCATCTTCCTGAGTTCAAATCTGGCTTGGACACTACATGTGTGACTGTGGGAAAGTCACTTAACCCTGTTTACCTCAAATTTCTCAACTGTAAAATGAGCTGGAGAAGGAAGGGGCAAACTATTCCAGTATCTCTGCCAAGAAAACCCCAAAAAGGGTCACAAAAAGTCAGACACAACTCAGCAACCTACAGAGTATGCTTATCCAGATGTCTGCAATTCAACTGCTTTCTTTTTAACTTTTGAAAAGAAAAGAAAATCACTTTTGTGTTGAAGCCATTTGGGTTTAACTTTCAGATTTTTTTAGAGGACTAAGAGAAAGTTTCTATTTTGCAAAAGTCTTTTCCTAATTTAAATCCCTATGTATTTGATTTTATACTGAATTATAATGACAGGGAACACCTGCTTTTTCTCCTCACAGATAAAAGAAAAATCTATATCATGGTAATAGCATAGAAAAGCTGGAGAAATAACCAAACAATTGATGCTGGCTTGAATTATAATTGAAATACAACTAGGGACAATTTACCTTAAAGCCAAGATCTTGTCCTAAGTGCCAAGCAAAGCATAGTTGGATTTTCTCCCCTGGAGTGATTTAATGAGCTCTAGAATGCTACCAATCTAGTTCAGTGTTTATAGGAAGCCCTTCTGAAATATACCTATATTTGTATGTATTCCAAGTGGTGTTGCCAGAGGCAGTGAATATAGACACGTACATTTCCTGAAGCATTATCTGTTCCTGTCCCTCACAAACAACTTCCCCAAGGACCCTCTGGGGCTGCTTCAGTGGCAGAAACATGGCTGGGAACAGTTCACTTTTCTCACATTTATATGGTGCTTTCTTTACAGCATGGTGTAGTGGAAAGAATGATGGACTCTATCGGAGGACCTAGATTCAAGTCTGGCCCTAACACCTGCTAGTTACTTGCTATTCTGGGCCAAGACTGACTTGGACATATCTGGTAGTTCAGGTTTCAGAACAGAACAAAGTGAGGTCGGATGATCTAACATCTAACAAAATGAGTCTTATTTAAGAAAATGAAGTTCATATAACAATAACAGGGAAAGGAGATGCAGCAAAAATGTAACAATGATTAAACTGGCTGTCCCATCCCTTCCTCTGAATTTTCTATGGGGGCTTGCCAGTTAGAAGCCTGACTCCTTGTGGGTTTGACTTATGTATTTAGATGGTCCAAAAAAGGGAAATTATGTAAAGAGGAGGAGCCTTAGTTTCCTCTATCATGTAAATCTCCAAGAAAATTTTATGACCTTTATTTTGTGTGTGTATGTGTGAGAAATTAAAAAAAAACAAACAAACTAGCCTTGCCTATGAAACAGGGACAAAAGAAGATTTCACTAATGCCATATTCCTTATGGTCAAGTTAGTGAATAATGATCATGATAACAGAGAGGTAAAGAAGTTTTAAGTTTACAAAGTACTTTACATACATTATCTCATTTGAATCTCATGACCATTTTAGATGGATATTGCTGATACTGTTATCTTTTGTTTACCAAGATAGAAATGGGAGTTCAGAGAAGATAAATACCTGTTGTGTGATCACCCAGCTAGCACATGGCAGAGATGGGATTTGGATTCTTGTCTTCCTGATTACCAGTATAGAACTTTTAACAAACTACCTCTTAAGAGCCTCATGTGAAGAGTACTTTGTAAATCTGAAAGTGACATGGCAATGTGAGTTACCATCATCATCATCATCATTCCCATTTACCTTATAAGCATAAACATAAATGTTATGTACATAGTAGGTGCTTAATAAATGTTTGTTTAGTTGAATTGACAGGGATATGTGCCTGAAAATATTCTTTCATACCTTTGTGCCCTTGGCAAGTAAGTTCAACTTTTCAGATCTTCATTTTTTTATTTTGTACAGCAAAATGACAGAATTGGACTGGGTGATTTTAAGATTCCTTTTTATTCTCAATTCTAAGCTATGTTTGATTTTCCTTCCCTCTTTTCATTGATATCGTGGTACCTGTGAACATTCTAAAGTAGCTCACACAAGAAATCTCCTTTCAGCTTTGGACAGCTACATAGAATGAAAATATGGAAGTTTCTCTCGACAGTTTTTCAACACTTTAGAAATTGTGTTAGGAAATGGAAGAGGTCTCTCATTTACAGGAAATTAATAACAAATTACAAGATGTCTTGATTAATTTGAAATCTCTTTTAGTGTATTCTGAAGCTATGACAACTTCCCACATTATTTTGAGTGAATCATTTTGCATATTAAAAATTATTCTATTTACTAATTTTCTTTTGATTATATACCTAATCACCATAATTTATATGTAGGAAGAATGTGAAATGGGACTTGATTTTATATGTGATCTCCTCTATTCTAGGAACTTACATTTTCAGAAAATATATGTTGTTCTGATTTCCAAAAGTGGCCAAAGTCTTCCAGTTCAGGTGAATGTGCTTGACTTCTACTTCAGATACAATTCTTGAGAATGTACTATTAAAGGAATGATTTAGGAACGTTTAGGAAAGGAATAAATGATTGCTTTTTAAAAAAGCAGCATGACACCATCAAAAAGAGTTTATGCCAGCTATTCTGATTTTCTTTTACAATGGGATTGGTAGACTTAGACCAGACCAGGGAAATGTCATACGTACAGTACATGCAGATTTCAACAGAGCATTTGACAAAGTTTCTCATGCAGTCCTTGTAGACCAGATGGAGAAATATGCACTATATGATAGTACAGTTAAGTAGATTTGGAACTACACGAACAACAGGTCTAAATGATTCCTTAAAAGTTTGATGTCAAGTTCAACCATAGTCCCTGGATGAAGAAATATAAAAAGCTATTGGATAAAATGTTAATCTCAAGATTATTAAGATCTTATCAAGTTTAGTACTTATCTCATAATGATTAATATAATTACTAATTTATAATAATTATCAATTATTAAGCCCTTATTAAGTTAAGTGCTGTAAGAGGGACTTATTAAGTACTTACAGAAATTATCACATCCTTGATCTCTTCCCTGTGGGTATTTCCTCAACTCCTGCTTTTAGGGTTGAGCCTCATATCAGTACCCTGTTATTTCAGGTTTGATTTGGAGATGAAAAGAGGCACTTGTAAGTCACTGAACAGTTAACAAAAAGTTGACTTTGCCCTGACTATTGCAAGGATATGCAACATGCTTACAGTGGCGTTTATCTGGGCCATCTTATCACCATTTGGAAACATTCTGTTCAACAGGACTGTGTGTGGTGACTAATACTCTTCAGACATCAACCAAGTTGAAGGGGTACACCTCCATGTGGGCACAACTTAGGTGAAAGGGAAGCTGTTTCAAGGGAGACAGACAACAACCAAGTTCCAATTTCTCAGGGAAAACTAATCCCTGGTGTATGCTAGTCCCATCACATTTGAAGATATGCAGCCTCTTTAGATTCCTAAGTAGATATCTAAAAATCATCATCACCTGGACATCATTCCTTGGATAACAGAATACTTGTCACTCATGCATACTCCAAGGAGCTGTTCAGTACCAGGTGACGAGCTAGGTGCAGGTAATTCAGACAAAAACGAAGTAATTCCTGGTATCAAGGAGCGTATGTTCTATCAGAATTTTGTTGGGCTTGAACTGGAATCGTTTTCCACTTAGAACAACTTGCTTGAATTTGTATTCTGTGGCTTTCAATAACCTAAGGCCACGAAACATGAAAGTAGGATTTCAGTAGTTTGGAACACCTGGGTTATGGTTTGTTGATTTAGAAAGTATTGGACATTTCTTAAGAATTGCACTAGGGAATTTTGCTGTTCTTTTTCCTTTACCAAAACATATGTCTGATTTATTGTTTTAGCATATACATGGAGGCATTTTTGGGTTAGAGCTAGACAATGCTGACTTTTTGCCCTTAAGCAACATGCAGTGTTGGAAAGTTAGTTCCATAAATTGGATGTGAATTTCATTGATACTTTTGCTCAGCATGTAGTGTCAGAACAGTCTGACCATCAGTGAAATCTTTCTACACAGCAGGATGAATGGCACTTTGAAGCCTCATTGATCATTTCACTGAGTGGTGGGTAGATCTTGCAGATTGCTTTGACAAAACAAAACAAAATGCCCCCTGCCAAAAAAAAAAAAAACCCACATGGTTCTTATAGCCATTTAGTAGCTAAGCATGCAGTTCCATCCCAAATTTTTCTAATGGTGTTATGCTTATCTTTCCTAAGAGATGTTATTTTATATTTCCTAGTTTACTTTGTAAAATTTTAAATTTAGTATCTCAAAATTTAGGTGCAAAAGTGGATTGCTGAATTGACCTTAACTGTATTAAAAGTATGTGTAACCTCAAGCACAAGCAACTTCCAGGTTCTGATAATGAGCATAGCAACTCTCCATTTATTCAGTGACAGATTAAGGCAAAACATTCACAGAAAAAAGAAAATCAAAACACAGGGTAATTCTATCATTTAGTAAGCGCTCAGTTCAATCACAAAGTACAAAAGTCAAAGTATTCCACCCCTGGGTAGTCTCAACTGGCGATTAGTTTCCAATCATAAACAAAGTACATTCATTTGGTCAGTCATAAAGCACAAAGGCCATCCACCCCTAGGTCACAACTAGGTTATGATATCATCACAGCATTCAATACCCAAGGAGATCTCTTTTCTTCATCTTGACCCAAGGCAAGTTCTTAGCAGTTTCTGTTCCTGAGAAGACAAAGCTTAACAAAGACACCAAAACATTTAGGCACATTGCCAGCATCCTCTTCAATTCACCTTCTGCTTGTGAAATCAACCTAGGCCCAATGAGGTCTGAGGCCTCTATCAACAAACAACTGACAAAGTAACATCAAAACAGACACACAAAATACTGGCACCACAGTCATGCCTCCTCAGTTCTCAACAGTTTCATGTTGCAGTTCTAAAAAGTCCTGGGCAGCTCCAGCTGGCAGTTGTCTCTCAGTCTCAGTGACTCTGGCCTCTGGCAATTCTCTCTCTCAGCATCCTTGATCTCAGCAGCTTTCTCTCTCTCTCTCTCTCTGTCTCTGCCTCCACAATACTGTTCCCAAAAGTTCTCCTTACCTCTCTCAGCTTGGGCCTCTCCCTATACAGGGCACCAGCTCCTCCCAGTTCAGACCTCTCTTATCATATCAACAAGTTCATCCCATTGTAGGGTTCACAAGCTCTGGGTCTGAACACTTAACCCAAAAACCAAGCCAATACAAGGGGATCTTTAAATTCCATTACCATTACAGTATGACACCTCACCATACAGTTATTAAGTGCATATTCTATTCAGAAGCAATATAACATCGTGAATAGGGAATCAGCCTAGATATCTGGAAGACCTAGGGTTAAGGACGATCTCTGACACACATAGACTGTGGGACCTTGGCCAAAGCACAACTTCTTAGTTCCTAGGAAACTCTTTAAAATTATAAATTGCAATATTGGTGTGCATTTGCATCAAGGAGAGGAATTTTCTCAAAGGGAACTCCCTTTTTATATATATTTTTAAAAAATTGCAGAGATCTATTTTTCTCTCCCTGTACTCTCTATCTCATAGAGATAAAAAGGGGAAAAAAAGGAAAACAAAACCTGGTAACAAATATACATTATCAAGCAAAACAAATGCCCTCATTGGTTTTCTTGAAAAAAAAAATCTCATTCTGTGCTGTTAGGATGCTTCATTATTAGGCCTCTGGTTTGATAAAAGGTTTCAAGTCTTTTGCTGTTATTTCTTATTGTATAAATTATGCTCCTGGTTTTACTCCATCCTTTATCAGTTTATACATCTTTAAAATTGTTTGTTTTTACAATATTGATGCTGTAGTATAAATTATTTTTTGAATTCTGCTCAATTCACTTTGTATCATTTTGGGCCAATCTTTCTGTGTCTCTTTGAAAATATCTTTTCCCTTATTTCTTTTGGCACAGTTATGGAACTCAGGAGGCAGAGATGAGGAGGCTGAGTATTCCAGGTATGTAGAACAGTCAGTTAAAATACTTGACATGGAGAGATGAAGTCTTGTGTTGGAAATAACAAGGAAGCCAGTGTCACTGGATTTCAGAATAGGTAGAGAGATAAGGAGTGGGGAGATGAGAGTAAGGTGGAGGAAGACTGCAAAGGTTCTGGGGGCAGGTTATAAAGAATTTTGAAAACTGGGGTGGCTAGGTGGTGCAGTGAATAAAGCACCAGCCCTGGAGTCAGGAGGACCTGAGTTCAAATCTGGCCTCAGACCTTTGACACACTTACTAGGCGTGGGACCTTGAACAAGTCACTTAATCTCAACTGCCCTCCAAAAAAGCAAAAAAATTTTTTTTTTGAAAATCAAATAGAGGATTCCATATTTAATCTGGGAGACAATGTTTTTTTTTTGGGGGGGGGCAAGGGTTGATGTGGTAGCCTTGAATTTTAGGAGGATCATTTTAACAGCTGAGTTAAGGATGGATTGAATGGGAAGAGACTTGTGAAAGGAAGATTAATTGTCAGGCTATTGCAAATAGTTCATTGATAAGGTGCTGAGGTGACTGCACCACACTCGTGACAAAGTTAAAGTTGAGAAAGGAATTTATGGAAAGATGTTATGAGAGTAAAATTGACAGGACTTTTCAACAGATCAGATTTGGCAGATGAGAGTGAAGAATAGAGAATAATACTGAGTAACAGAAGGTATGAAGAAAAAAAAAAAGAAAACATCTATGTTCTATAAATTACCAAAGGACGTCTGCATCCCTAAAATTTTTAGTAGGATCTGGACAAACAGTGACACAGATCGTTGACAGAAAAAAAAATGATTAGAAAAAAGAGAGGAGCAGGTTTGGAAAAAGATCAAAATTTCAAATTTGGTTCCAGGTGTGGGTGAGACATCCAGATGGGAATGTTCTGTAAACAGTCGGAAATATGAGTTTAAAAACTTGGGGGAAAGGTGATGGTTGGAGATAGGATATAGGCTGGGTAACTATATTGAAATAACAGTTGAAGTAGCAAAATGAAATGAAATGTCAAAGGATAGATATCTACAAGGAACAGTTTGGAAGACAGAATTTTAGAAAACATCAACATTGGGGAGGAGGAGAACATATGCAGAAAAGGAAGGGCTACTGAGGTAGGATAAGAATCAGAAGAGTATGGTATGCTTTAGGCCAATGGAGAATAGTGTATTCTCAAGAAAGGAATGGTTAACACTCCTAATGACTGCTGAAATTTTGTGGAGCCTGAGGATTGAGAAAAGACATTGGATTTGGCTATACTTGGTTACTTTAAAATGTAGCTACATAAGAAGAAATATATTTATAGTTAATATGGCTTTGAAGCTTCCATTGTTCAGTGAGAGAGTACACAATAGTTTTCCTCAATCTTTCATACTTATATTGTCTATATTTATAATGAATATCTTTCAGAAACCTTTTTTCCACATTTTCCTTCTTTCTAAAGAGATTCACAATTTTTTTTCCATGAAAACTTTGTAATTCAAGAATAAGAGGGAACAGAGTTTGTTAAAATTCTTTAATATGCATGAATTAGGTAGGGGTGGTTGACATACAAATGTGTTTTCATTAATTGAGATTTCAATAAAATAATAAATCAATAAACATCTATGAAGTGCTTACTATCTGCCAGGTCCTGGCTTAAGTGCTAGGGATACAAACAGGAAAGGAAGAAAAGCCATTCTGTCAAGGGACTCATCTTCTAATGGAAAAGCCAGGATATAAGATAGAAAGATCTCATATTCCTTAGGGTATAACAGCAAAGCAGATCATAATGCCTTTTCTTTAAGGGAATTTTCACTGATAAATTATACCAGACTCTGATGTCACCACTATTGCACGACACTAATGATGATTTTGGCTACAGGGGCATTTACCAGACTGGAATAATAAAAAAAAAAAATCACCAAGGGACTAGGACACAGAAACAAGTTCATTTTGATGGAGGGGTGGGGTGGTGGTGGTGATGGTGGGAAAGATCTAAAATCTTCTGATGTCTTGATTGTAGCACAAAGGTCTCTAAGGGAGTACTATTATTTTCTCTTACCCTTTACTGTTTTAATTATCTGTCACTGATTTGGTAAAAAATCTATCTATCCATCCATCCAGCCATCCATCCATCTATCTATATATCTCTTGATCAGATTTTTAGATTTCACAAATCTCAGAGGGATGCACAGTTGCATGACAAACTCAGGATCCAACAGGCCCCAAGGCCAGAATATGAGGTTGAGTCAAAGAAATAAAATTGAATAGGCCGTGTGGGTCAAATGAACCACTTACCCAAATAAAACAATCAGAAGCAGGCTTGCAGTGAACAGGGATCTTTATTTTCCTTTCCTGGGAATCGGGAGTCCTTCCCCAAGATGATTGAAAGGAAGGAGGCATGTGATATGGGACAAACGGGGCTTTAAAATCCTAATACAGCTGGGTCAGATTTCCCTGCTGCCCTCCCCGCCTCATGCTCCCATTGGTTGGGGGGTGGGCTCATAATCTAAATGTGAGAAGAATACAAAGGATGGGGAAAAGACTCCGGCTCTCTCTGCCTCCCACTGGTTGGGAGGCGGGGCTCACACTCTGGCGCAAGCAGAACAAAGGCCCTGGAAGCCTGCTTCCATCGCTACTATGTCTTATTTCCCTTGGCTGGGAGACAAGCTCTTGGTCTCTGGGGGCAGAGCAAAAACCCGGGAAGCCTTTCAATCTGATGCAGTTGCAGGAAAAAGGTGGGTTTAAAAACAAAAACTTTGAAGGAAAGAAAAAAACAATAAAGTAGCAGGAAGAGGAAGGGGGGAAAGGGTCCTGAGTTCTGTACTTCTTTTAAGGGAACCAGGACTCTGTTCTACTTCCTATTCTGGGAAGTCTTCCCAGAGAGTATACCCCATTCAGGGCTAAATGTAAATCTCTACACTTGGGCTCAGAAATTCAACTGTGCAACTCTAGGGAGGGGTAACATGGCTAAATAATTCTGTGTATAAAAAGATGTGGTAGTTTTGGTGAACTGCAAGTTCAATATGAGTTGGTATAACATAGTAACAAAAATATTAAGATTTTGACTTCATTAATAGAAGACATAATAACCGTGACTAGGGAGGTGACTTCTTTAACTCTCTTCTAGTCAGTTCTTATCACAAATATGTGTTCAGTTCTAGTTACCACATTTTGTGAAGAATAAATTGAAGCAGTACCTTAAGATTCCGTTCCATCTATCTATTTGTCTGTCTGACTATCTATCTAATCCACACACATATATGTACATATACACACGTATACCTACATATATGCATAAATGTATATATGTAATATATATGTTGAGTTCCTTGAAATCTAGAAATCATGAGCAAAACACCTTGAATCTTGCATATGACTTTAGACAAGCCATTTAGGTCTTTGTTTAGCCATCTATAGCCATCTATACTGAGTTCGTTTGCAATCTTACGTTACAAAGGTGCTGCTCTTTTCAATCTTTGGGGGTCAAAGTCAGACTTTACTATTCTACTTTATGAAAAGGGATAAACTTTAAATGGTTTTAAAAAGTGTTTTATTCCTTTAATTATTTTTTTTAAGTGCAGGTTCAATAATTAAGAAAACACAGCCTGAGATTATTTTGAACCTTCAAGGCATGAGGTGGAGAAGTTATAGAATGAAGACTACTTGTTGAAATAAGGAAGGGATTTGAAGACACTTGCAGGTGCTATCTGCCACGCTGGTGGCACCAAACATTGATACTAGATTGGGGGAAATGTACAGAGGTTTAGATCAAAACTTAGAATAAAAGGAAACATTACCTCATTTCCTAATGTCTTCCCTTTTTCTTTCCTCCCCTGGCTTCATCCTTTTTCCTACCTCTGACCACCTTTTTATTGCTACTAGAAGAAAAGAACCAGACACAGAGGTTGGCAGGGAGATACTGCAAGGCATTTCTCCCTGGGTTTGTGGGAAATAGCAGAAGGCAGTTTCAGATAAGGGTATTAGCTAAAGTGTTAGAGTAAACACCTAATTAGAGACTTGCTGCTCAAACAAAACTGGACCAAAAAGTTGGGGCTCTAAATTTGGAAGAGTCTGGACCATCTATCCCCAGAGCCGTTTTCGGCTGAAGGGGCTGTTTAAATCCTTTAGAAGGAAGGAGCTAGGGGAAGAAGGCTGCTTGAAAGTTAATTGTGCCTGTTTCAAGTATAAGTCATTCTATTTCTTTGACAAATTGGCCCTAAATTTTTATTTTTGCCTCTGGTATCTATTAATAACTGGGTATAAAAGATATAAAGATATTTTGAAATAAATAGATAAGCTAAGAAAGTTATGCATTCTCCAAATCCCACTCAGAAGTAATACTGGACCAGAATTACTAAAATTGAAGTTTGCTTTCTAGTGTAAACTTGTTTAAAATTCAGTTCCAGGTTCTTTGGGTCTTAGAAAGAGTTTGAGGGGTTTGTCAATGTAGTTAAGCCTATGCATATTGAAAACAGAAGATGTCAGGAAATTTGCAAGTTTCCAGGGAAGGTCCATTTTGGACCTTTAGTGTACATAACACTAAATTAATTTTTGGATAGAAAATTTCCCTTCAGTCTGACTGACCAGATCTCTTTAAAGACTGTTTCTAGGAAAATTAGCTAGTTTTACCTGTTTTTTCTCCTCACAATTTTATTCCACTGTGGAATATACCGTTGAAAAAGAGGAGCAAGAAAACAAAATGGCTATCTTATAAGGCTTTACAAATAGTTGGAGAAAGAAGAAAAATAAAGGTAAAGGAGAAAGGGAAACATATACGCAATTGAATTCAGAATTCCAGAGAATAACAAAGAGAGAGAAAGTTTTCTTTAATGAGCAATGCAAAGAGAAAGATGAAACAATAGAATGGGAAAGGCAAGATATCTCTTTAAGAAGATTAGAGATATCAAGGAAACATGTCTTGGAGAAATGGACATGATAAAAGACAAAAATGGTAGGGGCTTGACAGAAGCAGAAGAGATTAAGAAGAGATTTAAGAACACATAAAAGAAATATATAAGAAAAGATCTTAACATCACTGGTGATCACTGATAATGGCATAGTTACTGATTTAGACCTAGACATCCTGGAAAATGAAGTCAAATGGGCCTTAGGAAGCGTTGCTAACAATAAGGCTAGTATAGGTGATGGAATTCCAGCTGAATTATTTAAAATTCTAAAAGATGATATTAAACTCCTGCACTCAAAATGCCAGCCAGTTTGGAAAACTCAACAGTGGCCCAATTAGTTTGTGTCCCAATCTTAAAGAAGGATAATTCCAAGGAATGCTCTTAAATTACTGAAGAATTGTACACTTTTCACATTCCAGTAAGGTTATACTTAGGATTCTGCAAGCTAGGCTTCTGCAATAAGTGAACCAAAAATCACCAGAAGAGCAAGCTGTTCAAAGAGGCAGACAAACCAGAAACCATATTGCCAACATTTGCCTGATTATAGAGAAAGCAAAGAAGTTTCAGGGGAAAAAAAATCTACTTCTGTTGATTTGACTGCACTAAAGCCTTTGATTGTTTGGACACAGCAAAATGTGGCAAGTCTTGAAAGAGTAGTACCAGATCATTTTATTTGTTTCTTTAGGAACCTGTATGGGGGGCATGAAGCAATAGTTAGAACTGAATATTGGTTTAATATTGAAAAAGGAGTTTGAGAAGGCTGTATATTGTCACCTTATTTATTTAATTTATATGCACAGTACATCTTCATGCCTGACTAGATGAATCAAAAGCCAGAGTTAAGGTTGCTGGAAGAAATACCAACAATCTCAGATATGCAGATGATACCTCTCTGATGGCAGAAAGTAAACCTCTAGTTGGGGGTTAAAGAGGAAGATGTCAAAGCTGTCTTGAAGCTTAACATAGAAAAAATAAAGATCTTGTTAAGTGGTCCCATCACTTCCTGGCAAATACAGGGAGAAGAAATGAAGCAGTGTCAGGTTTTATATTCTTGGGCTCAAAGATCACTGCAATAAACAACTGCATACATGATATTAAAAGATTCTTGCTCCTTAGAAGGAAAGCTATAGCAAATCTGAACAGCACAATAAAAAGCAGAGATATCACCTTGCCAACAAATATCCTTGCCAACAAATATAGTCAAAACTATGTTTTTCCAGTAGCATTGTGTGGCCATGAATGTTGGGCTATAAAGAAAGCTGAAAGCAACAGAATCAATATTTTTGAATAATGGTGCTGGAGAAAACTTTTGAGAGTCCCTTGGGGAGGAAAGAGATCAAATCAATTAGTACTTAGAGACACTCTTTTAAGGGGCTTATATCTTATCAGAAGAGAGCACATGTATACATATATAAAATATATGCAAATCTGAGGGAGTCAGAAAAGTTACCTTCATGTAGAAGGTGGTACTTGAGCTGAGTCTTGAAGAACATAAGAGATTCTAAAAGGCATAAGTGAGGAGGAAGTACATTCTAGGAATGTTAGCAGTCTATAAAAACATGAAAGTGGGAGGTAAAGTGTCATTTAGGATTCTAAGAAGGCCAGTTTGTCTGGGTCATACAGTACAAGAAAGAAAGATATGTTTAAAATGTTGAAAAGATAGGCTGAAACTGAGTTGTTAAGGGCTTTAAATGCCATACAAAAGAATTTATATTTAATCTTATAGGCAGTAGGGAGCCGATAAAGTTAACTGAATAGGGGAATAAAATAGTCCAATTTACACTTTGGGAAAATCACTTTGTTGTTGCCTGGAGAATGGATTGAAGTTGGGAGAGACTTAAATCAGTAAGGTGAATGAGGAAACCATTTCAATGGTCCCAGTAAAAGATGTGCCTGAACTGAGGTTGCGGCATGTAGCTAAATAGAAGGTGCTGGATGAGAAAGATGCTATAGAGATAAAAAAAACATAAGTTTTGTCAACTGATAAGATATATGGGGTGAGTAAGAGTAAAGTGTCATGAATAACACTGAGATTACACATATGAGTGACTTGGTAATACATTTAACAGAACCATGTAAGTTTGGAAGAGGGGTAGTTTGTGGGAAAAGAATGATTTCTGTTCTGAATATGTTGAATTTGTGACATCTATGGGACATCTATTTTTTTAAATGTCTAATAAATGCTTGTTGATGTGGGATTGGTGCTCTGAAGCAAGAGTAGGGCTAGAGATATAGTTTGGAGAGTTATATCATAGTAATGATAATTAAACCTGTGGGAACTAATGAGATCACTAAATGAAAAGGCATAAAGAAAGACAGTGGGTCCGTGGTATACCCAAGGAAGGGGGCACTATTTAGGTGAAGAGTCAGAAAAGGCTGACTTACCAGAAGGAGTGATAAGACAGGTATAAGAAGAACAAAGAAAAAGGAGAACAGTGCTAGGAAAACCCAGAAAGTAAAGCATATCCAGGAGGAAGGTGGTCAACAGTGTGAAAGACTACAGAGAAGTCAAGAAGGAGGAGGACTGAGCAAAGGCTATCAGGTTTGGTCTTTAGGAAATCATTAGTAACTTCAGAGATAGCAGCTTCAATCAGGTGATAAACTCAGAAGCTGGATTGCAAAGGGTTAAAAAGTGAATGGGAGGAGAAGTGGAGGCAATGAGTGTAAATAGCTTTTGTTAGAAGTTTAGCTGAGAAATAGAGGAGAAGTATATCACAATAGTATGATATCGAGTATTCATGGAGGAAATTATGAAAAGATGTTCATAAATGAAATAACATTCCCTTGCAGAACATATCTTTAGTCACATTGTTGTCTGAAAGCTGTCAAGAATTCAAAATCTCCAGTGCTTATTCTATGCTGGCTACAAAAAGAAAAAAAAAAGCATTTAATTAATAGAGCAAATTGTTACCATAAGGAATATCATCCAAGATGATATCAATAATACATATATAAAAATCATAGAAGGCTCTTTGTAAGATGAAATAAGAAAGATAACTTTGTTTAAAGACTGATGACTATAAGGACTGAATTAGGGTAAACTATGGTGCCAAAGGTTTTGCCATGACCATGGAGGATGTCCAAGAGAGAATCCAATTAAAGGAGGGACTTCTTATTGAATGAGAGTCTATCATGCATTTTGGTGAAAACTTGTAGTGTCAATTGCATTAAATTTAGAATTGAAATTATTTGTAGTGTCAATTGCATTAAATTTAGAATTGAAATTATTTGTCAATGGACAAAAGTTCTTTTTTTTGGGGGGGGAGCATAGGTCTTGAGAGCTCTCCTCCCTCTATACTATTTCACTTGGTTATTTCATGTGCCACCATGGATTCAATGATCATCTCTATGCTGATGATTTAAAAATCTACTTATCAGGCCTATCTTCTCTGCTGACCTCTAGTTTTGTGTATCTACCTACCTCTTGAATATCCTAAACTGCATTGACCTCTTAAACTGAATACATCTAGAAATGAACTCATTATATTTTCTCCCCAACCCTCCCTGCTTCTAAACTTCCCTGTTTTTATGGGAGGGCAATACTACCATACTCCCAGTCATCTAGGTTTACAATCTAGGTGTCATTCTTGACTCATTTTTTTTCACTCCCCATATCCAAATCTGTTGCCAAATCTTGTTGATTTTATCTTCATAACATCTTTTTTTTTTTTGAAATATCTTATCTCTTCATAACATCATAACTTTCTCTCCTGACACTGCCAAGACCTTGGTGCAATCTGAACTATTGCAATACTTGCTGGTTGGTCTCCCTGCTACAAGTCTTTCCCCATTCTAGTCCATCTTTCACTCAGTTGTCAAAGGGATCTGCCTAAAGTGCAGATGTGACCACGTTATCACCCCTATTCAATAAACTCTAATAGCTTCCTATCATCTCCCGGATCAAATATAAAAGTTTCTGTTTGACCTTCAAAACCCTTTCAAACCTGTCTCCCTCATCCTTTAAGATCTTCTTATATCTTACACCCACCACACATGTTATGTATTCAGGGACATTGTACTCCTTCTGGTCCTAGAACAAGATACTCTATCTCCTAAACATGAATAGTTTCACTAACTGGTCCCCATGCCTGGAATACTATCCCTCCTCATCTGCCTCCTGACTTCCTTCACTTTCTTCAAGTCAAAGGTAAAATGCCACCTTCTCCAGGAAGCCTTATCTAATCCCCATTAATTCTAGTGACCTTCCTCTGCTGATAATTTTTGATTTATTCTGTTTAGTTTGGGGCATATAGTTCACACATAGTTCTATGCATGTTGTCTCCTCCCTTAACCTGTTTTTCCTAGAAAGTCTAAACTTTTATCTTTATTTTTATCTCCAGGGCTGCCCCAGTATCTGGCACATAGTACAAAAGTAGAAGCTTAATAAATTATTCATTGACTCACTGACAGAGGAAGAAACTTCTTGCTTCTTAAATGTACATTAACATAACAATATGTACTTTAGACAATGAAATATCTTGCTATTCTTTTTCCACTTTGTAAAGGTAAAGGGTAATTTCCTATAACTCCTTATCCCAACTGGTATTTTTCTATTATATAAAATGTAGATGCTTCATTTTCATTAATCATAAGCTAATGAAAATGTTGAATTTAATTCCATAGTCATTGATGAATCACTCTGTCATAAAAAGAAAATATAGTATCAGGGAAATTAGTTATTTCTTAAGAAGTATATCTTATAAAGATATTTAACTGCAATATACTCAAACACTATGTGCTTTCCTGTTTTCTTTTCCTAATATTAAAATGAACATAGATGTTTTGTATCCATGAGAAACTCTAGAGCTTGGTATGTTTCTGAGAACTAGGACCATGTTCTCTACTCTAGTCCCTTTAATAAACTTTTCTTTTTTGACTAAGAAGTACACTTTCTCATAGTAGGAAATGTAAGGAACTAACAATACTAGTCAAGGAATTAATTTATAATACTTCATTCCAGATTGTTTATTCTGTTGTGTTTTGTTTTTTGGCTCACTGCTATGTGGTCGTTTTGGTTTTATTTTTTTTTTCCATACTTTGGAGACTTTTCCTCTGACCACTAATAGACCTGGAGAGGAATTAATCAGTCAGACAAGAGGAATCTTTGTAACAGAATTCCTAACTTCTGAAATAAATTAAGTTCCATTCAGCAGTTCATTTCTTTTATATAATCCCTTTCTCCTCACTCAACTGTCTTTCAAAATCTTTTTAAATTGGGTCTCTCATTTCTGTTTAGTTGGTGAAAAGAAAGGGGAGGCTGATAAAGCTGTATGGCTCAATAACTTCCCTTATTTGAAAGAAATCATCATGACATTTTCTGTGGGCCTAGAGGAATTTTTTTAACTTGACCTTTCTCCATTATCTTTTTTTTTTAGATGAGGAGTGAAAAGCCACTACTCAGAAAGGTGACTTAAAGTTTATCATGAGATTACTAGAAGGGAACTCTATTAGGCTTTAAGCTATAGAGAGGTTGTAGTCTAATCTTGGTAGGGTATATTCAAACACCAAGAATTCCCACATCGACAAAATCATAACTCATATGGCATATAAAGTCAAGTCAAAACAAGTTGAAAATCAAGTTTTTCACTAAAAAAAATAGGGAGTGAATAATCAGGTAGCTAAAGAAACTGAATAACATTCTTGACATTTATGGCCTTCTGGAGCCTTGATCTTGAGTGTGTGGAGTGTGGGAAGCACTTAGTTTCCCATTGTATACTTTAGTCTCTTGAAGTTCTCTTTTGTTACAGCTGGCCCATGATGTGACTAACTGGTACCATCACTGGTTTCTAGATCTCCCGGTTTTCCTGGCTTCTTCTACACACAGGATCTCTGTAAAGAAAATTTTCCAGAGATTCTTCCATCCTTTGCTCTCTGATAATAGCACGCCATCCTCTGAGGGGGCTTAAAAGGTATTAAGAGAGTAGGGGAATGGAAAATGGATAGGAATAATAGTGTCACAGATTGTAATGATGATCGTTAACCATTGTCCTAAGCACTAATTATAAAGAAATAAGCTTATTTTCTTAGACCACTCCTCAAATATTCTGCTTTAGCCTTGACATCAACACATTTGTATTTCTTTTTAAAAAAATTTTAAACAAGAAGTTTATTTAAACAACAAGATGTTTGACTTGAAGGGAAAACTATCTGGGATCAATTTCTTTTTAGTAATGTATCCCTACTGAGAGACAGAGATTGCCCTACCCATGCAACAGCTATGTACAAAAAAGTTACAAAATTGCCCTTGGTTTTACAATGATAAAAGGAAAAACATTGACATTATCCAATCAAACAAGGTATGCAAGGTTTTTTTTGTGTTGTTGTTGTTGTTGTTGTTAAACAGTGAGAGCTAAATAACTTACTGGAATATAAAGATAAAAAGTTGAATGAGCATGCCACTGATGGAGAAAAGGGATATTTTCATAGAACCAGTTTGTTTTTTCCCCTCCCCATCTCCATTTGATGTTGATCAAAACATACCATTGGCTATTTAGTTAAAAAACAAACAAACGCATTATGCCTGTGCACATACATATATTTTCCTAGTTCTTAATTATATGGGTGTAGTATTCTAGGTTCTATGCAGGTACCTGCCACTTTCAACAACCAGCTACTTTATGTACAATAAAGGAATGGGCAAGAGAATCAAAGAAGAGAGAAAACTATACTGCAGTAGTCAGGATGTGGAGGAGGAGAAGAAGGAAGATGAGGACAAGGCAGAGGAAGAGGAAGAGGAGAAGGAAGAAGAGGAGGAGGAGGAAAGAGAGAAGGAGCCACATTTGTATTTCTTTTGGAAAATAAAATGACATAGTTGACCTTGGAGTTAGGAAGATAGGGGTTCAAATTCTGATTTTTGAACACAATGGCTGTGTGAACAACTCTAAGAATATAAATGGAAGAGAAGGTACCAATCTGTATTTGTTGGAGTTCCCTCACCTGAAAATTCCCTATAATAAATAAATTTACAATTCTAGTCCCTGTCTCTATATAGTTCTTTTACTATGGATTTGGTTGTCTAGCTGGTTCATATTAAATCACTAGAGTGTGTTTTCCTAGTTCTTAATTATATGGGTGTAGTATTCTAGGTTCTATGCAGGTACCTGTCACTTTCAACAACACCCCCCCCCCCTCTGTTTTTAGACTGTACCATGTAGATCTAATGGCAAAAAGGTGACTTTTTTATTCTTCTCACTTCCCCTTCTACTCTTCCCTCCTTCTCACAGAAAGTAAGAACTTTCCATATGGGGACTCTGAAGTTATCTCCTAGGTAGCAAGTCTTAAGACCTCTCTCATCTTGCCTTTTAGAAATTTTCGTTCTCAGCTTCTGCAGCCATCTCGCTGTGGAGCCGAGGACCAACGAATCTGGGTAGGAGGGAATGCAGGGCGCATAGCAGGGTCAGCGGTTTTTCCTAGGGCTAGCAGCCCACCGCCTGGATGTTTGAAACTACAGATGGGATGGAAGAATAAAATCTAGGTGCTCCCTGACACACACAAAAAAGTCCAGAGGTAAAAGCCCCATCTAGAGTACATTCTTGCATAAGTGTAAACAGCCCCAGGCTTGGAAATCACTGAGGAAGGGGAAAGGGAGATTGTATGGAGCCAAGCCCAGGTGGGTGGAGCCAGCAAGCCCTAACAGCAAAAGACCAGGTGCCCTTTAGAACCACCTGGCCAATCAGCAAACTACAGCCCCGCCCTTCTACTACAGTGAGCCTTCCTGAGAAGCAGCCTAGAGAAACAGGTGGAAACCTGAAGGAGCCAGACCATTTCACCCCCATAAGTTACTCTGTGAGCCTCAGATAACTTAAGGGAAACATTGAGAGTCCTGGCCCGGGCCTCAGGCCACACACTCAGAGGCCATAGCTCACTAAGTTAACAACCAAACCCTTACCTCCTAGCCTGAGAAGTTCCTGCACCACAGAAGCAGATATCCACTCTAAAAATACAGGATATAGGCAACCACAATGGGGAAGAAGGAAACTGCAAAGGTTAGAACCATTAAATCATTCTATAGTGAGCAAGAACAACCAAACTCAGAAGGCAACACAGACTCTACATGCACACTGGAGA
>CM053592.1:54441008-54465819 GCA_028646515.1 Pseudochirops corinnae
ATCCCTAGTAAGCAGGTATCAATGGACCCAAGTATGTATATAGATTAGTGACATTTTTTGACATAATTGTCTCAAGTTATTAATAATAAAATCCTGAAAAAATCTGATAGGACTTAATGCTTGTTTGATTCAGTAGAGAGAGGGGTCAGTGCATGAAACTTTCTTCAGGATTCATAGTAGGTTAAAGAAAACAAATTCCAGAAGTGACCAGTGGTGGCATAAAGGAAGACAAAATTGAAAGGAAATAGTTTGTTCCTAGAAGTACAGGAGTGACAGAAGTCAAGATAACTAGTTTGGGACTATACAACCTGGATAACATTATGGTGGGAACATTATTTGTTAGGGGGATATAGGATACTACTATATTCAATGATGTTTACATTTTTAAATTAAAAACAAGTGCTGTTTGCTTGTGGCTTTACAAATTGTTTTAAGGAAAGCTGAAGTGAGATCAGCGAAGAATCATTTTAAATAGAGAGCTACTTTAGATTTAGCTAAATGTTTGCATTCTATCCATCAATCAATAGTCACAAGGCACCTAATAAATACAACAGGTTTTATAAGAAGCTGGAAAATTTCAAGTACATTCAGTCTCTACTACAAGTTTTGTATATAAACTAGGCAGTGTCTATAAAGTCTTCTGGAGAAGCAAACACTTTATCAACATCTTCTATGCTGTGACCTTTGCCTCTATTTGTATCCTTAGTTCTTAGCTCAGTGACTGGTGAATAGTAGGAGCTTAATAAGGGGTATTTAGTAAGAGACAGTCCTAGAAGCATAGGATCATTGTTTGCTCTGGCTATTTCCGCAAACAGATGCAGCTCCCTTTCATAGGTACAGCATAAAGAGGTGATTCTGTCCCAGAAACCAATTTTCAAATGCTGAGACATAATCCCGATGATTAGTGGGGCTCAATCACAAGCTTCAGCAGAAGTCCTTAGTTGTCTCAAGATAGTGCTACTGGGTCTGGTGATCATTCACCCCTCTACATACCCTATCACCCAATATAAAGTCCCAAATATATGCACTTCTATGAAAACTCATCAAGTTGAAGATTTTAGGATGATTGCTTATTTAGTTCAAGTCCCTTCACTTTATAGATGAGGAAATGGGGGATACATGAAGAGTGGTAAAATGGCTTTCCCCTGACATACAGATAACTAATTAGCTAGGCAGAATTTGAATCTAGGTCTTCTTCCTCTCAATTCAGAAGTCTTTTTTTTTCAACAACATCATGATTTTTCTTAGATTTACTTGATGCTACCTTTTTTCTCCCTTCTAAAAATATTGACAATGAATTTTAGCCAGAGGTAAATTTGCTGATTTGGTTCATTTTCTTCCCTAATCTCCATTCAGAGCATTTTTAGTGGTTCATAAAAAACTTAGCTTCCTACTTTCTGAAACCCTTGTCTTTTCTGGAGTCAGACAACCAAAAAATATTGTATTCAAGGATCACTCAGTCTTAGAGCTGGAAGGAATCTCTGAGACCAGCTAGTGTTACCCCATTGCTCAAAAGGAAAATCTCTCTACCATATCTCCAACAAGTGAGTAAAGCTTCTGCTTGAAGACCTCAAGTGAGGGCAATTCCAATACTTCCTGAGGCTGTCTCTTTCACTTGTCAATAGCTCTAATTGTTAGGAAGTTTTTTTTTCTTTCATCAAGCTTAAACATATCTCTTAAATTCCTACCCACTACTTCTCATTCTTCCCTTTTGTTGCTAAAAGGGCTAAGTCCACTCCTTCTTCCACTGGATAGTTTTTCAAATGCTTGAAGGCAGCCATCAGGTTGAATGAATGAAAATATATTTGTTAAGTGCTTAGTATGTGTCAAGACCTGTGCTAAGAACTGTAAGGCCACGAATGAGCAGCTTTCCAGAGGACTGCTGCTGTGAATACCTTTCAAGGTTCTGATTACATAGTATAGCAAACTCTCTATTTATTCAATAACAAGTCAAAGCAAAGCATTCACAGAAAATCAAGGTACAGCATTCATAATATTACAACTTATCACAGAAAATCAAAATGCAGCATTCACCATGTCACAACTCAACAACTTATCACTAAAATGGCCATATAGTTTTCACCAAAGTGGTCACATAGTTTTGAACAAAGTACAATCATTTAGTAACTCAATCATTCAATGGTTCTCTTTTAAACAAGTTACATTTACTTAGACAATCAATCATTTAATTAAGTCCTTGATTCAGTTAGTCTTAAGGAGGAGAGCCTCCTCAATCTTTAACTCACTAACCCTTAAGGAGGCATTGCCTCCTTAAGGGATACAAAGTACAATAGTCAAAATTCTCCACCCATGGGGTGCAATTAAGTTACAATATCAGTCACTACTCAAGGGGTAGTGGAAAATACACAAGCCATCCACTCCTCAGTCACAAGTAAGTTATAATTTCAACAGTCACTATTCAGTACTCTCTTAAGGGGTAGTGGAAAATACACAGGCCATCTACCCCTAGGTCACAAGTAAGTTACAATTTTATCAGTCATTACTCAGTCTCCATGGAGAAGTTTTTTCATCTTGACCTGAGGTAGGCTCTCAGTTTACCTGGTTCCCCTTCCATGGTTCAGCTCCTACCTGAATTCACCAAACTGTCATCTGGTTTCAAAGACAGACAGCTCCCAGCTCCTTGTTCAGCTCTCTGTGCAGTTCCTGTTCCACACTGAAGCTCACCGTGTCCAGTCATCTTAAATCCTTCATAGTCTCTATTCCTGGGAAGTCAAGGCTTAACAAAGCCACAAGTAGACAAAGTAACTGATACCACAGTCATGATTCCTTTTGCAGCTCCAGGTTGGCCCTTGGAACTCATCAGCAGAAGTTTTGGCTGGTTCTGGAAGCTCTTCAGCAGAAGTTCCCAGAAGAAAGATCTCAACAAAAGTTATGCCACCCCAAGTTTAAGGTTTGAGATCCTCAGTAGCTCTGGCTGGCCCTCTTAAATCCTCAGCACTATAAGCTTTGTTCTCAAAATCAAAATCACTTTGTCCAGCCTCCACATGTCTTGCTCCAAGAAATTCTGTCTCAGTTCTCAATTCTCATTCTTCTTCTCAGTTCTTCTCAATTCTCAGTTCAGTCTTCAGTCCAGCAGCAGCTGCCCTGCCTCCACAAAGCTTTTCCTAGGAAGTTCTTATTGTCCAGTTTGTGCTCTTTCTAAATATGATATAGTTCCTCCCTGTTCACTCCCTTCGTGTTATGTAAGCAACAGGGGTTTCCTGTTTAGCTCTTCCTGTTATATCAGCAACCTTCTGTTTCTTTAACCAAGGCTTAATTTGAAACTAGGTGCTAATTACCTCTTAGCTTAGCAAAAGGGTCTTCAAATTTCATTACCATTACAAGAACTGGGCATACAAAATAAAAAGCAAAAGCAGACCTTGCCCTGAAGGAGTTCATGTTCTAATAGGCAAAATTACACATATAATGCACTGGTGGCCACTGAAGCATATTTTGGTTTGCAAAGTTACAAGAAGTATAAGTGTTAGGATAGGGAAATGCTTTCCAGAAAGAAATAGATTGAAATAACCTTTCCAGGAGAAGTGGAAATATTGATTTGATTATAAGTTTAGAATTGAAAAGGGTCTTTACACACACACACACACACATGCACAGAGACTAATATATATATATATATATATATATATATATATACACACATATATATGTATGTATATATATGTATATGTGTGTATGTGTGTGTGTGTGTGTGTGTGTTTATGTGTGTACTCATAGAGTACTTGTGGAGTAGCAAGACAGTATGTCAGAAGATGGTAGGGGAATACAGTGAATCATGGCTGGAAGCCAGCTTGACATAAGGAGGTATTCATCAATGGGTACCTGCTAGAACCAGGGTGGCAGTTCTGAAGCTGAAAGGGTTAAGTCTTTCAGGGTGTGCACTGATCTAGGTGGTTAGTTGACTTGCAAAAAATGTCAGGAAAGTAAAGAGAAACATGGTGCAAATATCCATTTCAACACAATGGGTCATACTTGAGACAATACCAGTCAGGATCTTGAGGCCCCAGGGCCTAATTTCTAGAGCTAAAAGGGTTAAGTTTTGTGGGGCCTGATCTTTGGTGCAGGCAACAAGGCAACTGGCCTGCAGAATAAAATGATTCCTCTAAATTCTTGTCTCTAAGTAATATGCAACCTCAAATACATTTATGTATAATTAAATTAGTATAAAGGTACAAAAATAACTGTAATCAAAATGTCAAATTCAAACAGCCTTTCAATTTAGAAAAAAGTTATTAAACTAAATTTTCAATTTGGAGACCCTCATAAGATGATAAATGATTTGCACTTTGTAATTATCAATTAATTTTTTAGCATCCTATTGGTGGATTATACTATGAAATCTCCTATGAAATTTCTTATTTAAGACTGGCTTCTTGTATGAGCGATGGTCACATGCAATATTCATTTGTTAATTACTCAATTTTTATGTCTCATTACACAGGGTAGCTACATAATTGCCTCCAAAAATAATGTAATTGGTTTTAACCTTAAGAAAATTGCATAAAATTTGAGCATAGAACTTTTAATATGCCTCTAGATTGCCTATAGGAAAAAAAAAACCCAACACCCTCCCAGGAGAATTAAACTGATGTTTCTGAGGTCTAACAATTTTTGAAGATCTCACAAATTCATTATGAGGCAAAGACGACAGCTCGAGACAGAACCTTTTAAAGCAGATATGCAGCATGGTGGGCCAGGGACACACAGGTGGAGCATTTAGGAATACAGACCCCCAAAGCCATGCTGCCCCACCATTAGTAGTTTCTCTCACTCATTATCTTTTCCTCTTTCTGAGATAAATGCCTCTACAAAAGCACTAGGATGAATGAACCCCCAAAAACAACAGCTCTGAAGCTATGCTTCAATTTGGTTTTATCTCCTGCTTCAAAAACACCAGAGAGAAGCAAATGCTATTTCCAAGGCTATTTGTTGTAGTAGCTACTCCCAATGCCTGTATAGCTCAGCTGCCTTTATTGACAAATAAAGTCTATATTTCCTAATTTATCTTATATTTTTACATATCTAAAATTAATACTCCCCAAATCCTTATTGTTACACAGGAAACAGGCAGTTTTGAAGGTGACCACTGTCATCCATGAAGGAGCTAAAAACTTGTTTTCTAGCTATTGCTCTAGAAGCAAGTGGAAATTTCTGAATTTGCAGCCATGAGCTGAAAGAGTAAAAAAGATTGGATGAATGAAGACCGCCAATCTGACCCTGTTCTTTGTATTCAATTACTTTAATTGGTTGTCTTCAATGAGCAAATTCTCGTGGATAAAGCACTTTGTATAGTGCTTTGTGGATGATGTCTAAGAATTTTATATTTTCCTTGAGATGGGAAAAAAAAATCTCCACTGAGATTTTAGGATGGGATTTTTCAAGTGGCATTCCGACTCAGAATATTGTCTACAAAGAAGAATTGCGCGGTTTCAAGTGATTTGGGGGCTGGGTTTCAACAGTAATTGGAATTCAAACGGGAATTCAAGACTGAAGGCAAGTGGGCTTATAGTTTTACTTATAAACGTGCAGAAAAGTCTCTTCCTTTTGTAAGAGGCATGTCTGGACACAGATACTATGACATCATAGTTTGATCAGCAGAATATTCACGGATAGGCTAAACTTGAGATAAACCTTGAATAGTAAAAATTATAGTAATATGATAATTTAAATTAATTGTTTAAATTTAATGACAAAATTATTTTAATTGAATAATAATTGCAATCATTTCAATAGTAAAGCACTTTAATAATGTGCTAATAATGTTTAAACATTTCATTAATCTAATGTATTATATGTGTAGAAATGCATCATGCTACTTGCCATTTCCAAAAGACATTAGATAACTCCTTCATCCCTTAGATTCTTTCTTAAATGACATCAATATTTCATTTAGTCTCCATAAATGTAAAAACCTTCCATACAAAAAGGAAAGATTAAAGAGTAATGGCTTTGCACTGCAATCTAGATGTCAAGTTGAACCAATCAATGAAAATAATACCAATGTCTTGGTCTCCTCCAGGCAAGTCACATTGTGCATAAACCTATCAGAAAGTAAATTTTGCCTGAATTTGTTAAGAGACTTACTGGCACCTAGAAATCAAAGCTCAATGGAGTAACATTTTTTAAAGTAACAAATATCCCTTCAATACCAGTCTTCAGATGCTTAGCAATAGCTACCTGTTCTTCCCTCAAAGCTTTTTTCTCCTCCCGGCTAGCCTTCTGTTCCTTTAGTTCATTTTTTCTGACATGATTTTGAGTCCCTTTAAATGTCCTGATGTGGTCTTCTTCCAGATATGCTTTCACTTGTTATGTAATGGAGGGCCCAGAATTGAACACAAAAGTCTAAATGAGGTTAACCAGGGCAGAATACAGTAAGAGTATAACTTCCAAAGTACTGGATGCTCCACTTCTCTTCATCCAATGGGAATAGCGCTAGTTCTTTTGTTTTTTTTGCTTGCCACAGTATGCATTTCATTAGTAATGAGTCTGCATTCTTCTAAAACCTCTGAGCTATGCCCTTCCCCAAGCTGCTTTCCAGTTATACTTCCTTCATCTTATACTTAGGAAATCGACTTTTAAACTTCATTTGTTTCTATCACATTATATTTATTAGTCTTGGCCTGTTTTTACCACCCTGTCAACATTCTATTATGTGTCAATTCCAGTAGCCATTCACATCTTCTGAAAACATGATAAGCATAACATGAACAATTCATCCAATTTTGTCCAAAGTGGAAACAAGTTCAGAGCCCTGTGGCAATTGTCTGGAGACCTAAATTGGAATATTACTCTGATTTGCTTTCAATTTTTTGCTGTCAGGTAGCAACTAGGAGTCAGGAAGACCTATGTTCAAATCTGGCCTTGGGCATGTATATGTGAATATATGCATATATGTATTTATGTGCATTTCTGTGTATGTATATATATATATACGTATTCATATATATATATTACATATATTATACATAGGTATTTTAGTGAGGCTTGAAGTAATATACATCTTTCTCTCTCTCTATGACACACACACACACACACACACACACACACACACACACACACACAGTACTTTAAGCCTATCTACCAAGTCTAAAAATTCTGGAACATCAAAAAAGGTGATTTTTCTGTATCCATCTTGCATCAGATTTTTCTCTAAGTTCTCCCTGATGTTTGACTTTTAACAGAATTCAAAGTACATTGAATCTTTAATATTTTAATGAGAATGAAAAACCTATATAGTACATTCAAGACAAATAAATTTTATCATAAAATATTTTTCTTAACAACATTTCCTAGCCTAAATAACACCCTGATTCATAGATGGAATTAGTGAGATAATATTAGCAAACAGAAAAAATATGAAAAAATTATGACACATTAACCCTGTTTCTTAGCCTTTAGCAAAACAGATTTTTAAAATTCAGAAAAAAAATGAGCAGGATGATACAGAGGTTTTGAAAGGAAATATTGATAGAGAGGGATTGAAATGCTTTCAGAAATGTTATTCTGATAATATATGGAAGGAACTTCTTATATCATTGGTATGGAAATTCTGACAATGTAGCTGTGAATAATTCCAAGGTTGAAAAGTAATGAGAGATGTCTAAAGCAAACAATGTGGCTACACAGTTAGCAACCCTATGTTAAGTTTGCCCTTTACAAGTGTGAGAAATAATTTATAGTGAAGTTTCCCCATTCTGAAAAATCAAATCTAGAATGGCTTCGGTATTCACTAGGCCTAGGGTTAGGTCACCTGACCTTCAAGCAATCTGGGGCTTAGAGCAATGGAGACCCTCCCCTAGAGCCAACTCAGCAGAAGATATGCCAAATGAGGTTAAGACTGCTTTCACTGGACACCCACATGTTTCCGGGTCCTTTGTCTCAGAGAGATTCCCGTGCTTAGGTTGTTTGTCAGCCCCCCTACCAATAAGAGTGAAGGCCAGTTGGAGGGGTCGGGTTTCTGCATTGAAAGATTATATAACCATGGTCTGGCTTCTACCTGTTGCTCTCTCCCTGCCACCATGCGGGTGACAGGGGGCAGAGTCCTTTCTCATGAGAAAGAATAAAGACCTTTTCTGACCTTAGATTCAGACTCTGAACTCTTTCATCTCACACACAAGGATACGTACAAAAGATGTAAGGGCTATTGTGCTATTATGTTGAGACTGTTCTGGTGGCATTTTCCACAGTCATGAAATGCTAACAGGAAAAGAAACAGATGTTGTCAGCTGTATTTGGAACAAGAAGGTGAAAAATAAAAGGAAAGAATTACCATTTAGGGAAGATGGTATAATGTTATGAGACAACAAACAGAAAGGAAAACTATACCAAACTTCTCATTTCCTCTTTTATTTCCATGTTTTTCACCAAGGGGAATAATCTTCAGATGACAGAAAAAGAATAACATACATCATTAAGAAAGAATTAAAGTGAAAAGTAGGAGAGAATTTAATGCATGAACTTTGTTCCTTCAGGCAAATTCACATGTCCAAAGATTGTATGCTCATAACAAAAGTGTTATTAATTTTAACCTGGAGTGAAGCCTTTATTAGCATGTTACAGAACTCTGGTTTTGTTGCAATTCTGTTTAGATTCTTCATTAATAACTTTGATTAAAATATAGAAGTTATACTTAGCAAATCTGTAGGTAATAAAAAAAAACATGTAAGGAAAAGCTAACATGTAGAATGACAGAGTTAAGATTTAAATTGGTGTAAATATTCTGAAATGGGAGGAAATCCACCCAACGAAATTTAAGTTATTAGATGCAGAGAATTTTTTTTTATTTTAATTTAAAAAAAGTTGCTGTGATTTAGCTACTTTACTATAAGTACATTAAAGAGGACATCAAGGTTTATTTTTTTAAAAAGGAAGTTTTAGTTGACAAAAAACAGCCAACAATGTTGATGTTGCATTAAATATTAAAGCCTATAATACATAATTAGACTCTCTAAGTTAATGGATACATTCATTTAAGGCAACGATTCTTAACTTTATCATTAAATCCTTTTTAGAATGTTTTTAAATGCATAAAATAAAATACATATGGTTATGAAGTGAACCCATTATACCAAAATAAAGATGTATTTCTCTTCCCATCCAAATTTTAGAACGCAGGATTTTACTTAGAGTATTCTAGATATAAAAGTTTTAAAAGAACGTCAATCTATAGGATATCTATATGCACCTAATTGGAATGATGAGAGATCTTGAAACCATGCTATATAAAAAATGGTCAAGTGTACATCTGAGACAACAGGGAGGCAGACTAGGGGAGTAGAAAGAGCATTGAAGTTGGAGGGCCATACTTGGGATAATGAGACTTGAGTTCAAATACTGACTCTGACACTTTCTTCTTGTGATCTTGGACAAGTTGCTTAATTTCAAGTGGTATCAAGTTTCTTTATTTATAAATGAAGAGTTAGACAAGATAACCTCCCAGGTACATCAATTTATAGGATATTTCTGGAATCAGTATCAATCTAAACTTATATCTCTTACTATTCATCAATTCATACATACATACATACATACATATATATGGCACAGTAAAATAGTGATTGCTCATAATGATTATCAAAAGGTTTCATTAAACTCATTTTACTGTTTACTGAGTCAAGGAAATGGCTAATACATTTTAGAACTATTTTCTTCAAAAATCTCCACTAAAGTCCTTTCCCATTGCCTAAAAATGACATGGAGGTGTTCCTGGTTAATCAAAAGCCGTGCCTATAGAGTGGTAACTCTGAGAGACCACCAGCAAAGGAAGCTGTCAAGTACAGGCCTAGAGGACATTAGGGTTTAAAAAATCGTCATCAGCAAGTATTTATTAAGTGCTGACTGTGTGTCAGGCACTGTGCCAAGATGCCAGAGATACAAAGAAAAGTAGAAACATTGTCTCTGCCCTTAATGTATGCACATTGACAACATGCAAATAGCCATGCACATACAAGTTATATACGGTATAAATAGGAGATAATCTCAGAGGGAAGGCACAAGTCAGATGTGAGGTGGGGGAAATGATTATAAAGACCCCTTATAGAAGGTGACATTTGAGCAGAGTCTTGAACAAACTAGGGAATGAATACAAGAGACAGAGTAGGGTGTATTGGGAACCACCTGAGTTCCAGCCTCAAGTTTGGGGGGAGAGACATGAGAGAAATAACCAGGCAGGTAGTTCAGGGAAGAACTCTTGTTTAATGATGATTTGAAAAAGATTTTTAAAGATCCAAAGGACAAAGATTCAGGTATTCTCAATAAGCTTAGTTTATCACATCCTGGAATATTATCATAATTTTATCATTACAATAGTCTGCTACATGCTGGAAGTAAACTCAGATAAAAACAAGTTTCTGAATTCTAAGCACCAAGTCTTGGGAAATCAACAGATCTTTGGAAGTCAGTTAACATTTTAGAGGCATAAACAAAGAGAATGCAAATGAAAGCAGGTTTCTAAGCTTCTGGGTTTGTTTAACATAAACCTAGGCCAAAACTGCTTCTCCAAGACATCTGCATATGAACTGACCCCCAAAATCCAATGCTTTGGCTTGCTTCAAGGATGAATAGTTTTCCAGACATGGAGGATAGCAAAAAGGCATAGTTTTGGGAGATGGAGTGCCATGTGTTAAGTGAAGGAAGAATTCCAGTGTTGGTAGATTATAAATTCGTGGACTGAAGGGTAGGAAGGGGTCAGCTTGTGAAGAGCTTTAAAAGCTAAATAGAAGATTTTTATATTTGATCCTGGAGGTACTATTAGAGTAGAGGATGGAGGGAGTGATATTGTCAGAGTTGAGCTTGAGGAAGATCAGTTTGGTAGCTGAGTGGAGGATGGAATGGAGTGAGAATAGACTTAGAAAAGAATCAGTCAATGTAGATGAATATTGTACAGTTAGTTGTTTTTGTTGTTTTTAAAGAGGATTAATGGTACCATGGGTAATGTCTTGAAATGTATGTTCATTGGGTTTAAGTAAGGCAGAATTGTACAAAATCATTAGTCTCACTTTCTCTGAGTCATTGGACTCCAGTGGTAGGACAAAAATCAAAACAATTGGCAATTTTTTGGGATGCAGTGGGTGACCTTGGCATCTTTGATGCCTGACCAAGCTCTAAGCACTCCACAACACCTGTTTCCCTGCCTTTATGGATATTGGAACAAATTGTTCTCATCCACCCATTCGCTGGAATGGTTACAGTTATCTAGTATAGAAAGGCGTATCACCAAAGGGCTGGCTACTGGTTAATGACTTCTATAACAATTTATGAGACCATTTACTTAAGAGTACAGAGTTTGCAATCTGTATTAGAGGATGGTAACCATTTTGAAGACATCATAGACTTTTGAAGTATATAATCAAAAACAATGAGCTGTTTAAAATGTGTTAGTACCTAAAATGTTAAACGTTATATAGCAACCTCTCTTAGTGAAACACCTAGTTTTCCGAATATATCAGATAATTGACTTGTCACTGCATTTTCCTTTTGTCCTGGATAACCACTGTACGATTTTCTTTCTTTTCCTTAGGCAGAGATAAACAAAGAAGACATATTCATGCACAATCACATAACTCCCTAAATGCGTATTTTCAAAGCATAGTCAGAATTGTTACCCGTGTCATTTGGAAAAGATGAGAAAAAAATAATCATCTGGTCTGGTGCACATAAAATTGAATGGATGCACTTAGCTGATGAAGCATTTCCAAAAGAAATGAATAGAATATTCAATGGTCAGGACATTTTGAATGACAGAGTTGCAGCACTGGCTGCTTTGCAGGAAAATAGGAGGAAAACCCATGCAACTTGGGCCATAGACTTTTGAGCTGAATGGATCTGAAAACTTTGATTATTCAACAGAAGCATGGAACTTTAAAGTTGAAAGGCACCTTAGAGCTTATCTTGTCCATCTTTTCCTGAAGCACTGAAAACCCCGTACTATATCCTAGATAAATCATTACTTAGCCTGCTCTTAAACCATGTACCCTGGAGGCAGAGATAGAAATTTACTACATCCCAAGAGAGAGGCCTTTCAATTTTTGGACAACTATTATTTTTTTTCAAAAATATTTCTTTATGTTAAGCTGAAATCTGTCTCTGTGTGGCATCTACCCCTTATTTCTTGTTTTATCACCTTCGGCCAAGTAGAATATATTTAATCTTTTTCCTATGAGATTATCTTTTTAAATATTTGAAGGTAGTTACTATTTCTTCTTATTTTCACCATTTTCTCCTCCAATTTAAGCATCCTCATTTTTCTCACCTAATATTATATGAAATAATTTTAAGTCCTCACTACTCTCCATCCCTCTCATTTGTCCTGCTCTAAACATGATCCAATTTATCATTATACTTCCCGAAATATGGCATTGACAATGACAAGATACCTTTGTTGGGATGCCAACAGGGCAGAACACAGTGGAATTATACATTGCCTTTTCTTCGAATGTCATAATTTCATAATGAAGGTAAACAATTTTTAAAATTTCATTTGGTATGTGTCTCTATTTCAAATAATGGTACAACAGTTATTTCTACATGTTCAACATGATGTAACTATTTATAATGAATTTTGGAAAATCAGAACAACAGAATCTTGTGATTTTGTCTAATTTGCATGCATGTTAGCTATGCCAGTAAATGTATGTTTATATATTTCAGTGTATGAATGCGTATCTTTAAAAATTATATTATTTTAATTTCTAGAATAAAACAAGCATTTCTATAACATACTATAAAAAAAAGATGATTGCACATGAAACTGTAAATCCATTATGTACAATTTGCTATTCCTTTTAAATATATAATAAAGTTACCATATACATTTTTTTTTCTTTCCTTCCTCTCCTTGCCCCAGAGATGTCTACCATAAGACACAAATACATATGTATATGTAAAATTATTCTCTACAAATGTCTTTATCAGTTCTGTCTCTGGATACAGATAGAGTCTTTCTTCATATATCTTTTTAGTTAATTTGGATATTTATAATAGTCAAAATGACTTTTGCCCAAAGGCTTTCTTAAAACAATATTACTGTTATTACATATAATGTTCTTTTTGTTCTGCCCAATTCACTTTTCATTATTTTGTGCAACATATATAGAATCACATTTGTTTTTTTAAATTTATTTTAAGGGATTTAGCCAAAAACATCTCAAACCTGTTTCTTTTACACAGAATGGTTATTTGTAATTTTTGCTTTATTATACCCTAATTTTAATATTTTGTAGTTATATATTAAGTAGAAGATAATATTCTATGAGTTAATCTTTCAAAAGTATTAAATGGATATTATATGGTAAACTACATCAAAATTTAAACATAAGATGTGCCCTCTACTCTCAAGAGATAGATAATATATCCAGAAAGTGAAGACAAATATAAACAGTAAGTGAACAATATGAAACAGCATATCAGTATACATTTAAGTGCTAAATTGGGGGCAGCTAGCTGACAGTGAAAAAAAGACACCGGCCCTGGAGTCAGGAGGACCTGAATTCAAATCTGGCTTCATACCCTTGACACACTTACTAGCTGTGTGACTTTGAGCAAGTCATTTAACCCGAATTACCCCCAAAAAGCAAAAAAAAAAAAAAAGTATAAAAAAGTGCTAAATTGTGTTGTATATAATATTAGTGTTCTCCTCCCTGGCCACTGCTCTTCATATGTACTGTCTTTTCCTATTATAATCATCTTAAAGGTAGAGAATCTTTCTTGCTTGCTTGGCACTGTTCCTGGCACAGAGAAATTAATAAATGTTTTCTGTTTATTCATAAATGAGGGATATTAGTGATGGTTGGAATTATCAAAGAAAACTTTATATACAGTATGAGTCTTGAGCTAGACCTTGAAGGATAGTAGAGGGTGGGAGCAGTCCAAAAGATAATATGAAAGAAGATGACAAGGTATGGATGATCATAGTATATTTGAGGGGCAATAAGATACCTTACTAGACTGGAAGGTAAATGTTGAATACTGATCAAAAGAAACATAGAATTACAGAATATTGGAAGTGCCTTAGAAATTCACCTCATACAATTTTTTTCATTTAATACCAAATTATTTTAGTCTACTTAGAAAGTTAGTGATAGGGATAGCCATAGAATATTTTTTAGAAGAGTAGCAAAATGAAAGTAGTGCTAATAGTGGCAGTTTATATAGCAATTTAAGATTTGCAAAACATTTAATATACAATATTGTTATTAGAGGGGAAAGAGAATTAAGTTAGGTGATTTGGGATGCATGGGCAAAGACTAAAATTCATTTCGTTTTCAGAGAATAAATTGAAAGGATTTGCTTGACTAAAGGAAGAGATGTGCCCCCAAAAGACTTCAATATACCTAGCTTGTATAACTCAGGAGACTGTGGATATTTATGGGAAAAATGAGAGCTCATAAATCATAGAACATGAGCAGTAGAAGGGACCTCAGATTTTACCTAGTCCACTCCCTTTCATTCAATCCATAGAGAAATCAATTCCCCAGACAATAAAATATTTCCTAAGATCACATAAATAATGTGAATAAAGCCTTATGCTTTTGATTTCAACTCCAGTGCTATTTCATTATAGTTTGCTTCATTGAAAGGGGCAGCTTAGTTTTAGAGAATATGATAAGTTGAGTTGAAAATGGTGGCTGGCCATATAAGCAAAAATATTCAGTAGTAGTTGTAGGAAGAATAGCTAGTATATACTATCTCAAAGTTCGCAAAGTACTTTATAATATATATTTTCTCATTTGATCCTCACAACAACCCTGTGTGGTAGGTATTATTATTGTTTTCGTTTTATAGATGAAGAATCTGAGACTGAAGGTGTCTAAGCTAACTGGAGGCAGCTACATAGCACAGTGGGCAAGTGACTTAAATTCTTTTTGCCTCAGTTTCTTCAACTATAAAATGGGATAATAATAACATCTGCTTCCCAAGGTTGTCGTTAAGATCAAATGAGATAGTATTTTTCAAGTGCTTAGCACAGTGCTTGTGGTGCTTAAAAATACTTGTCTCTTTTCTTCTTCCTGAGAGTTGTCCATGGTCTTATAGCTAATAAATATTTTGGGCAGGATTTTAACCCAAGTTTTCATGACTCCAGTTCTTGTAGATTTTATTCACCATACATCCTAACATTATAGAATTTGGAGATACAGACATAAAACAAGATGAAAAAATGCTAGAATTTTTTAGTAAAAAATTCCATCCTAGAACCACTGAGAGATCAGGAAAATCAATACACTGGAAAGACTATGTGGAAAGGGTATTATAGAACAGTGAAGATCATTTGGTATGTCTCCAAGAGTCATTCTGAACTGACAGGTTGTAAAGAGGGATACCTCATTTAAAGGCTATTTGTTCTTCTTGGACAGAGAATTGTCCTTTTTATCCAATGATATTTCAAAGGATAGAATGAGAACAAATAAAATTGTGTTTTACCATTTTCATTCCTTTGAAATCAATTAATTGACATTAATCAATTTCCACGAGATTAATTAATTGGGATTAATAAACTGTCAATAATTGACAGTTAATCAATTAATTGACATTAATCAACAAATATTGATTAATTTTTGGGTATGTACCTGTGACTCAGGGATGTTTGGACAGGAACCTATTGTTATCCAATCCATGAGAACCAGAGTGAATTGTGCTTAAGGTTTAATCTAGTCAATAAAGCCCAAATTACCCAGGGAGCTTTTGTTCATCAAAATTTACCTTCCCTTGGGCAGAACCCCCTCAGGGAAGAGGAAGGGCAGTTGGTAAGCACTCATGAATAAGGGATTAAACAAAGACATACTGCTTATATTTAAGTATCATCGGGCTGATAGTAAGAGTCTGATTAGACAGGAGTAGAGCATTATGTTTTGATGATCTTAAGGAAAGAATGAAAACAGAGGGAAGGAATGAAGAGCAGAGAGAAGGAAAAGTAAGGTTAGGGTAAATTCTCTCTAATAATCAAAGTGAGAAAGTAGGTATCTATGCAAACATGGAGGGGGAACAGAGCAGATGACCCTGAAACTTACTCTCCTCTGAACTGGTCAAAGAAGGGAAAAATACACACACATACAAACACAAAGGCACACATATGGATTGGGGTCAGAAATACATTTTAATTACTGAGAAAATAGGAGGCAAGACAAAGAAGGTGGAATTAGAGAGGGGAGATTAAGGTAGGAATGAGTCCTAAGCAAATAAAACAAAAACAAAACTCTAAGGATGTGCAAAAATACTTATAGAAGCTCTTTTGGGGTAACAAAGAATAGGAATCTGAAAGGGTGTCTGTAAACTGTGGAACCAGTAGACAAGTTGTGGTATAGGAATGTGATGGAATGCTGTAAGAAATGACGGTTTCAGAGAAAGATCTATATGAACAGAACTAGGAGAATAATTTATACAATGACAACAATATAACAGTGACAAACAAATTTGAAAGAATTAAGGACATTGATCAGCATAATGACCAACCTTGGGTTCAGAGGACTAATAATGAAACTTGCTATTCACCTCTTGATAGAGGTGAAGGACTCTGAATACAGAATAAAACCCATATCTATATCATCTATGTGTCTATATTTATACCTATAAGGGAGATGGCTAACATGGACACTTGTTTTGTTTACCTATACACATTGTTAGAGGAGTTTTAATTTCCTTTTTTTCTCAGTGGAGGGGGTATAAAAGGGAGAAATGGTAGATTTTTTTCCTAATTAAAAATTGTAATTGAAAAAAAATGACCATTCTCTAAGGTTAAGTTGTATGTTGTAAGTACATAAGTGCTATCAATAGCGTCTTCTCAACCCTTTCTTATAAGAAGATCAAAGCATTTTTACAAAACTTGAATTAGTATATACTCCTATTACCACTAGAATGGCAGCATAAACAGAATTTGCTCCATTTTACAAATGAGGAAAATAAGGCTCAGGGAGGGGAAAAGGAATTGTCCATCATTACACAGAAAACTGGTGGTAAAACCTGAATCCATGACCCTATGCCACAGTTTCCCCTGATCCTAATAATGTGAGCAACATTGCTCATCTGGATATATTAAAAAGACAAACTAGTCTCTCAGGCAAATGTGTGTGCTTTTATTTGAAACTAAGCTTTAGGCTTCCAATTTTCCATTTGACCCATGAGAGTCAAAGCTCACCCACAATAACTGGTCTTTTTTCAGCTTATGGATTATGAGTTTCCATAAGGTAAGGACTGTCTCTAATCTTCTTTTTGTATATGTACATGCAAACAAGTGCTTGATAAATAAATTTTTTATTATGGACAATTTTGGAAAGACAGATAAGAAAGTCTGATCTGATCGATGTTAATTAAAAACCAAGCAAACATCTGCATTGACTATATATGACTTTCAAAAAGGCAGAAAGGGGAAAAGGGAGGAGTAGGTTCTATCATCCCAACTATGTTGGAAGGATCAAACAGGCATCATAATTACAGAGAGGTACTTAGAATGGGGCTATAATTGTCAGAGAAATACTCTGGAAAAGCAATGATGGACAATTTATGCCTCAAAATATATCTGGATGAGAGGATTCAAACATCTGAGGGATGAGAGGCAAATTCCAAAAATACTTGAATAATTTTTATTCTTTCATTTTTGACCCCAACAGATCACTTTGAAGACAATCCAGTGTAGCGGCAACAGAAAAGGGAGTTAAGGTGTGGACAAATTACTGAAGTTGTTCCTTTCCTCTTCCTACCGCACAAGAGCTCTGACATTCATTTGGGTCTGATGTTAGTCCCTCACAGAGTACTGGCTTGAAAAAAATGGCTGGCAGCAAAGGATAGGAATCTGAAAGGGTGGCCATCATTTGTGGGGAGGGAGGGAAGGTGACTCTGTGATGAATGTTTGGTTTCATTCAAAATGAAGTGGCTGAAATAGAAATCACTACTCTCTGATGTTACCCTTTGCTCTGTCCCCTACTGTAGGTCTCATTCTTCTTGTGATGGTCTGTCTCAGCTTCAGAAGAAAACATGTAAGAGTTATTTTTTTAGACATTCCCGATTCTTTCATTAACTTCATTCTGCACTCGGGACCCTTGGAAGCCACATTGCCACTCCCACATAACCAGTCCCCTTCTTCTAGAACTGTAGTTTTTTTGGGGGAGGACAGCCTACAAGGCTTAGAAGCCAGGGTTGATACTGACACAAGTCATAGGACCTGAGATGAGGAAGGTCTGATCTGAGAAGGCTGTAGTGAGTAGAGCACTTGAGAGGGTTGTCACCAAGCCTGCAACAAAAATCATTAGCTCTGTGGATGGCACAGTTACCCCAAAAATGTTCTTTTTTTTTCTTTTTGGGGGGTGTCAATTAGGGTTAAGTGACTTGCCCAACGTCACACAGCTAGAAAGTGTGATCAAGAATCTGAGTCCAGATTTGAAATCAGGTCCTTCTGACCCCAGGGCCAGTGCTCCATTAACTGCACTCTCTGGCTGTGTGCCCCCCCTTCCCCAGTAATGTTCTAAGTGAATGAAGTTGGGTTACATAAAGTATTGTACATTGTACAACTACATTGGGTAGTTGATCTGGCTCACTGTTTTTGTTGTTTTGTCATTTTTCAGTTCTTTGTGACCCCTTTTGAGGTTTTCTTGGCAAAGAGATCAGAGTGGATGGCCATTTCCTTCTCAAGATCTTCTTATAGATGAGGAAAGAGAGGCAATCAGGGTTAAATGACTTATCCAGTGTCACAGGGCAAGTAAGTATTTGAAGTCAAATTTGAACTGAGGTCCTCCTGACTCCAGGGTCTATGAGCCATTTAGCTGCCCCATTTGTTTTCTGTAGCCATGCTGATGCTTGATGGTAGGGGTACCGAGGCAGACACCATTAGCAGAATGGGATAGTAAGGCAGAGCCAGGCCTTTAGTGGAAGCTGCTTCTTCGTTTTGTTGATAAATGCCATCTTTTCTATGTGTCTTGAGACTGGTAACCTCTGGCCAGAACTTTGGGGGACAATTGGAGTGAGATCCTTCCACTTACTGTTTCTCTCTTTCCCTGTCTTTGTTCCTTCTCTCTTTGCTTTTTCCTTCTTCTTCCTCTTCTTTTTTCCTTCTTCTATCTCCTCCTTCTCCACTTTGCCAGGGCTCCTTGTGTTTCCTGGAATTGGGGCTGGAATTCCTACACTCAAGAAACCAGTTTCCCCCCTCTCCGCCCCTTTTCCTGTCCCCACAGATCTGAAGAACCTGGTACTTCCATTTAATTGGACATATTCTACTAAGCATGGAGTAAACACCCTGCTCAAAAAGATCTTCAAATTTATGATGAAGAAAAAAGATATATTCAAATAAGTATGACATAAAAGTGACAACCAGTGAAGGACTATATGGAATTTGAGGTCACAGAGCTCAACTTTTGCTGGGACCCAGGACAGCTGAGTGATAGTAAAGTTCACACAGAGGAGTTGGCACCCACTGGGCTGTGAAGGGACTTCAGAAGGCTGGAATGGGAGTTGAGTCAATTGCAGGCATGGGGGAATTACATGAACAGAGGTCTGGAAATGGGAGAGAGCAGGGTGAGAAGAGGGTGCAGAGAATTGCTGATTTTGACTGGAATGAAGAGAGCATTGGGGGAGTAGAATGTTGAGCAGATGGGTAGGAGCCTGAAATATCAGGATAAGAATTTTATATTTGATTCAGGGGGAAAAAGGAAACCATTCAAAGTTGTGTGTGTGTGTGTGTGTGTGTGTGTGTGTGTGTGTGTGTGTAGAGAAAGACGTACTGATGGAATTTCTAAATGTCATCTAAAGGTTCATTTAGTGTCATCCAGAGAATTTTTTTCTTTGTTTTGTTTTTACCTGATGATGATATCAGGTGATGATTTTTTGAGTAACAGATAATCATAAAATTGTCTCTGAAGGCAATCTGTGCTGAAGGAGAATGCTCCCATGCCAATGAAGAGAAGGATCTTTGAAGTTTCACAGAATATTTAAAATTAATTTCCAGATTTTAAAGTGGTGGGGAGAGATTAGTGGTGATTTTATTTTTGCTAACTTCCCAATATCTTCCTCTTTGATTATACTGGAGGGCAGCTTTGAAACATATGAAATGAAAAATTATGTAATTTCTAGAGTCATTAATCAATTTGACTAAGATCAGGGAAATTTTAAAAACTACTATTTTGACACACTGACTATATAATCCTGGGTAATTCAATTAACCTTTCAGTGACCCAGGTAATTTAATGACTTGCTCATATATTCATTGATAGAGGCAATTTCTTCACCAGAAGTTTCCTACAATAGTTAAATCACAAGGCGAGACCAGAACAACAACATTAACGATAAAAAACAAATTCTTCATTCCTTTGCCTTTTTGATAAATTTATATAAATTTATGAAGTGGGAAATGATTCAGGAATTCATGATGATGATGGTGATTGTGGTCATGGTGATAATTATGATGAAACTGCAAAGAAGCAGGGTGATGGATATTCTCAAATTTCTTCTTTATATCCAAGCCTATTCTTTATCATTTCACAATGTTAATTTTCCAGTTTTTTTTTTTGTTGGTCATTCTATCCATTTTCATTACCATTTATCTTATTTTCCTGGCTCTACTCATTTCACTATGTATAAGTTGATGCAGTTATTTCCGTACTTCTCTGTATTCGTTGTCATATTTCTTATAGTGCAGTATATCCATCCCATTACTCTCATGTAGTACAATTTGTTTCATTATTTCCCAATCTATGGTCATTTACTTTGCTTAAAGATCTTTATTATAGGTATAAATCAAATCACTTGTATAAATATTTTGGCATATATGGGGCTTTTCTTTTTATCAATGACCTGCTTGAATTTTGTGCCTAGCAGAAGAATCTCTGAGTCAAAAGATATGGCTATTTTAATCTCTTTATTTGCATAATCCCAAACTGTTTTCTAGAATGGTTCCACCAATTAACGGCTGATAATGAGAAGAAATATTTTGGTTTTTCAAATAGTCTATTTTGTCCAACTGATTTACTACAATTTAATCTTTGAAATACTCAGTAGCCTTTGTTTTTTGCTACTCACCTGATAAATTCTGAAAAAAAGAAACATTTAACCATTTTCCTCAAGTCAGCTTACACATATATTCTAGGTGGGTCTTCTTCCAGTCAAAACCTCATTAAATTTTAGCATTGCTGCACAGAGAATTGAAATTCCAGACCTTTAAAAAATGAAAGTTTGTAGGCTAGGGTTTTAGCTAAAATTCATACTTCTGGTTTTCTTATCTCATAAAACTAGGAGAAATTTCTTAGTCCTTGAATGGCTAGGGTTTTTTTTTTCATTCTTTCATCTTTATTTATTTATTTATTTACTTTTTTTGGGGGGGGAAAGGCAGGGCAATTGGGGTTAAGTGACTTGCCCAAGGTCATATGGCCAGTAAATGTTAATTGTCTGAGGTCTGATTTGAACTCAGGTCCTCCTGACTCCAGGGCTGGTGCTCTATTCACTGTGCCACCTAGCTGCCCCAGCTAGGGGTTATTCGTAAACATTAATTTTAGAAGGAGCTGTTTGTATGCAGTTTTAGAATTTAGACTAGTGCACTAAAAAAGTCTACACAGATGCTCTGCATTCTAATCAGTTTTGACACCATCGAGTACTTCAAAATTGAACCCCAAGTCATTTGTGAGGGGTAGGAGGCTCATTGTTTACATAAAAAGAAGGCAAGATAAAGCACCTAACAGGAGTTATTTTCATCTTATCCATCATGGAATTTCATTCAGCTTCCAAAAGAAATGATGACTGTTGTCAGCATCTTTCTTCTACACTGTCCCACTTTTTTTTTTTTTTTGCTCTTCCTGCTTTGAGAACTATTCCTGATTTAATTAAGCTTTCCATTTAGGATGAAGACTGTGATGTTTCATCTCTTCCAGGAGAGGATTCCAGATGATGTGTGAGAATTATAATAAGTCAGAACAACACACAGACCAACATTACTCACCAAACAAAAACAAAAATAAGCTACTGAGATAACAATTGAAAGGTGGCCAGGTCTGGGATCATGTTGGAAATCAGAAAGTAGACTCATCCATCCAATTCTTTTTTTTCTCCCTAGTTCAAAAGTATGGTCCTCTGATTCTAAATCCAACATGCCTTCCCAGAAGAGATTCCTGTGCTTTGAATCTCTGCCATCATATTCATATTCTTCTTATTCCTTAGTCGGAAGCAGAGACATAATCAGGAAATTTTTTTCCTCCTGGAGTGAGAAGAAATAATGGTATAACGAATGTATATATTGGGACAGAAACCCTAGGACACCAGCATTGGTGACACAATCATGAATGGGTAGAATGGAGCAGTACTCTTGGAGATCATCTTGTGGGCTGCATCTACTAAGTATGAACTGAGCACTTACCATATGTGAGCACAAGATACTAGGTGCTGGGGCCAGAGACCAAACTAATAGCCCCTGTTCTCAAAAGATTTACATTCTATTGAAGTAAGGAGTAACTGAGTAGGATAATACTAATAATAATACCAATAACAATAACAACAATAATTATAAAATCTATATAGTACTTTAAGGTTTGTATAATCCTTCTTATCTCATTTGACCCTTATAACAACCCTATGAGGTGAATGCTATTATTATCTTCATTTTATGGATGAGGAAACTAATGTATAAGTAAGTCGAGTGACTTGATCAAGGTCACTCACAGAGGTACGTGATAAATGTTCAACAAGCAGCTCTCAAAAGGGGGGGGCAGGACACGCTATTAAATCTGATTTGCATTATCAGCATTTTCTCCATTACTTTAAGTTGAGACAAGACAGAAAACAGCAAAGCAAACTCAGATTTATAGTGGGTTGCTGATTTCTGAGGCACAAATGCTCACGCTGAAAATTGAGGTCAACTCATCAGTTCAAGCTGGTGCCAACACGCCTTTGGTCACATAGTTATGAAGTGTAAGGGGCAGGATTTGACCTGAGGTCCTCCTGATCCCAACTTCTACACTCCATTCGCTGTGGCAAATAGCCCTCTCAATATGTAAAGAGCTTTCAGTTTCAAGACTCCAGACTGATTCCTTATCACTGACATCTTCTAAATGCTATGTCAGTTCACAGAGTCAAGAAACTGCAGAGTTGGAAGCAACGTCAGATACCATCTAATCCAAGTAGTATATAAATAGAAATCCCTTCTAGGACAAGCCTTACCAATGGCTTCTGGTTAAACACTTTCAGTGTGGAGGTGAGGTATCCACTGTCTCCTAAGACAGTCTATTTTCCTTTTTGAGAACTTTAATTGATGGAAAGCTTTCCTGTAAATGGAATTGAATACTGTCTCTTTTAGCACTTCATCCATTGCTCCCAACTCTGTCCATTTGGTCATACCTAACACCTAACTAGAACCATTCTAGTTCTACCACTATTTTTGCTGTGTAACCCTGGAGCAAATCACTTATCCTATTGATGACTTTGCAAAATAGTGATAACTATGAACCAAAATATTTTGTGAACCAGTGGATTTCTGTTCCTTTTGCCTGATAGAGCATATCTTGAATAAAAATTTCAGAATATAAGAAACATAGAGATGTTTCACAAGGAAAAGAAGAGCCCTTCTCCTTTTCGTGTTGAGGAAAGTACATTTATTATCACTGTTTTTCCACAAAGTGGAAAAACAAGCAAGCTTCCTCTTTTCTATATGATATCAATAGTTCATCTAGGTAAGCCGTAAAAACTCTCAAGTTGTAGTCATAAGAGAATAATACTTTGTTCATAAAGGTTTACTGGAGATAGGTATTACATAAAATAAAAGCAAAGAAAAGCTTTGTATATGTAAATAGAAGCCTCTCAAATTCCTCCTCTCTTTTCATATGAAAATACTCATAGATGAGCTGCAATATGTTTATAGTGGGAGGATAGCAAATAACTCCCTTGCTGCTATTATCAAAATGGAGCTGGCTATATTAAAAATGGGGAAAAGAACTATATTAGATTATCTTGTCCATTTCCCTCTCACTGAGAGATTATTTTTCACGGTTATATCTCGAGGACTTAGTTTTATTTCCTTTAATGTTTAAAAACTATAAATTTCAATGTGTTTAACCCATTCATTCTTGTGCATTTTTGAAATTATAATCAAATATATAAACCTATTTCTTCTTCCTTGTTTGATTAAACAAAGTTATGTTATCTCTAATCTTCTCATTATGTTCTTTAAGAATTGTAGAAATCATATAAATAATACATTTTTTAGTGATAATGACTTTCTGGAAGCTAAGTATATTAAGTATATATATATTTTTTTCTTGTCATTTTATTTTGTAATTTGTTATATATAAACACTTATATAATGGAATTTGGTGGATGATACCACCTTAACAACTGATGCTGTCTGCCTGTGTACTCGATCCCCATACATATGTTTGATGTATTTGTGTAGTTGTTGTATGGGGATACAGAGATCCCTGAAACAATAACTCGGAGACGTCTCAAGGTGAAACTAGGTAAAGGTTTCTTTATCAGAATCTTGAGAGAAGCGGACAGTCCAACCCCTGAAAATGTCCGGGGCTGGAGGGCCGCCAGACCAGGGCAGAAGGACTAATTTATGCTAGCCAGGTGAGTGGGGGTAGAGTTTGGGACGGGTTTCAGGATGAGTCTTTACACAAAGCGAAGAGGTTAATAGCTAAACTTCACAAACTAATGAATCTGCTATTTTTGAGGAGTTATATTGCTGATATTCATAGTTTAAAGCTGGCCACTAAAACAAAGAAAGTAAACATTTCTCTACCTGAGGAATGCTTTTAAAAAGATTAACCATAGAATCAATACTTTTAGGCTAGGGAGAAATATAGCTTTTACAACTTATTTGCACAGGCTGACA
>CM053592.1:54472687-54504102 GCA_028646515.1 Pseudochirops corinnae
CAGCAGACGGCTTCCAGCGTCTGACCACTACATCAGTTACCTATTCAGTTACCAGAGAGGGAAGCACCAACATCTGGGTTTTTCACAGCCGGGGGGCTCAATGGCTGCCCAGAGTCTCTTCTGGCCAAATCACACAACTCTTCTCAAAGTGAGCCCCAAACCAAAACCTCACATCAGGGCGTATATATAGCCTTCTCCTGGCTTAGAGAATGTCACAGCCCTCTAGACCCACTGCCCAATCACAAAGCTACAAGGCATGGGCATTCCTGGAAAACAAGCCTGGTGCCACAGGCTCCATGTGACCACATTCAGCCTACTAGGGAACAGAGTATACTTTCAAATACCCAAAGGTCCTCAGAGTCACGTAGCCACATTAGCAAAGGGCCTAGGGGCAGGGAAGATCTTCAGATTCCCATAACAGTATCCTTCTATGAAAATGACTGTGTGTCTATTCAAGCTGCATTTACTTGTTCCTTGTGCATTAAAAAAATAAATGGCACATTAGATTTACTATTTTCATCATTGTGAATAAATTATCTAGCTTCAAAAGCATTCCAAATGTTTTATTTTTGAAGTTTAGTTGAGGTACCTGTTAATTTTGGAAAGTCATGGTTTCATTTTAAAACATTTAAAACATTTAAAACAGTTTCATTTATGTGGTCATAAATAACATGAAGGCTATCTGAGTCTTTGGTGGGCTATCATATATAAAACTTATTTTTTGTGAAACTCAATCATTTCCTTTTTGTTGTATTTAATTTTTAAAAATAAATTTAATGTTTTAAGTTATCAAACAATCACATTCTCTCCCTCCCATATCACCCTAACTCATAGAAAAGGATTACAAAAACCTTATAACAAATATGCATAACATGGCCAGAAGAATATGTCTCAATATATACACAGAGTCTATCATCTCTCTGTGAGCTGGTGGGTGCATATTTTATCAGTGATTCCAATGAATTGTGTGTGAACATTGCCTTGCTCAGAGTTCTTTTATTTTTCAAAATTGTTTACCTTTAAAATTGTTAATGAATAAATTGTTTCCTAATTCTGATCACCTTTCTGTGCATCAGTTTATATAAAGTCTTCCCAAGTTTCTCTGACACTTATCCCTCATAATTTCTTAAGATTCAGTAATATGCCAGTATATTCATTTACTATAATTTGTTCCACATTTTTCCAACTGATGGACTTAGATTCCAATTATTTACCAACACAAAAAAGAGTTCCTATAAATAATTTGTACCTATGACATCTGTCTTTGTTCTTTTTGGAATGTAGACCTAGAAGTAGTATCATTGGGTCAATAGTTTAGTAACTTTTTGGGCATATCCAAATTTCTTTCTAGAATGGGTAGACTAGATCTACCATCACTGTATTACTAGTCCTGAATTTCCATAGTCACGCCAGAACTTGTAATTACAAGTAATAAACTTGTAATTTATTTTGAAATTTACCAAACTGACAGTTGTGAGGTAAAACATCAGAGTAATTTTAATGTTCATTTTTAAAATTATTAATAATTTGGAGAATTTTTAAATATGGCTACTTAAATATTGGATTTCTTTCTCTAAAAACTACCTCTTCATCTTCTTTTAGAGTTTATCAATTCAGAAGTGGTTCTTATTCTTACAAACATGAATTAATTACCTATGTGTAAACATGGGCAAATATAGCAATTTGTTTTTCCTCTTTCTTAAAAAAATAGCTAATGGTTTATCTATTTTACTGTATTTTCAAAGATATATTTAATATTATTTATTGATTTTTTTTCTTTGAGTTTTAGGATTTCTTTTTTGTTTCTAATTTTTGTTTTTAATATATTAATTTTCTAGTTTTTTATTGCATGTACAATCTGTCAATTTCTTCTGTCTTTTGTTGATTAAAGTTTTTAGAGATATAACATTTCCCCTAAGGGCTACTTTGACCACATACAAATTTGTTTTTTGATATATTGTCCCATTGTTGTCATTGGATTTAATGAAATTATCTATTTTTAAAATTTGTTCTTTGACACATCCATTCATTAGAATTGTTTGTTATTTTGCTTGTTATTTTATACATGTGAAGTCAGGCAAAAAATTTCCACATTAGTGATGTTTCAAAAATAAAAAGCAAGTAAAATAAAGTGAAAGAAGCGTGCTTTAATCTGCACTCTGTGTTTGTCAATTCTCTCCCTGGAAGTGGATAGCATTTTTCATCACAAGTCATTTGTAATTATCTTGTATCATTGTCTTGATCACAGTAGCTACATTTTTCACAGTTGATTATTATTACAATATTGCTGTTGCTGTGCACAATGTTCTCTTGGTTCTGCACACTTCACTTTACATAAGTTCATATAATTTTGCCCAGGATTTTCTGAAACCATACTGTTCATCCTTTCTCATAGGACAATAGAGTTGTTGTTTGCCCTTTATTTTCAAAGAGGACTAAGACATCACACAGTCTTGATTTGTGGATAAATTGATTTGGACAAAGTCTTCAGTCTCACTCTCTCTTTCAGAGTTATCAAGGTCCAATGGTAAGAAAAAAGTCAGGATGACTTGTGATGTGCAGCCATGACCCAGGATGCAATGGATGACCTTGGTGTCTTTGAAGTCTGACCAAGCTCTAAGCACTCCACAGTACCTGCTTCAGCCACCTTTGTAGACGTTGAAACAAGTTGTTCTCATCTGGCCATTCCACCAGAGGAAATATTCACATGGTGGGGGGCAGACATCCTCCTAACTGCCTATGGTTTTGAACTTTGTTGATTACCCTCAACTTGGCTTAGCCTGTCTGCTGAGATGATTTACCTCAATGTGCCTGCTGCACATGCTACAGTTTCTTGGAGCCACAGGTGAGAGTTAGGTGAAGGTGGACCTGAAGATGGATGAGCAACTTTGAAAAGGGCTTGCCATTCTCATACCAGAGGTGGTAGTCCTTCTTGAATGCCCCATGCTCCTTTACCCCCACTATTCCATCAAATTCATATGCCACAACTTGTTCAGCCATTCTTCAACCAATGGAAATTTCATCAATTTCTAATTCTTTGGCACTACTAAAAGAGTAGTTATAAATATTTTTGTACATATAAATCATTTTCCTTTTTCTCTCGTCTCTTTAAGTTACTTGCCTAGTAGCAGTATAAAAACTGCCTGCATAGATTTTGTTGTATAAATTTAAAAAAATGTGTAATCAAAATTATCCATCTTCCCTCCCATGATCCTCTCTGTCTGTTGTTTGACAGATAATTTTTTCCATGTTCCATCAATTTGCTTATGATATCACGCTTTATGTCAAAATCATCTGACTGTTTTGATCTTATCTTGGTATATAGTTTGAGGTGATGTTCTCTGTATGCCTAGTTTCTACCAGATTGCTTTCCAGTTTTCCCAGAAGCTTTTTATTGGATAGTGAGCTCTTGATTGAAAAGCTTGGATATTTAGGTTTCTCAAGCATTAGATCATTATGATTACTAAAGTACCATTTACTTTTGTATTTCGTATACCTTATATATTCCAGTGATCAAACACTCTTCTTTCTTTCTTTCTTTCTTTCTTTCTTTCTTTCTTTCTTTCTTTCTTTCCTTCCTTCTTTCTTTTACCAGATTGTTTTGATGATTACTACTTTGTAATATGGTTTGAAATCTGGAACTATTAGACTGCTTTCCTTTACTTTTTTTGTCACTGATTCCTTTAAGTTTTTGAACTTTTGTTCTTCCATACGAATTTTGTTGCTATTTTTCTAGCCTTATAAAAGAATTCTCTGGCCATTAGATTGGTATGGCACTACATAAGTAAATTAATTTAGGGAGAGTCATATTTTTTATTATATTGACTTGGTTTATCCACTGAGCAATTAATTTTACTCAATTGTTTAGATTTGCCTTCATTTGTTTATATTTTTGTGAAACATATTTTGTAATTTTATTCATATATTTCCTGAATCTATCTGGGCTGGTAGACTCCTAAGCATATTAAACTGTCTGCAGCTATTTTAAAGAGACTTTCCCTTTCTATCTTTTTCATCTGTGTTTTGTTATTAGTACTTTTTTATTCTAAGAGGTGTGGACAGTTTTATTTTACGGTTTTTCACATATGATGATTAAGTTCTTGTTGCCGTATGGCTTTCAGGTAATCCAATTATTCTTAAATGATATCTCCTCAATCTGTTTTCTAAACTAGTTTCTTTTTATATTAGATACTTCATATTTTTTATAGTGTCTTTGACTTTGTTTTAATATTTCTTGTTGGCTAATTAAGACTTAAACTTCTGTTTTATCCATTCTGATTTTCAAATAGTTTTGTTTAGGCAAGGATTTTTGCTTCTTGTGCCAAGATGTTCTTTTTCTAATTGTTCCGTCTGATTTCTTTATCTATTCCTTTTCTGGTGCTCTAATTTCATTTATAAAATTATTTAAAACTTTTTAAATAAAATAAAACTCATACTTTGTCTAGATATTCTATAGTCATTCTCTTCCTAGTGGTTTATATCTTGCATGTCCTCAGCAGCATAATAGCTCCTTATGATGGTATTCTGTTTTGGTTTGCTTGTTCTTCTACCCTTAGTTCCTAATTCAGACTTTGCATTAGAGGCAGGATCTGCATGCTTCTGGAGAGAATGGTCATTTTTTTGGTCCTGTCTTTTTTTTTTTTTTTCTCTCTCACATCTTGCTACTCATAGGTATTGGGTGTTGTGTTCTTCAAGGATCTGAGGAACAGCTTATATTGAAGAGTTGCACACTTTCAGGGAAACGAAAACAATCTGATTCTGTGCAAAGTCTAATGTTTGCCCTCCTGGTCTATGTTTTGCAAGTTTCTGACCTTGGTTTGGTTCTGAGCAATAAAACTGTTAACTTACAACTGGATGGGTTATTCGGTAGATTACTACTGGACTCAACCACTATTAGTCAGTCAATCAGCAAATCTTCCATCTGCAGAAATCTGTAGGCTCAGAGTGACGACGATAATGTGGCTTTTGTCTAAGCTCATCACCCTGGTTGTTTTGAGCAAGCTTCAAGTCTGGGTCTGAGACCTTGCTCTTCTGCCAGCTTTAGAGTTACCTTGTTCTCACTTCTGTTGTTGCTCCTTGCCCAGGACACAGCCTGGAGCTTAAGACCACTCCTTTTACTTTTACCCATTGATGTTGTTCTCAATTACCATTCTTTGCTTTTGTCTGCCTCCTCAGGCATACATTCTTTCCTTGATCTTCCTCAGATCTGTGACCCAGTTCTGGAATATCAAAGAAAAAGCAGCTAGTTGACACTTTTTTCTGCTCCCTGCTTGGTGTTAGATCCCTTTGATAGACTTGGCACCTCTTTTTGCCATAGTGCACAGCTACAGGTCCTGACTATCTGTGATAGAAAACTCTGAGCTGTATACTTCTAGCTAGATTCTATTCTCAGAATTATTTCTCTTTTTCTCTTTACCAACCTGGGCTAGGAAAAAAAAATAACTCACAATAATTTTTTTTCTTTGGATTTCTTTTTCCCCTAGAATTTATTTAATTATTTTTAGTTTTCAACATTTATTTCCACAAGATTTTGAGTTCCAAATTTTCTCCCCATCTCTCCCCCACCTCTCACCTTAAGATGGCAAGCATACTAATTATTCCTTCCCCCAGTCTGCTCTCTCATATACCCCTCTATCTTTCCCTTTTCCTCCTCCCCCCTTATTTTATTGTAAGGCAAATTGGATTTCTATAACCCATTGCCTGTATATCTTATTTTCTGGTTACATGTAATAACAATTTTTTAACATTTGTTTTTAAAACTTTGAGTTTCATATTCTCTCCCTTCTTCCCTCCTCATCCAATCCCCACTGGGAAGACAAGAATTCAATATAGGTTATACGTGTGTAGTTATGGAAAACATTTTCATAGTAGTCATATTGTGAAAAACTAACTATATTTCCTTCTATCCTATCCTTCTCATTTATTCTATTTTCTTCTTTGACCCTGTCCATTTTCAAAAGTCTTTGCTTCTGACTACCCCCTCCCTTTAGATAGTCTCTTCTGTTTTCAAGATCTGACCCGATAGTTGGGAGTGGGAGTTGGGTTGTACTGCTTCCTCTGTTTCTACCATCTTGGATGCCTCTTTGATTAACTTCATATTGCATAACAAAAGTAAACTAAACTAAACCATTTGTCTTTGCTCATCTAAATTTATCTCTTCTAGTACCTAGCACAATGCTCTTCCCCCATTAAGTGCCTAAAGAATACCTGTGGTGCTATTTTTAAAAATTTGATGTACTGTAGCTGGAAGCAACAGGAAGAAGTTGCAGAATGGCAGCTACTGGATCAATAGAAGGGGAAAAAATGAACAATTAAAGCTGTCCAAAAACCACAGTGTATTATCTTTGGAGGTAATGAGTTCCTCCATTATCTTTGGAGGTAATGAGTTCCTCCTCACTAGAGCATTCAAGCAGAGGATCGTTAACCACATGTTGGCTATGTGGGAGAAGGGGTTTCTGTTGATATATAAAATGTACTAAATGAGCTCTAAGGTCCCTTCTGTTGCAGACATCCAGTAATTCTATGAAGGAAAAGTGAGCAAAAACAGCCAAACCCAAGACATCACTATTTTCTCTGTTCCTAACAATGAACATACAAGAGAGTAAGGGAATTTTGGCAAGAGAGATATTTCATATAGCCTTTTAGAAGCACCACCGCCCTTCAAATCTCAGTCTATGCCTGGTTCCTGAATTAGTAATGGTAAGGAATCAGTAATGATTATTATCTCTGGAGCTATTTCAACTTATATATAAATGTCAAGTAAGCCTAATTTTTGTGTAAGTCTTCTATAGCCAAGTAAGATACATGTACCCTAACTGAGTTATGAATATCTAGTCCAATCTGGATTAATTAATACTCTTGGCTCTTCCCTATGATTCATCAAGCTTTCTAAGTTGTCTTTCATATTTCAACCCCAGATGGTTGTTGATAATATAATGAGGTCAGATTTCTAAGTGGTTGGAAGAGGAAAAAGTAGGACACATTTGTAAGAAATAAGATATATTAAGGGATTTATAAAAACTTTATCCTTGATAATATAGATTAGTTACCAATTGGTCAAATAAATAATGGTTGTCAGTCATACCCTCTAAAAATGAGATAGTGGAGGGAAAGTGCTTCTCAAACCTTAAAGTACTATATAAATGAGTTATCGTTGTTACTACTTTTAAAACCTGTCTTTCAGAATGGAGAGAGGCTTCAACCAGCTCATTGTTAAAATGGAAATCCAGTTTAATAAAAATTTAAGTGCTCACTCTGTGCCAAATACTGAGTTAATTACTGGAGATGCAAAGTCCTTCACTTTAGTGAGTTTATAATCTACTTGGATATGTGTTCATTAAGGAGTTTACATTCTGTGTTTGGTAGGGCATGTGTTTGGATTTTTTTTTTTTTTGCCTCAGGAGGGGAGATAGATTTTTTGGGTCAATAAAAATCTCTCACTAAATTCCCTATTTTGATCTTTACCAAAGCACTTCAGAGGTGACTGGCTTGGGATGGATAACTTATGGTCCTGCAAATTCCATGCTCTCATAAGAATCAAACCCAGACCCTTAGCCTCAATAACTCCAGGCTCTACAATTTAGATAACACATACCAAATATCCTGTCCAATGCCTTTTCCATCAATCAATAAACATTTATTAATCACTTACTATGTGTTATAGGTATCCTACCAATCAGCGGGGATGCAAAGAAAGGTAAAAGATAGTTCTTGCTCTCAGGGAGCACCGTCTAATGGATGAAACTATTTGCAAACAACTATGTGCAAACACAATTTTTTTCTCTTCCACTCTCCACTTGTCCCTGTCCCAGTTTCTATCCCTCTCCATCTCCAGCTATCTCTATTTATCTCGTTTATCTATGTCATCATACATATGTGTACGTATATGTGTATTGACATCTATGGATCAAATTGGAGTTAATCAACAGAGGGATAGGTATAAGACCTAGGCAGTACTTTTTTCCTCTTCTTGGCTAGATTATATGCTCCAATGCTAATCTTTTTTAGACTACCCGTATATTAGTAGTTAGTATCTCTGTCTCCTATATTCCATCCAGTCCCAGGTAAAATCCCTCCTTCTGCAAGAATTTTTGCCTGATCTCTCTCAATGTCAGTGCTTTCCCTCTGCTCATTACTAATTTATTCTACATATAGCTCGTTTGTATATAGTTGTTTGCATGTTGCCTTCCCTATTAGACTATGAGCTCATTGAGAGCAGGGACTGACTCTTGTTTTCTTTGACTTCTTATCATTCAGCATGGTGCTTGACACATAGTAGGTGTTTAATGAATGCTTGTTGGATTACTGGTTACAGTATATAGTATATCTTTGCATTTTAAGTTGAAAACATTTATATACCAATTCATTTTCATTGCCATGATGTTTTATTTCCTCTAAGGAGATTCATTATGATTTTGTGGTCGAATTAATGCTTTGTTTGAAAGTAATAAATCATTCAGTAGTTGTTCGGAGCTATAAAAGGACACACTTATGTGCAGAGGGAGATTTGCACCAATGAATTCATTTATCTTTGAAATATTTCTGTGCTATCATCAGAAATTATGTGAGTATTTTCTTATTTAATTTCATGTTAACATATCCCAAGTCAATTTCCTAAGAAAGGCTAAAGTCAGAGACATATGCTACATAAAGCCAATTAATGCATGTTTTCTTGACACTCAAAAATCTTCTCTTATTGGTACATTTTTTTTGTTTTTTACCAATGCCACTTACAAATAAGATGTTTCATAGAAGTATGTGCACAAGCTCTTTGGTAATTTCTCTTTTGATTGAAGACAATGTAGAATGTTTATTACTGTGTTTGGAGAGAGAAGGATGAGTTTCCAGTAAGTAATAATAATAAATAAATGTCTAAAATATAATATCAGAAGAGAAATGAGGATGGAGAGTATCATTGAATTTTTCACTAAGTATTTTCAGTGTCTGTTTCTAAGGTGCCGGATTCCTCACCACCTTTAAATAAGTCAATCATATATTCACGACTGAAATTTCTCAGGGATTTTGCTATGAGATACAGCATAGTATAGTGGATAGAAAGTCCATCTTAGAGTCAGGATGACCTAGGTTTAAAGGCCCATTTCTGAAGTATAATGTCTGTGACCCTGGGAAGGCAAGTCACTTAACCTATCAGTAGCCTCAGTGAATCTAAGAGGTAAGGCAAATGGTTCAGTTGAGCCTCAGCTATGTTGATACTCAGAGGAGGGAAATACAAGCAATCCTTGGGCTTATACTTTATGCTTATTCAACTTCCAAAATTAAGAGTTATATGTCTGGAGTTACTCTCATGCCATAATTAAGAATCTGAAAAGAATATTAATGGAGGCATTAATGTTTTAATCATGAACTATTGACACTCATCTCTGAATCATTAGAGAGAAGCACAAAGTAGTACGTAAAATATTAATGATAAAGAGAGCAGAAGATGTGATGAAACAACCCTTGAGGATCTTCAGGTAGCTCCATCTTTCATCAGGCCTTTCTCTGGAACAACAGCTACTTTCCATTTCACTTCTTTTGCCTTTTATGGAGTAAAACTCTGTGTGTGTGTGTGTGTGTGTGTGTGTGTGTGTGTGTGTGTGTCTGTGTGTGTTGCATAGTCCTTTGCATTGCTGATATACTTTGCCTTGGGCATTACACCTTTCATTTGAGAATTCCTAAGTGACATATACTTCGTTTAGCCAAAATTACAATCATTTCTCATAAAGAAAACCTGAAGAGCATTGTTCTACCACACATTTCTATTCACACTTTCAGAAATAGACAATGAATGAGATTTGTTGACTTCTACTCTAGTGCTCTACTGGAAATATTTATGATTATATCCTATGCAAAATGTGCATAAGCTTGAAGATGACTGAATTGGCATGTGTTTAATGAGTGTATTTGACCAGAGAGATGTGATTTCCAAAAATATGATTTTTGCAGATGTTCAGAAAAAATGTTCTTTCTTTTGTACTTGCCAAATTTAAAAAAGAAGGATTCACATCATGACTTTTACTGTCACTTATATATGAAGATTGGTTAATTATTAAATCTCTCAGCTTCCACATCTACAAAATGGGAATAATAATATTTTTAACAATATCGTTGGTTCTTTGTGAGGGAAATTTTCTTATAAATATTAAGATATAATACATGAGATAATATATATTATTTCATATAACATATGAGAAAGTGTTATTATCATTACATTTTGAAATATTTTCTAACAACACAAATTATGGCTATAATGTTTTTAATTTAAATGTTGAACTCAATGACCACTTTCATATCTACTCTTAGAAATGATCTGGCCTTATGCACTAGGAATCCACCATTTTCATGGAGCTTTAAGTAATTCCTGAGCAGTAGACTCATCATGGTCTGTATCCTTACCAGATATCATTCTGGGCAGGGAATGTGAGGAAAATATGAATGTACTTTAACTCTATTTAGTTGGCCTCCACTTGATATAGTTTTTTAAAGAAAAGTCAAGCTAGGGCTCAGCCACTTGATTTTCTTGAAAATTCCAGCAAATCACCATAACTCTTCTCTCGAATGCCTGGGCACTTATGGGTGAATTGGGAGGATGGTATAAAATACAAGTCATATTGGATTGTCTTTTATTGTGAAGTAGAAAAATCTCATGCACCTTAAAGCCTTTGGCTTGGGCTATAATGCTGTATGTAAACTGATCTGAATGTACCCTACCATAGCTTTTTTTTTTTTTTAAGGATTACTTGATTACTTAGTAAGAGAATCTCTACTCTAACACTGATAATGCTTATTGTCTTACTCATTTGGCGCTTTCCTCTTAGTTCCTTTAATTATTGGCAGGGGTGTAACTAGCATAGGGTAAATTGCATTTTGTCCCAGGAAATCATCATTGGATAGATGTACTTCTGCCCTAAGAGTAAGAAGTATACTTCCTTGCCTTCCAATCCTCTGTGTATGCTAGCACATAAGCTCATATAATCAACCAATCAACATTTATTAACTTCTTATTATATACAAGGTACTGAATAAGTGCTGGGGATACAAAAAGAGGCAAGACAGCCCTTGCCCTCAAGGAACTTACAATCTAATAGGGAGACAACATGTGAAGCAACATATCAAAACCAAGTTCTAAGGGCAAGTGCCAGATCACTTCCTTTACTTGATATGATTGGCCCACAGATGGTCTTTTTTTTTCTGTGCCTTTGCCCATAACCACACATGTTTTTGCCTCTGGTGAAAAAAATATTTGTAGTTATACCCCTGAATTATTAGGTATATTTTCATGTTCATATGTCCTATATACCTAGAGTATAAGCTTCTGGTGGAGATGGACAAATCATACTTTTTCCACATCCTTCATGATGCCTAGCACAGTTCTAGTGAAGTAGTAAGGGACTAATTGGTCTTGGTTGATTAATTAACTTTCCAAATGTCATCTTTTTGACTAGCAACTTGGGTTCTTGTGAGTATATTTTCCACAATTACTGCCTTCCTGAAATGATTGCTGTAACAGTAATCAATTTAGCATATACTTAGCCCTTGGTAATTTAGGGCTAAGTACCTCTTGAGAGAGGCAGAAGGTGCAAACTCTGTCTCCTGTGTGAAGCAGAAGGTATGAACTCTGTCTGCTGTGTGAACAGACGGCACAAATTCTGTCTCCTGTTGCTGACGTGGCAGGAGGGGGTTGGCTGAGACAAGAAGCCAGTGTGTATATAAGAAGAATTCCAGAGACAGAGAATCAAAATCAGGAATCTTCCTCCTGGTGGTACCTGGTGTTGGAAGAAGAATTATTCCAGCATCTGGGAGCTGGGCTGCTGGACTGAAGAACTGAGTTGGAGTTTTCTTGAAAAGAGAGGGAGAGTTTCTCTCCCAGCATCTGGAAGCTGACTGAGAACTGAGTTGGAATTTTTCTTTAGAACAGAATCTGGTGAAGGCTAAAGTTGCTGCCATCTGGAAGTCTGAGATTCCTTCTGGGTCCTAGGGCCAGCTGAACTGCTGGAGGACTGCAGAAGCATCACCAGGGTGCCTTTGTTTGTTTGTGGCTTGGTTGATCCTTGAGTTCCCAGCCACAGAAATTGTAAAGGGTCTGAGATGTGCTGTACCCTGTGAACTTCAGTGTGTTACAAGAACTGTTGGGAGAACTGAATGAGAACCTGGGAGCTGTCTGCCTCTGAATCCAGGTGACTGGTGGTTTCAGGTCAGAGCTGGACCATGAAAGTAAATCCAGGGAATCAGAGAGATAACCCCAAGTCAAGATAAAGAAAAGGCCTCTCCTCAGATATAGAATGCCTGATGAAACTGAAGTTTGCTGGGCACTGAGAGGTGGAAGATTTGTGTATTTTTCTAATGATTTTATTTAGTGACTGATTGCTAGATACGTGACTGATTAAGTTGATCTGTAATTGCCCCATGAGTGGAAGATTGATTATTGTATTGTGAATTGATTGTGAATGTTTGTCTTTATTTATAATGGAATAAATGGAGTGTTCACTATACTGTGTAATCCAAATCTTAAAAGCTGTTCACAGTAGTATTCTTTTGGGAATCTGCTTGTGCATGGCATTACAATTGCACTGAGAACACAAGTCATCAATAAAATGATTCCAAAAAGGAATGTATCAATGGCAAATCACTTGTTTTCTAGACATTATACAGCTCTCAGAGAAAAGCTTTAATCGCAGAAAACATTTGATTAGATTTACTGGTAAAGTAGAAAGACCATTCTGGAAATAAATTTCTGGTCCCAGACCTGTCACTAGTTATTTGTATGTTCCAGAGGAAGATGTTCAAGTTCTTTGTATCTGTTTCCTTAATTTTTTTAAGAAAGGAGAAGGCTGAGGTTTAAATCATAGAATTGTTGAGCTCAAAACTCACCTTGTTGAACCCATACCTGATCTAAGAATCCTCTCTACAATATCTATGACATGAGTTTCCCATTTCCACTGCAATAGCTTAAAAAGAGGGGGATTCATTAGCCTTCAGGACAACTCATTTAGTTTTGGATAGAACTAATTTTTAAAATGTTCATTTCTCTTTATAGGTAACATAAATCTGTTTTCCTCTAGCTGTCACCTAATAGTCCTTCTTTGTTCTATGTAACTAAACAGAAATTCTTCTTAAAATTGTAATACTTGGGGTGGCTAGGTAGTGCAGTGAATAGAGCACTAGCCCTAAAGTCAGAAGGACCTGAGTTCAAATCCAGCCTCAGACACTTAACACTTACTAGCCATGTGATCTTGGGCAAGTCACTTATCCCTAATTGTCCTGCTTTTCCCCCTCAAAAAAAAAATTCTAATGCTTAAAATATTTGAAATTATAGTCCAACCCCTATTCTCTTCTCACATTAAGTATTCTTTTCTCTATCTTGTTTTGATGCTCTTGGTTGCTCTCTGGATATATTCTAGATTACCATTGATTTTTCTTAGATATATCTGTCAGTAAGAACTAGTATACTAGATACTTAAACAGGATAGAGTACAGTGGGACTATTGCCTCCCTCATATGAAACATTATACTGCTTGATTGAAAGGAATGCATTAATTTTTCATATATTTTTTGGTCACTATGTCATACTCTTAACTCAGGAGGGGCACCACTTGACTTAAGTCTTACCACTGGATCCTAATGATGACTTTGGAGGAGAGAATAAGACTGATGATTTTTCACAGCTCTGCCTCACTTAAATCCAATTCACTTGCAAGTCAAGACATCACCGTCCTGATGTCACTGGTGCTCTTTGAAAATGAAGGACAAGCAACCAACAATAATTTACATTGAACTTACTGTAACTATCAATTCTTTTTCATATGAATTGCTGTTTTTGTCTTTTCCATCCTATACATTGCAGTTGATATTTTGAACCTTCTTGCATGATGTTATTTCTATTATCTTCACCTTAGCAGTTTTTCCATTCAACATATCTCTTGACTTATTTTTGGATTGCCATTCTGTGGTGCTCCAGCCTGAGTGCTAGACTATACTCCTCTCCTAGTCTGGTGCAACAGACCCTTCCTGTTGACCTTCCAGGTTTTATTGGGCTGGAAATCTACCTCACTCTGTCTCTTTGTGGTTCTGCCCCTCTAGAATTTTTTTTCTGAGTCACTTTTTAGAGATATTTGAAGGAGTTTGGGAGAGATCAGGCAAGTCTCTGCTTTCATTCTGCCATTTGGCTCCTCCTCCTCAGTGCCCCTTTTCTAGCAATATTTAAGCATTCAGGGATCTCAATGGTTTTGTGTTTGCTTACTGAGAAAAACCATTTATCGTCAATTTATTATCAGCTAGCTTAATTAATAAATTAATCACTAATTACACAGAAACTCTGTCTCTTTGGGTTTTCATTTGTCTCACAGGGAAACTACATCTGAATCCATGAAAATCTGAGTTGGGGTAGAAAATGGCAAAAGAACTCTGACCACATTCCTCCAGAACACATTTTACCCTTAAATATGCTCATACCATTTCACAAACTATTTCCTCTCTCTGAAATGCTCTCCTCTCCTCATTTTACCTGCTCAATTTCTATTTGGCTTTGAAGTCTAACTGTTCCACATTTTTGATTGTTCCAGTTAAAATGACCTTCAACTCCTCATACATCACAGAGAGTTTTTTTTTCATGTATTACATATGTACATATTATTTTTTGGACATAATTAAAAGATTAACATGGAAAATAAAAACACGAAGCTAAATTTGCTTAGTGACTATTTTTATTTAAATAAATTAACATCAATACACAAATAATCATAGCAATTTTTAGTCTTTCCCCCTAAATCTTCATCAATATTATCTGATTAATAATGAATATGTATATACTTGTACGTGCATGTACATGTATGTATTTGTATGTCTTTGTGTGTTTCCATTGCAGTAAAAACCTGTATTGTATGTGAGTAAATATTAAGAATATCATCTTATTTCCCACCCACTGATCAAAAGGAAATGTTTAACATTTGTCTTTTTTTGTCAACGTAATTAATTTTAATATTTTGAAATTAATTTCCTATTGTGTTTTATAAATTATCAGAATTATATATGGGCTGGTATTTCTAAAAGGCATCAGCAATTCATATGCTAATTCATAGTTTTAAATGTGTAGAAGTGATTTTCTATGTCTAGAGTTAAAAATGTGACATTAAAATAGTCTATATAACTTCATGTATATATGGAGAGATTTCAAAGCCCAGAATATTTGGCACTCAGAAGAGGTATGTATGACTTAATCTGGATTGTAAAACTGGTTTTAATCACTTTTGCTCTTTCATAAGCCAAACTATGTACTATAGTTTTCTGCTTTAAATTTTGTCCCCATTTCGTATTTCTCCATATAAAGGCTTTCAGATTTCTTTGTGAAGTTTCTACCTCTGTATTTTTCAGCATCTGGGTTAGAGTTCAGCCCCTTTATGTAAGCCATAAAGGTCTGTGTATATGCAAATTTTTGCCATTATTCCTGATGATTGATACTTCCTATGACAGTTATGTCTATCTTGTGTACATGGTTTGCCTTGGATTTCTGATCTACTGCCTGTCCTAACCTAATGTATGAATCAATCCAACTTGTTAATAGACAACCCACTTCCAGCGCTATTGCTTCCTTCTCACATTACTAATAGAAATGGAGACCCCCAAAGCTAGTTGTATTGCAGTGTGGCTTCCAACATGGCAAGGCAACATCAATGATAACCTCTTATTTTCTACCCTTATTTCCTGTGATTTCAATTTCAACCCCAATTTTGCTTTCCTTCAACTCTGACTGCTAATGAAATCTGTAAAGCAGTTAAGGTCAAGAAACTGGACCACCAAGTCCTATTCCTTGTTTCACAGAGATAAAAGTACAATATTTTTTTTCCTTTCATTTGATCAGAAAACAAAATCATTTTCCCTTCATTTTCACTCCCTCAGTTACTACTCCAGATAATAAACTAAATAGATTGATAGATAATAGTTTCTTCTTGTACCCATAAAAAGAGTTAGCATGATATGAAGTGAAATCATCGTACACTTGAAAATCAGATCTCATCTTTTCTGAGAAAATTTGCTATTTTTGCTTTAATTATTCAATATCACTAATTGCATTACTCAAAGTGCAGGGGAGTGACAGGTGGTGGGCGTGAGGATACTGAAACATCTTACCAAGAAAGAGTTGGACATGATGCAAAGGACAACATCAGAGGGCTGTACCACTAGAAAAGACTATGGAATGCTCGTGTAGCTGGAGTGAGGCACAACATGTTGCCCCCTTGGTGTTCATAGAATGTCAAAGGTTCAAGTGGTCTAGAGGAAGGTATCTTGTACATTGGGACAGACTTTCAGAAGATTTATGGCAGGACATAGATGAAATTTGCATATGGTGAAAAGGCATATATGGCCTATATGGGTTGTGATTTACCTCCCTTAGAGGGTGTGCCCATGTGGATGATATCATAGATTTATCACATAAGATCAAATACATCTATATTCCTAAATCATGAAGATAAACAGTATCACAACAAGGATACTTGAGAAAGTTCTATGATATTGTCTTTATATTGTCTCAGTTACATTTTGTCATGAAACAGCAGCATGTTATATAAAGAACAGGCTAAAATTTGACAGGGAAACCAGGGAGAATTTGCCTCTAGGGTGATACTTGAAGTAGATGCCTTGTCACCAGGAGGAAAGTCACTTCTTAAGAATATGCAGAGCAGCAGAAGTTACAATATTTTGGTCTGCTTAGTGGTTTGCTTTATCATTTCTAGGCTAGTGTGGTCCAGAAATTTGAAAAAAAAGATTTTAATAACCTTAATGTGTGAATAATTTTTGAACTAGTTAGCTGTGCAAACCATAAAACACAATCCAGTCTCCCCCATTGCGTGGAAGGCTCCTCCAAAAATTCCATTTAAGGAGGATCAGCCATGTCTCATTCTTCTCCACATAACACTTTGGACTTTCTCTACCAAGCAGAGCACAGAGTACCTTTATTCTCTTCTCTCCACCCTCCCTGCCCCAACTTCCTTTTAAGGATTGTTTTTGTCCACATTAAAACATAAAGAGCCTTTAAGACAGGGAATGACTTTCTTTTTACTTCTGTTTGTATTTCTAGCCCTTTGCGCACTACTTAGAAAACAGCAAATACTTAATAAATGCTGGTTGACAGAATTAAGTGAACTAATAATTCCAGATTTAAATTTATTGCTGCATTTTATCATGTACATTTTTTAATTGCTCTTTTGATAGGAGCATATGTAACCATATGGTAATAAACATTCTTATGGATTACAAAAGAGAGATCCATTTTTAAAAGTTATTATAGTATTCCATGTGCAATATATACAATGGTAAATGATTTCTGAAGCAGATGGCAATCTCTCCAAAGACATACAAAGAGAATAATGTGCCTCACTTCTCAATGGGAAAAATAACTCCAAAGTGTCTTTTCTCTAGTTCATTTTTCTTTTGCTCATTGGGCCTATATAGATGCTTTTACCTAAAATAAGTATTTTTCATTTCATTATTTTAGATCAGACAAACTTAAACATCTGAATTTTATTTATTTATTTTTTATTTATACAGTTTAGGGGTTCAGAGTTAGCTTTATGACCTTTAAAAAAAAAACCAAATAGTAATTGTGGGACTCCATTTGTTAAAAACCACAGAAGCAAGTAGACAGTGGATATTTTTGCAAAATTGGGACATATCCCTGACATTATAGACAGGGGTAGAATAAGGCTTCTGTTTACCTCAGGGAAACGTTTGAAAATTGGATCATATGCAATGCTTTCTTCAGAGTATGGGTCTTTGACCTATCTTTTATGGACTCCTTAGCAGTCTGGTAAGGTCAAGGTAAGAATCATTTAAGAACCTCTGGCATTACAATGTGTAAATTTATCCATCAATCAATGAAGGAATTCAATGGGCATTATTAAGTACCCACTATGTGCCAAAAATTGTGCCAGGCTCTGGAGACACATAAAATAGTATTGAATTCTATCCCTTGTATTCCTGCCCACTATGTATTTTGTCTTAAGTGCTTTCTCATTTTGCATACCCCCTAGACCTGGCTCTGAGTATAGGGATAAATCTAAAAGGTCATTAGTTGTGTTTGCTACCAGTGTTTTTTAAACCTGGCTTGCCCAAGAAGCAAGAATCCATAGTGGAAAATTATTGAGGAAAAAGATTGAGTATCACAGCTGTGCAACAGAGCCATGAAATCTCATTTGCTTTGAAAACATTTTAGCTATTCATCAGAATTAAGCTTTATAGAGACAAGCAAGATATTTTTAGATCAAACCATTGCCTTACTCCATCATAAGACATATGAAATAGGATCGAGGAATTTAAATTTTTTAAACAAACATTCGAGACTTCCAGATTTAAAATTATTGCTGCATTTTATCATGTACATTTTTTTAAATTGCTCTTTTGATAGGAGCATATGTAACCATATGGTAATAAACATTCTGATGAACTGTAAAAGAGAGGTCCATTTTTTAAAGTTAATATAGTATTCCACATGCGATATATACAATGGTAAATGATTTCTGAAACAGATGGCAATCTATCCAAAGACATACAAAGAAAATAACGTGCCTCACTTCTCAATGGAGATGGAATACCTCAGGGAGAACAATAATTATTCATCATTTATATTTTAGTGTGCAAAAGGAGGGCAATGAGAAAAAGAGGGCAAAGTTAGGCATTGATATTAGCTGATAACCAAACAGTCAAGTTTCAATGAAAAGAATTTCATCCAATGGAAAGAGTTGTCTCTACTTGAAATTTTTTTTTCCTCCAGTTTTACCTTCCTGCAATGTAGCCTTCCTTTCTTTAGCCCCAGTGTACCATATATAAGTAGGATGTGAGCCAGAACAGGAGAATTTTTGAGGCCTGAGAGTAGGAAAAACTGGAGAGCAAAAAGACAATGGTCTACAAAAGAGGCTCTAAACATGTGGACCAAGAACCAACAGGAGAACCTCCAGGTTACAACGAGGGCTATATGACTGCATATGCAAATCAATAGTTTTCCCTTTAATCCTTATTTAGGTCCATCAAAATATGTAGCATTAATTAGTTTAATAAATAAATAATCATACCTTTTGTTGAGTGAATTATACTATCATTTATATAGAGCTCTGTTTGCGAAGTGTTTTTCATATATTAACTCATTTGAGCCTCACAAAAATTCTCTAAAGTATATGCAATTATTATCTTCATTTTACAGATGAGGAAACTGACACTGAGAGAGGTAGAATGACTTGTCCAGGATCACACAACTAATAAATATCTAAGACCAGATTTGAACTCAAGCTCCGTGAAGACAGGAACTGTTTTGTCATCCTTTTTATCCCCAGAACTTAGTGCAGTGCCTGTCACATGGTGGATGCTTAACAAATGCTTGTTGATTAAATGATTATCTGGTACAAAATAGTGTTCAAAAATTCAATCAATTATTGAATGGATGGATGAATAAATGAACTAGGTCCATAGAGTCATAAAATCACACGACCTTGCAATGTGGAAGGACCTCAGATATCATCTTGTCTAAGCTCTATCTAATTCAAAATCACCTTTGCAACATCCTCAGTAAGTAGTTACTTGGTCTTGGTTTCTAGTAAGATCCCATCAAACAGATCTGCCTAAGACAATTTGCATCCAGACTTCTTTGATTCAACCTCTGGAGATAAGTAAAACATGCCCAGTCCTTTTCTCACAAAACCTTTCAAATATATCAACATGGCCATCATGCCTATCAAAATCCTTATAATTTCCACAGTACCTAGGTACGCCTAGTTCTTTCCATTCATCTTCCATCATAGTCTTGAAGATCTTCATGATCCCCATGACCCTTGCCCTCTTGGAAAGTCTTGAGTTTTTCTCTATCTTTCTTAAAATGTATTGTTCAAAAGTGAACACAGCACCTAAGATAAGGTCTGAATAATGGAAAAATGTGGTAGAACTATTGCCTTCCTCATCCTTCTCTTAATGTAATAATAATAGTAGCTAGCATTTGCATAATGCTTAATACATGTCAGGCACTTCATATATTATCTTATTCAAACCTCATAAGAACATTTGGCATTAGGTGTTATTTACAAGTGAGGAAACTGAGGCAGACAGAAATTAAGTGACTGGGGAAAAGTGACATAGCTAGTAAATGTGTGAGGTCAGATTTGAACTTAAATCTTCCTGACTTCAGGTCCAGCATCACATGTACTGCACCCCCTAGCGAATGCTTAAGTCATGTTAGGTTTTTTGGCTGGTGTATCTTGCCATTGACTCAATCTGAGCTAGCATTTCACTCTAACTTTCAGACCAGGTAATTTCCCACAAAACTGTTGGCTAGCTGTGTCTAAGCTAATATTTGTGAGCTTTATATTTTGAATTTTTCTGTTGAAACTTTATATGTCTGCCATTGATTTTCACCTTCTCTTTAGCCTATCATTCTAGACTAGAGCCTTTTTTATTGTGATTTTGTTATCTAACATTTATGCTGTTCTTACTTTTGTGTCATCCAGAAATCTGATATTCATCTAAGTCTTTTTTAAAATTTTAATTGATTTTAAAATTTACTTTTAGTTTACAAGATTCAGTTCCACAATCCCTTGAGTTTCAAATTTTCTTTCCTCCCTCTCCCCCTCCCCCTCACCTTGGTGGCATGCAATCAAGTATAGGATCTGCAAATACTTTGACACTGGACGTTAGTCTGGTTGTATAGAAGGGTTATAACCGATGGAATGAACAATGGGAAAGAGGAAACAAAACCAAACAAGGAAAAGAATGAGAGCATGTAGTTTGCTTCAGTCTCCATTCAAACTCTGTTCTTTCTAGATCTTTCTCTGAATATAGACATCTCCTTCTATCCTGAGTCTTTCAGAGTTGTCTTATAACCTTACATTTCTGAGAGGAATCCAGTTTCTCAAAGTTGGTCATCACACATATGTTTCGTCTGTAATTGTGTACAAATTTCTCCTGGTTCTGCTCTTCTCACTTAGCATCAGTTTGTATAAGCCTCTCCAGGTAAATATGAAGCCCAACTGCTCCTCATTTCTTATAGCACAATAGTATTCCATTACATTCATATGCCAAGACTTGTTTAGCCATTCCCCAATTGATGGGCATTCCCTTAATTTCCAAATTTTTGCCACCACAAAAAGAGCTGCAATAAATATTTTTGTACACATGGATCTTCCTCCCATTTTTATGATCTCTTTGAGATATAACCCTAGAAGTGGTATTACTGGGTCAAAGGGTATGCAATTATTTATAGCCCTTTGGGCATAGTTGCAGATTGCTCTCCAGAATGGTTGAATCAGTTCACAATTCCACCAACAATGCATTAGTGTTCCAATTTTTCCACATCCTCTTCAGTATTTGTCATTTTCCCATTTTGTCATCTTAGCCAATATGACTGGTAAGATGTGGTACCTCAAAATTGTTTTGATTTGAATTTCTCAAATCAATAGTGATTTAAAACATTTTTCATATGCTTATAGATATCTTTAATTTCTACCTCTGAAAATTGCATGTTCATATCTTTTGATCATTTATCAGTTGGGAAATGACTTGTATTCTTATAGATTTGACACTATTCCCTAAATATTTTAGAAATGAGGTCTTTAAGAGAGACACTGGTTGTAAAAATTCTTTCCCAATTTCCCACTTCCCTCTTAATCTTGGTTACATTGGCTTTGTTTGTACAGAAACTTTTCACTTTAATGTAATAAAAATTATCCATTTTGCATTTTATAATGCTCTCTAACTCTTGTTTCGTCATAAAGTCTTCCCTACTCCATAAATCTGACAGGTAAAGTATTCCTTGTTTCTCTGGATTGCTTACAGTATCAGTCTTTATACCTAGATTATTCATCTAAGTCTTTAACAAAAGTGTTGAACAACAAAGAATAGATCCTTTGGCCATTCTACTGGCAGTCTCCAAAGTTGACACCAATTCATTAGTCATGAATTTTCATATCAGGTCATCCATTCTGTACCAGAATCCACCTAAGTACTATCATCCAGCCATATCTCTTCATCATGTGTATGTAGCAGTAGAGATATCATTAAATGCCTTTCTAAGAACTATGTTGAAGAAGAATTTAACATCCCCTTGACCTAATACTCTAGGTTTTGTTGGTTTTAGTTTTCTGGGTAGGCCTTATTTGACTATTATTTTATTTAGTGTAGGAACTCTCAATGAGAAAACTCCCTCTATAAACACCTATTAGCAACTGCTCTGCAACTTATTGTGTTAGATATTTGCCTAGGACAATGAAAGGCTAAACATGTTAGTCAGGATCACACAGCCAATATATTTCAGAGGACAGGCCTGAACTCAGGTCTTGCTCACTCTAAAGTCATCTCTCTATTCACTATGTCATAGGGCCTTATTTCATGCATTAGATAGAGCACTGAACTTACAGTCGGGAATACTTAATGTCAAATCTTTCCTTAAATTGTAGTTGTGCGATGATCAGATCCGATCATATTGCATAGAGTGTGCCTTTGGAAGTTACGTGCTCATAAATTTCATTCATTTGACTAATTGTTTTTAAGGACATCATCAACTGTTTTGCCATTCTCTACATGCAAATGATAGAGAAATTATTCAATTAATCTGTAGGTGTTTGCAAGTTGTTTGTCATTTTTTTTGGCTACATTCTATTTACCCCAGAGAGGCCAGGGACTGAGAAGAAGCTGTCAAATAATAATAGTCAACATTATAAGGTACTTGGCTTTATCTATATTATCTCATTTGATCCTCACAATTATTCCAAGAGGCAGGCAGAGCAGGTTTTAATTATCCATGTTTTACAAATGAAGAAACCAAGGCTCAAAGAGGTTAAGGGGCTAATTAGTCTAATGAGTATTGTAAGTAGGATTTAAAGCCTGATCTCTCCTGAATCCAGGTTTAGAACTCTCTACTACATTGTGCTGCCTATCAAAATGTTAGTTCATTCTTTTGACTGAATGGCATAAAAGTAGAATTTAATCAACAATGTGGTAGCCATTACCCAAGGGACCAAAATAGGGAAACACCCCTACCTGCTGCTTTGAAACCCTTCACTAAGGATGTAGGTCATGCTGACCAGAAACCCAGTCATATCAAAAAATTGGTGCTGAGTTTTCTCACAATTAGTCATTTCTAGCAATCCATATGTCTTATTTGAAAACTGGCACCATAGTGCTGCCTTTGATTGAATAAAGACACTGGGGATATTTAGCTATCATCTATCTATCTATCTATCTATCTATCTATCTATCTATCCATACACATATACATATCTATCTATCTATCTATCTATCTATCTATCTATCTATCTATCTATCTATTTATCTATCTATACGTATGTATGTGTATGATACATTTTTTTCTGATTTCAGGGATTTGTAACTGATCACTCTCTACCTCCCAAAGGAGAAAGTTCCTAATCTTTCTTACAATTACAAATAAGATCACCTAATTTTATATCCTGGTTAATTGTTTTTTAATTTAATCATTCTTATTTATTTATTTTTAATACATAAAAGCCTGTCTTGCCTTGTATTTGGGGTCCAGTGCCAAAACTGAGTGGGCTTGGTCCCAGTTTTTCTGAGCAATCAACAAATATTGATCAATAAATTCATATGCTCAGAAGCAGGAACCTTTGTTTCCTCAGTAATTTCATCATTCACCCACCAAACACTTCAATTTGGTAAAACTTGCCACTACTTAAATTGTATTTCAAAATTTTTGAAGGAATTCAGGTTTTTCTCCATGTAATAAAGAAAATTCTTGGTGGGATTTATTATTTTTATTGTAGTTGTTATTTTCTAAGTGGGGAAATTAAAGATATGAGAGAGTGAATGACATCCTTTTTTTCCCTCTAAATCCTCCACTCTTCTGAACTTCTCTATTATTGTCAAACTCCATTGTCAAACTCTGGTGTGAGATCCCACTGAATACTTTTCAGGGCTGCTCATCAACCTTTGGCGTCCACCTTTCACCCAACTCTCACCTGTAGCTCCAAGAATCTATAACATGCACAGTACCCTGCTAAAACTTTCTCAGCAGATAGACCGAACCAGATTGAGGGTAACCAACAGACTTCAATTCATCAGTGACTTAGGGGAATGTTTACACCAAGCATGCAAAAACTTCCTCCATTGGAATGGGAAGATGAGAAGAATTAGTTCTAAAGGCCATGGAAGTGGCTGAAGCAGGTTCTGTGGAGTAGTTTAGAGCTCACCCAAAGTCTCCAAGGTCACAAACTCAGGGCCATTCTCACCTCTTACTCTCCTTAATCCCATATCTTTCATACATACTTCCTTCTCTTCCCTAACACATCCCCTAGCTCATATCCTCAGCACTTTTTCCCTAAACTATTACAATTGTTTTTTAGTTGGTCTCCTTTACCTAAGTCTCTCACTTCTCCAATCCAACTTCCACCATAGATAGATATCATAGTTATTGGTTTAAGGCATGGTTCTTACCATGGAGCCCCTAACCCTAACTCAACAAACTCTAACGGATTTCCATTTCCTCCTGGATTATCTATAAATGACTTTATATGGCATCTAAAACTATTTATGTCCAGGCCCTTTACTACCTTTCCAGTCTTCTTATACTTCATTTACTTCCTATACTCTGAGACTTAACCATACTGGTCTACTTGCTGTCCCTAGTATGTAACACTCCAAAGATATGTGTATCTTTGCCAGTGCAAACACACACTCATACACACAGACACAGACACACACAGACACAGACACAGACACACACACACGTCCTTACCTGGCTTTCCACCAAGAATTCACTACCTCCTCTTCTCTACCTCTTGGAATTCACAACATACTCTAGGATTTAGCTCAAATCTTATCTTCAACATGAAGCCTTTTTTGTCCTTCTGGTGCTAGTTACCCTCTAAGGCTACCTTCTATCTATTCATTATCTATCTATCTATCTATCTATCTATCTATCTATCTATCTATCCAGCTCTATCTTTTATGTTTACCTATTTATTTACATGATATCTCTCCCATTAGAATGTTGGCTTCTTGAAGGCAAGGACTGTTTTTACCTTTCTTTGTATCTCTAGCATTTAACATAGTGTCTGGCACAAAGAAGATGCTGATTCATGTTACCAAGGAGGAAGTTATTCTGACCTTAAATTCAGTTTTTTCTATAATCCCATGCTGTTATTCCATCAATCATCATCACGGCCCTCAAAGATTTGAGAGAGATACCTTGTTAATGTTCATTCTTTTTTTGTGAAGTGGACGAATGTCATCACAGGGTAAGGTCTTTGACTTGTGGGTGAATTGGATTTGAGTGAGGCAAAATTGCACTGCCATCAGTTTCACTCTCTCTTCCAGAGTTATTGAAGTCCACTGGCAAGACAGAAGTTAGGATGATGAGCCATGGCCCAGGATACAAAGAATGACCCTGGCACCTTTGATGTGTAACCAAGCTCTAAACTACTCCACAGAACCTGCTTCAGCCACTTCCATGGCCTTTAGAACTAATTCTTCTCATCTTCCCATTCCAATGGAGGAAGTTTTTGCATGCTTGGTGTAAACATTCCCCTAAGTCATTGATGAATTGAAGTCTGTTGGTTACCCTCAATCTGGTTCAGTCTATCTGCTGAGAAAGTTTTAGCAGGGTACTATGCATGTTATAGATTCTTGGAGCTACAGGTGAGAGTTGGGTGAAAGGTGGACGCCAAAGGTTGATGAGCAGCCCTGAAAAGTATTCAGTGGGATCTCACACCAGAGGTGCTATTCCTCCCTGAATACCCCCCACACAACAGAGATATACCTAAGTAAGATAGTGTCCTTTATTTCTTTCAATAAGTAGAATATAGACATATAGAATATAGAAAATAGACAAGAATATTAAACTAAGATTGAATCTTAGTGCTTGAGCATAGAAAGAACAGATCGAACCAGGTATAAGAAGTCAGGAATTTTACTTAATTAGGGACTCAGTAATATTGATGCTTCAAAATTTCTCAGACTCAGATTAACCTAAGGCTTTATAATGTCAGATTTGTTGTATATTTGTTGGCTTCGTATAGGTCAACACTAATATGTAATGCCAATAAACTGGAATGTGAATTCTAAGCACTATGTATAGTCCAAAAGATTAAAAAAGTAGTTTTGATGTCTGTATTGTACCTTAAAACTGCACATGATATCTATTTCTTTAATTCTTATGCAAAATACTTTTTCTTTAGGATTAAAATCCCCAAATGCTTTGTTTTTCCCATGGGTCAATCCAATCCAACCCAACAAATATTTATTATGTGTCTACTATGCTATGAACAAAGCACTCAGTTAGGTGCTAGAGATATAAAGATGAAGTTTAAGAAAACAAAACACAACAAAAAGAACCTTCCCTTAAGGAGCTATTGTGGAATGGAGAGTGGACAACATGCCCCCAGCTACATAAATATTTAATAATTTGAGAAGAAGGGGCACTGACATTTAAGAGAGACTTTGTAGAAGAGTTGGTACCTGAACTGATCCTTAAAGGAAGCTAAGTAGTATAAGAGGTATAGAGAAGGAAGAAGTACATGTTAAGACTGGCTGGGGAGCAATCTACACACAGGCAAAGGTATGAGAGATGAAATGTTGAATTTGGGGAACAGTAAGCAGGTCAGTTGGGTTAGATTACAGTGTACAAAACTGTAGTCAGGAGTCTGTAGTTTGTAGTCATACTATGAAAGGATTTAAATGGCAATTGGAAGAGTTTTTATTTTATCTTAAATATAATAGGTAGCAACTGAAAATTTCTAGGCAGGAGAGTAACATGGTCATGACTGTGCTTTCAGAAGATTATTTTGGCAACTGTGTGAAGGATGGATTTGAGAGGAGAGATACCAGAAGAACACAAAATCAATTGAGAGGTTATTGCAACAGCATTTTGAGGAGATAATAAGGACCTAAATGAGTGTGGTGGCAGTGAACATGGAGAGAAAGGGATAGATATGAGAGATGCTTTGGAAGAAGAAATGAGAAAATTTGATAACTAGTTGGGTGAGGCAGGTTGCAGAGAGGGAGGCCAAGTATCTGGACAGAATAGCACTTTAAATAAAAGTAGAGAAACTTGGATGAGAAGCAAATTAAGGGACAAAGATATTTGAAACTATTTTGGACAAACTGTTGTCTGAGATACCTTTGGAACATTCAGATGGTGTGAAGCAGGCAATTGCTGGTAGTGGACTGGAATACACAATAGAGATAAGAGTTGGCTGCATAGATTTGGGAGATATATGTTCAGAGATGATCATTGAATATATAGGTACTTCTTGTGGTTTGGCAATGACTCTGGGCTCTCAAAGTCTATCTTTGCTTTAAGCAGTTTGAGGAAGGTTCTATATGGCTAGAAAGACAGATGGCATGCTATTTGTCATTGCTGTCCTCGATAAACACATAATGACTCAGAAGAAGAGGTGATACAAGATCAGGAAGTGATTTATTTTTCTCCTTAGGATCTCATCAAAGCATCTCCTAAGGTGAGAAGGTGTTAATACCTGAATTAGTAGAGGGAATGTAGACACCAGGGAAATGATGATATCTCTTGAAAAACTGTTGGTTATTTCATGTGAATATTTCAATAATTTTTTTCTCTAGTCTCTAAGATGTCAAAGATCTCATGAAAAATGCTTCTTGGGGACAGCTGGGTGGTGCAGGGAATATAGCACTGTCCCTGGAGTCAGGAGAACCTGAGTTCAAATCCAGCTGCCTCAGACATTTGACACTAGCTGTGTGACCTTGGGCAAATCACTTAACCCTAATTGTCTTGCCCTCCCCCCTCAAAGAAAAAAAAGAACAAAGTGCTGCTCGGGCTCATACTGTATTATGCTGTACAGGGATTTCCTGGAACACACAGTTTTCATAAGTGATACTTGGCTTCCTTACTTGCTGTCTTCCATCAAGAGAGACTGAGTTTGAAGGGAGGCATGAATTCCTTATTTAACCCATAGGATTACCAAAATAACGTGCTATATGTGATTAGGTACAAAAGATTCACCTTGATAATGTTCTAATTACAAATATCTGGTTCACTAAATCATAATGACCATTCTCCATTCTAATTGCAAATGAAAATTGGGAGGTGATGCATTTTCCCCTGTGATATGGGTGTGTGTGTGTGTGTGTGTGTGTGTGTGTATGTGTGTGTGTGTGTGTTCAAATTCTTGAGATCATGGACCCATTGAAGTATTTAAGCTTGTTATCAGGATGTCTGCAACACATATTCTTCCTGGTCCACAATCTGGTACTCTTTTCCCTTCAGAGGCCCAGAAACTCCTGTATTGAGGAATACTATAGATGTAAATAGATGTACTGGGCTTGGGGGGACATTTTTGCATAGAAGAAGTATAAGTTTAATTGTTTCCAATGTTGATAGCATAATTGAAGAATATGTGCTTTTATTAATTTTTATTTATGTTCTGAATTTAAACACAAAATAAAAAAGGTATTTGCACATACATAGTAGAACAGAAGAAGCAGATTATACATGAACAGTTAGCTTTTTTGTGGTAGCAAAAACTTATTAAGGAATTACCTATAAATAGTTGAACAAATTATGATATATGAATGTTGATGAATATTATTGTGCCATAAGAAATGATGAAATGGATGGCTTCAGGGAAACCTTGAAAAACCTATATAAACTGAATTAACAGTGAAATAAGCAGAACCAGAACCATACAATAATACAATATTATGGGGGGAAAAACTTTGAAAGGCTTGAGAATGATGATCAATGCAATAACTAACCACGATTTCAGCAGACCAATGATATTCCACATCACCTCTGACAGAGGTGATGGACTGAAGATGAAGAGAGTCATATACATATGCTTTCAGAAATAGCCAAAATGAAAATGTGTCTTGCTTCCTTGACTATCATCTATCTCTCTGTCTCTCTGTCTATTATCTAATCTATCTATCTATCATCTATCTATCTATCTATCTATCTATCTATCTAACTATTTGTTTTCCATTTCTTTTATTCCAATAAGCATGTATAAAGCACCAATGAGTTCTGACCACCATGGCAGACACTCAGGAGACAAAGATATAAATTAAAACCACTGCCTCCAAGAAGCCTATATTCTATTGAATAAATGACATTCACACACATACAAGCATATGCAAAATAAATATGACATTTCTTGAAAGGGAAGACACTGGTATTGGAAAGCACTCATGTAAGAGGTACCCTTTTGAATTGGTCTTTGAAGAAAACTAGAGATTTTAAGAGAAGATGAAGAAGAAGTACATTTCAGGTACAGAGCCCAGTCAATGCAGAAGCACAGGGATGGGAGATGGAATGTTATATGTAAGTACAAGTAAGTATATGCAAGTAAGTTTGATTGAACTTCAATACATGACAGGTCATTATATTTATTAAAACAAGTTCAGGACTGGTTGTGAAGGGGTTTAAATTCTAAACAGAGCATTTTGCATTTGATCCTAAAGGATGAAACCCAAAGGTCTTATTGAACAATGGAGTGACATGGTCCAACCTGTGCTTTAGGTGTATCGCTTTGGTCACCTTACAAAGGATAGATTGGAAGATGAGTCAAGGTAGGGAGACAAATTAGGAACTCATTGCAATAGTGTGGAAAAGATGTGATGAGGTCTGGACTATAGTGGTGACTATAAGAATTGGAGTTGGACCTTCTGTCAGAAAGATCAGAGTTCAAATCCTACTTCATATACTTCTTGACTCTATGACCCTGGGAGAGTCATTTAATCACTTTCAGCCTTAGTTTCCTCTTTAGGCCAATGAGCATAATAATAGTATCCACCTCATAAGATTGTTGTGAGGACCAAATTAATTTCCATATATAATGAGCTCTCTCTCTCTCCACCCTCTCTCTCTTTCTCTTTCTCCCTCTCTACCCCCCCCCCCTCTCTCTCTGTCTCTCTCTCTCTGTTTTTCTCTCTGTCTGTCTCTGTCTGTCTGTCTGTCTGTCTGTCTCTCTCTACACACACACACACACACATATACACATCTATATATACCTATAACATTATATCCATATATGTCTAAATAAATATATATGAGCTTTATATAAACGCTTGCTCTCATCAGGAATGACAAGAAAGGAATGGATGCAATAGACTCAATTGTGAGAGTGGCCACAACCTAGAAGAGAATAATCACTCTGGCTAGCATCTTTCTCTAGTAGGTAGGATTATCCCCAAGACAATGGAAATCCTGAACAGTTTGTGCTTGTTAATTTTATATTAATGGTTCTTATAATACCATTACCTTAAGATTCTTAAATAATGCTTCCTCTATTAAACCCATTTTTTGGTATCACTACAACAGCCACCAAATTAATTAACTTCCCTCAAAAAAAATCATGAAATCCAGGTTAAAGACCTATAGACCAGGATTTTGGTAGCTCACTGAAATTGCCCTCAAGGATTAAATATAAACTCCTCTGTTAGGCATTCAATGCAGTTTAATCTTGTAAACCTTCTCTACCTCCATTTGATCAAGTGACACTGAACTCCTTGACATTACTTGCACAAGAAAATTCATCTACACATTTTCACTGGATATTACCCATACCTGGAATGCTCTCTATCCTTATCTCTGTTTCTTGGCTTTCTTGGATTCTTCTAGTCCCAGCTAAAATATCATCTTCTCTGAAAAGCTTTTCCTTATCCCCTTAATATTAGTGCCTTCCCTCTATCGATTATCTTCATTCTGTCCTGTATGTATCTTCTTTGTAAATAGTTTTCATGTTGTCTCCTCCAGAAACCTATGGAATTCTTAAGAGCAGGGGTCATCTTACTTATTATAGTGGTAACTTTATACATACTTATTGACTGAATACCTGACTGACTGAACTAAACCTGAGAGAAAGTAGTTTGGTATAGTGAATGGTAATGTCGTGTAATGCCAAGCAAAGGCAACTTCGAAGGTTTGGAATACCAACATAGCAAACTCCATTTATTCAATGACAGATTAAGGCAAAACATTCACAGAACAGAGAAAATAAAAATAAAGTGTAACTCATTCATTTAGCAAGTAAGTTCTAATTCAATCCAAGTACCACTCCACCCCTTGTAATAGTAATCAGTTTAGCAAGATACTTAGCACTTAGTACGAAGTGCTAAGTATGGAAGGTACAAACTCTGTCCCACTGTGGAGAAGGCATGAACTCCCCTGTTGATGTGGAAGAAGGGGATTGGCTGAGGTGTGTACATAAGCAAGAATTCCAGAGACAGACAGACAGAATAGGAATGTTGCTCTGGGTGAAGGAAGAATTGTGGAGACTGAAGCTTGCTGAGAGAGAGAGACAAAGAGAGGGAGAGAGAAAATTTCTCTCCCAGCATCTGAGAGACAGAATTTGAATGCTGCTCCTGCTGAAGGAAGAATTGTGGAGACTGAAGTCAGCTGAGGCAGAGAGAGACAGAGAGACAGAATTGGAACACTG
>CM053592.1:54504602-54531274 GCA_028646515.1 Pseudochirops corinnae
TTTAAGGCATTCTTCATGTTTATTGGAGGCCCCTGGTGGGGGCGCTCTGGCTGCTCTCTCCTCCTCCCTCTCTCTCCCATGATCTTTCTTTTCCCCAAAGAAGGAATCTAGGGTTTGGGAGCTGTTCTTACTTCACTTCTTATGTTTATTCTTACTCATGGTTGTTCAGTCCATGATTTTTTTTTAATTTTTTTTTAAATCTCTGTGGGGCTCTGCTTCCAGAAGGGAAAGCTCTGTCCCAAATCGCTGGGGTCCTCCCGGCTGCCGTAGCTCTCAGGAAGATGCTGGGACTCTTCCTATTTACTTCCAGCTGACTGGATAATGAAGATTCCAGGACCGAGACCCAAGACCGCAATCCAGATCCAGGCCGCTCAACACGAGAGCTCTTGACCTCAGAACAATCACTTAGTCCCCCTACTGTCTGCAGGCCGCGAGCGGGAAGCTGCAACGCCGAGGTGGGTGCAAAACCTCTGCCTTTCGCTTTTCTGCTCTGGAGGCCTTTTGGCTGGACGCTTTTCTCCCCCCAGTTCCTACTGACCTAGTTCCTAATGCTGCTGGCAGCTGCCACTAATCCGCTCCTCTGCTCCTCCCATCCAGCCGCCCCCGGGGCACAGCCGCGGCTTTAGGCCAGGCTGGCTTCGGTTGGCAGTGCTGATATGGTTCCTCATAGCCAAGCTGACTTTAGTGGGAAGTATCTTTGTTTGCGTTTTGGAGTTCTAGGATTGGTTTAGAGTCCTATTTTATGGGTATTTTGGGGTGGCTATGTGAGAGCTGCGATATGTTGCTGCTGCTACCGAGAAAGGTTTTCTTAAATGAGCAATACAAAGAAATAGAAAATAATCTGACAGGAAAGTCAAAAGATCTTTTTGAGAAAATTAGAGATATTAAAGGACATTTTATGCAAAAATGAGCATGATAAAAGACAAAAATGGTAGGGACTTAACAGAAGCAGAAAAAATTAAAAGGAATTGGCAAGACTATACCAAAGAGCCAAATAGGAAGATTTCAACATCCCTAATAGTGATAGCATGTTTCCTGATCTAGAGCAAGATATCCTAGTAAATGAAGTCAGGTGGACCTGGTCATTCAGTTTCCTTCCAGCTTTAATGCTGTGATCTTTTAAAGAACTGTGTGACTAGGGTCAAGTCTCTTAAACACTCCAAGGTTTAACAATCTTATCTGATAAATAGGATAATAATGTAGCACCTTCCTTCCAAACTTGTTGTAAGCTTCAAATGAAAGCATATACAAAGTGCCTTGGAAAGTTTAAATCAGTTACCCATACCAGTTACAATTATGATTACTGAATATTTCTGCAGTTCACACAGGTTCATTCTTCATACACATGATTTTTTCAAGATCCTGATGTTCTACTAGACTTTTTAATGTTTTAGGGTTGCTAGGGCAGGAATGTCTACTAGTCAAATAATCGAAATTTTATTTCTTACCAAATCTAAGATTGTATTAAATAACACATTGACTTAATACATTGACTTTAACAGTAAAACTTATCTAATCAATGACATACACAAAGTAGAATTAAGTTAGCTTTTGATAGTAAAACTGAAAATGAAATGATACTTTGCCCTTTTGGTTTTTTTCCACATATGATGTTCCCTCTGGTGTCATGGCTTTTAAATCAGAGCTTATGATTGTAGGCACTGTCTTTTTACAAATGTGTGCACCTCAAAACTGTGTGCAACAGGGCGGCTAGGTGGCACTGTGAATAGAGCACTGGCCCCAGAGTCAGGGGGACCTGAATTCAAATATGGCCTCAGACACTTAACACTTACTAGCCATGTGACCTTGGGCAAGTCACTTACCCCAATTGCCCCACTTTCCCCCCTGCAAAAAGCAAAAAAGAAAAAGGGGGATAGCTAGGTGGTGCAGTGAATAGAGCACTGGTCCTAGAGTCAGGAGGAGCTGAGTTCAAATCTGGCATCAGACACTTAACACTTACTAGCTGTGTGACCTTGGGCAAGTCACTTAACCCCAATTTCCTTGCCTTAACCCCCTCCAAAAAGCAACAAAAAAAAAACAAAAACAAAAACAAAAAACTGTGTGCAACAGAGATCCTTACCCAAATAATACTCAGAGGGAGAGGAAAAGAATGGTTTATTACCATCTCAGGAAAGGGCCACCCTCCCTCTGATAAATAGTCAGGGAGGAGAGGCAATTTACAAAAGAAAATGGTGAAGTTATAAAACCCTAAAGCGGAATTCTCCCCCTCCCCCGACCCTTTCTTCCATTGGCTAGAAGTCAGATGCACAATCTAAGCGTGGCAATCTACTTCAAGTACCAGAACAAGGAAACAGTAGACCACCAAATGTACATTTGAGAAAGCACTTCTGTCCTTATTTGGCATACCTTATGCTGAGTTGTCACTGAGGGGAGGAGTGACTCCCTACCAACTGAATTTTGAGTCCTTGTAAATCATGTAATTTCCAGTGAAGGGGAACTTGAGCCTCTTTCCCATGAAAAGTCTTACTAGATTTTAGAGTATAATCTGAGAAGTTTTCACTCCTTTCACTCACAAAGATTCCCTTGCCTTTAAAGTGAGATATTATTCACAAATCTTGAAGGCTATATTTATTTACATTGAAATTGAGCCATTCATAAATTATCCCCTCAGATCTCTCACAGCTTCCTTGTAACAAAGGGCTTTACCACTAAAAGGAAATCAACTGAGTTAATTCTTAGTCCATTTTCATTTGGACTTTTAATTCCCTTAATTTTTCTAGATTAACTTGACTTTGAGCTGATAGTTTGAGTAACAAATAACCACTGTGGGCTGAGTCCTTTTGCAGTTTTTCCATGGTGTGTATTAAATAGATATATACAAAGCAATTAGGATTCATAAAACAAATCTCTGACATGATAATTTACGAACTGGTTTTTTAGGGGTAGTTCCTCATTCCTGGAAGGCACTCACTCAATACTTCTACCTCTTCAAATGCTTAGTTCCCTTCAAAGCTGACCTTGGGCACTATTCCTTCAAGTTATCTTTTACTGTCCTATCTCCCCAGTCCCTATTTTGTAAACATCTTGTACTTATATGTGTAAATGTAATTTTCCCAGACAGAATATAAGCTCCTAGAGAGTAGGGACTGTCCAGTTTCTGTGTTTACATCTTCAATATCTTGCATAGACTTAATAAATGCTTGTTAATTGTTGGGATTTGGGATGTAAAAGAATATATGAGAATCAGAATCAAAGATTTAAATTTATAAGAGGCCTCAAAAATCATCTAGTTTAATCTCTTCATTTATAGAAAAGAAAACTGAGGCACTGTGTTAAGTGCCTTACAACTAGTATCTCATTAGGTATTATTATTATTATTATCATTATTATTATCATTATCATTATCCCCATTTTATAGATGAGGAAACAGGTAGACAAGGATAGGTTACTTGCCAGGGTCACACAGCACTATTTCATGATGCTGCTTAGAGATCAAAGTAGTATTTTGAAAGGTAAAGTGGTATAAAAACATAGATGAGTAGTAATTCAGTAATGGTATTAACTGATGTGACAAACACCATGCTGGAAAATTTCAAGGTGAGAAATTATACCAGAATTTGACCCCTAACTTGCCTGTAAGCCCAAAGAGAGATGAATCAGACCTTAATAAGTAAGAAAAATCCTCATTTATTGAAATTATCTTGTTGTTCAATCATTTTTCAATCATGTTTGACTCTTCATGACTCCATTTGGGGTTTTCTTGGCAAAGATCCTGGAGTGGTTTCTCGTTTCCTTCTCCAGTTTATTTTACAGGTGAGGAAATTGAGACATACAAGATTAAGTGACTTGCTCAAGGTCACACAGTTATTAATTGGCTGAGGCCAGATTTGAACTCAAGAAGATGAGTTTCCCTGATTCTAGGGCAAGCACTCTACCCACTGCACCACCTAGCTGGCCAGAAATTTTCTTATGATCCAATAATTAGGCCATATACACACTGAAACCACTTGAATAATAGCAACAAACAAGCAAAAGAGTTCAAAATCAATTTAACTATAAAGTCCCTTCTTATTTTGAGATTCTATGATTCTGTGAAAGACAGCACGCTTTGACATGGTCAGTTTGACCCTGACCTGTACATCTGGACTGATTCCCCATTATTCAAGATCAGATGATCAGATCCTCTACATTTCAGGCAAATTTTCACACATGCTATTTCCTATTGTTCTGGCATAGACTTGAGTCAGATCAGTTACCTGATAGTTTATGTTTTATATTTAAAAACATAAGGAGAGACAGAGAGAGAGACAAAGAGACAGAAAGAGACAGAAGGAGAGGGAGAGATTGATTCCCAAAGACCATTCATCAGAAGATTTATAGGAGTCAGAAGGAGATTTATTTGTCCATGGTGGGAGAAGGATATTCAACAAAGACATACATTGATGGCATGCTGAGTTAATTTAGCTGAGGGAAGCTCCTTTGCCTGAGTAGCCCATCATTCTCTACCAACCAAGCAGCAGAGGGACCTAAGGCCTCCTCATGACTGCTTTGTTCCCATATGATCAGAAAGATATTTCAATAGCCTGAGTTTTTAGTCTCCTTCCCCAATCAAGTGTCAAGCTTAAGGTCAATACCTTTTAAAGGAAAACTAGCCTATGTGAGCAGGAGTTAAAATATTGCTCCTACCACATATATACGACATTAACATTCCATGTCACATTTCCATTCCTTTGAATGGAATATTTTTCCACTTAACTTCCACCTCTAAAAAGCCAAGCTCTCTCCAAGGTTCAGTCTAAGTGGTACCTCCTACATGAGGCCTTATGTAGATCTTCTCAAATGTTAGTGCCTTCCCCTTTCCAAAATTACTTTTATCTGAGGATTAGTGGATCTCTGACCAATTATCTCCCAACGCCGGTTGATTCAGTCACAGAATATCATGGGCAGACAACTGGGTGCTAAATTAATTGTAAAGATGAAGCCCCATATTACTCATGAGAATATATTTTTCTTTATTTAATTGGAAGGGAGACATTCAAGGGAGATTTCACTCTCTGATTATAAAGAATCAAGCTGTAAAGAGAATTCCATAAGGAGACAAAGAACATGGAGGCCCCAAAGTACCAGAGACATGAGTTGCCATTACCTCATATATATTACCTACATGTGTTCTTGCCAGCATTATACTTTAAATTTGTCCCCAGTCCTCTCATAGATACTGTAATTTTTAAAAAGAAAGCAGGCAGCTAGATGGTGCAATGAATAGAGCACTGAACCTGGAGTCAGGAAGACCTGAATTCAAATTAGGCCTCAGACACTTGATACTTACTAGCTGTCTGACTTTGGGTAAGTCACTTAAGCCTTGCCTCTCCCCGCTCCAAAAAAAAAAAATTCATCATAGATTTATGCGGAAAATGTTTCCTAGCTCTTCCATCTTAGTAAATGTCTTTGTTTTACGTTTCTCTAATCCATAGTGATTTAAAGCATTTTATATGACTATACATAGCTTTGATTTCTTTATCAAAATTCCGTGCCTATTTCTAATACCCATTTATTGTATGATGGCAAGTCACTTAATTTCTCAGTGCTAGAGGCAACTCATCAAGACCAAGTTGTAGATAACATGGGAATCTGCCAAGACAAAAGGAATCTCCTTACCTGGAAGTTCCCTATACCAATGAAGTCCTAGACTGAATCTATATTCCTAATACAAAATCATGAATTTAATTGTAGGAAGGGACCTCAATGGTACATGAAAGAAACTCACTATAACATGCCTCATTATCCAGACTCAGTGAGATCTCCAAGGAAGAAGAATGATATAGAGTGTATTCTATTTTTGGATAGCTAAATTGTTGGGAAATTTGTGAGGTTTTTTCCTGATATTAAGACCTCTTTATAACTTCCAGTCATTTCTCCTCATTCATCCCTCTGGGGCCAAACAGAATAAATCTAATCCTTCTTTCACATGACAGCCCTTCATACACTTGATGACTATCAGGTTTCCCCTGGGACTTCTCTTTTGCACACTTTGCATTTACCATTTCTTCAAATGCCAAGAAAAAGTAGCAAAATAGAAGAGACAAGATGAACACACAGAAGTTAGACCAGGTTTAAATAAGTCAAGAACCTGAGATTTCACAGATGTGGGAACTCCCTCCAGGAATCCATATCTTGCAAAGCGCCTATGACTTTGAGATGTCTTGTCCATAGTCACCTAGTTAAAAATAGTATTTGAACCCAATTCTTTCAAACTTCAAGTCTCAAACCCTCTCTGTTTTGTAAATACAGTTAATACAGTACTGATCAATTCTAAAGACAGAGGTACAAACAATGGATACTATAAAAGTTCTGATGTGGGCTGGAGTGTTTAAAAAAAACAAAACGACTATGTGAAGGAGGTGGTACTGGAGCTGTCCCTGTAATCTGGCTAGAAACCCAACAAGAAGAGAGGCAGGTAGATGGTATAGAAGATAGAGTGTTGGACTTGGACTAAGCAGAATGTGAGTACAAATCCTGCCTGAAACACTTATCAGCAGTGTGATCCTGAGCAAATCACTGAACTTCCATCTGCTTCAGTTTACTCATCTGCATAATTGGATAATAATAGCACCTAGTTCTTAAGGTTGTTGTTAGAATAAAATGAGTTTATCTGCAGAGAGCTACTTAAATAATAGCTATCTTTATTATCAGATGAAGTGGAAGGATATTGCAGGCTGGTGAATTAATGAGCAAAGTCATAGAAGTAGAGATGAAGAAGATTTCTCTAAGAAACATGAATAGATCAGCCTGGTTAAAATGGAGGAAATGTGTTAGCAGGGAATCAGAAATGACTGAAAAAGTAGATCAGAGAGAATTTGTGGAGCATGTTAATGCTGGGCAGAGCACTTTATTCAATAGGCCAGGAGAAGCCATGATGCTTTTTTTTTTTTTTTTAACAAGGAAGACGGAGTAAGTGACTGTGACACCATGAGGCAGCACAATTTTGTGGGAAGAACCTTGTCCTTGGAATTCAAAGACATTTTTTTCAGTGTTGTTTGCTTGATTCCTTAGGAAATTATCTTAACTCTTAGAGCTTCAAAATCAGAATTATACTACTTATACTTACAAGTTTAGGGTAAGGATCAAATGAGAAATTGAATGTTTGATTGTGCCTTTGGTAAGTTAAAAAGTAGTAGTCACATGTAAAAATCTTTAGATCTAGTCCCATCTTTAAACTCTCAGTCAAGCAAGTCACCAATCCTGAGCCAAGGTTCCCTCATACAAAAGATGAGGAATGAGGATACTAGCCCTACTTACATTTTTAAAAATTATTCATTTTTAGTTTACAACATTCAGTTCCCCAAGTTTTTGTGTTTTAAATTTTCTCCCCTGCCCTCCTCTCCCCCAGGAGAGAGGTTTGGGCCTATGTAGCACTAACTAGCGGGTTATCATAAAGGAAGGTGCTACATAAATGTGAGCTATTATTCTTTTTAAAAAATGTTTGGGGACAGCTAGGTGGCACAATGGATAGAGCACTGACCCTAAAGTCAGGAAGATGTGAGTTCAAATCTGGCCTCTGACCAGACACTTGACACTTACTAGCTGTGTGACCCTGAGCAAGTCACTTAACCCCGATTGCCTCACCAAAAAAAAATGTTTGGGATTGAGTGTTTAAAGTAAATTGAGAGTGAGGCATAGGATAGATTGATGGAAAGAAGAAGCTATAATGATAATATATGAACTCTGGTATAGTCTATAATCTAACAACTATAATAATGATAATATAATAAATAATGATATATAATGTACTAAACCATACTACTATTATTGGTTATAATAACTAAAATAAAGAATTCTGATAATGATGATGATAGTAGACATTTACTTGTATGTGTTTGTCACATTATGTTACTTTCATCTTACAACAGCCCCAGGAGACAGGTACTATAGGTTTCATCCCCATCTTAGAAATGAAGAAACTAAAACCCAGATACCTTTAAGTGCCTTGCCTAAGGACACGTGGCTAGTAACTGTCAGATGTATGATAAACACGCATGAAGTTAAAGTAATCAGAGAATTAGAAATTATAACTTATGCAGAAATTCAGAGAACTAAACTTTTAAGAAAAATCATTTGTTATAACTATGCAATATCAAAACAAATCTTCATTCATACTTACATTTTGCATCCTCGAGAAATTCAGTAAATAGGTTTTAGTAAGATATTAGAAATGATGGTGACTTTCCAAAAGGACAGTTCCCAAACAAGGGTAGAGTACAGAGTAAAATATAGAGGGATCTCATCATTTTCAATGTTTAGCTGTGCATGAAAAGTGTTATTAATATGAAATAAGGAAAAATGAGTTATCGAAATAGATTATTCTCTTAAGCTATATCATCACATCTGACAAATGAAGTTAGCACAAATATGATATACAGATAATTTTATTAAGATTAAGAGACACAAAACAGCATTATTCTTTAGAGGAAAAGGATGCTGGCATACCTCACTTTAAATTAAAAAAAAATGTACTCTTTTAAAAAATATCCATGTGCTGCATTCTAGTGAATCAAATGCAGTAGGAAATCTTACTACATAAAAGAAGCTTTGTGACAGTTACTTGCTAAAATGAAGAAAACTTGAGTTATGGCTATTTTCAAATTTTAGCCTTGTATGTGTGGTCTATAGATTCCAGGTATCCTTATTCCTGTTATTATTCATAATGGGAAGTAACTTTCCTCTCAGTGTTCTAAGAGTACCCCTGAGGGCTCCTGGGCTGCCTGCTAATAGTGTGGGCTCAAGTCTTCATTCTAATGAGTTTTTTAATATAAATTACCAGTTAATATCTTTTCAACATTATACTTAGCATTAACTAGAATCCCACCATGAATTTAATCAGTTTATATTTCCTCAATATCATAGATTACTAATATAAATTACCCTTTGCAAAAGAATACCTATTGAAATGATGTAGCAAGAGCCACTCTAGCAGACTGAAAGTGCATTCTCCCTTCTACATGGTGGTTCCTGGACAGCGCGGTAGCTGCCATCATTCTCTACTCCCCTGAACTCCTTTCTGCGGACAGTATCACTGATGGAAAAGTCATTCCCCTGCTTATAGTAGCCTAGACCTCCGTTACAAGGTCAATTCTACTCGACTAGATGAAGCTTATTCTTTAGGGGTATAGAGGTTATGGCCTCTGGAACTCATGCTAGCTCCCTCAAAGTTTCCAAGATCATTCTCCATACTTCACCTAAGAATGGGATATACTAGATAAAACAGGGATAGAAACAACAAAAGTATCATATGTTCTTGGGCCACATGTCAGAAGCCTAAATTCCAGTCTTGTTTTACCTTTTACTATGTGATCCTGAAAAAGTAATTTTACTTATCTAGTTGCAGTTTCCTCCCTTGAAAAACTGGGAAAGAGAGCAGAGCCAAGATGGCAGAGTACAAGCACAAACTTGGCATGAGCTCCCTCTCCAATCACTTCCAATACATGTAAAAAAAATACTCTAAACAAACTGTAGAGCTACTGAACCCACAGAGAGACAGGGAAAAGCAAATCTCCCACTGAAGGAAGTGTGGCAGGCGACAGAATGGATCTAATCACACTGAGCTGAGAGCTGAGCACAGTTCTGCATGAGCAGCATGGTTCTGACCCCTGGGTGGCCCCGACCAGTGGTGGCCAGAACAGACTTCAGGAGAGAGAATCACCAGCAGCTGTGGTGCTTTCCAGACTTCTCAAATTATAAATGCCAAAAACAAAGTAAAAGTTCAGTGTGGAATTCTGTTGGAACAGGGTGTGACAGAAGAGCACGGTCAGATCCCTGCCCTTGGGGCAAGAAGCAGCAGTTGCCCCTGCATGACTACCTCAGGATTGAGAAGGTAAACAGGAAAAACAAATCATAAGGAACTTATTAAAGTTGAACTATTTACATTCCTACATGGAAAAACAATAATTGTAACTCATAAGACTTTTCTCAATATGAAGATAGTTGAAGGGAATATGTGTGTGTGTATGTGTGTGTACATACACACACATATATATGTATGTATAGGAGGGTGTATGTGTATATAAATATATATTTATATGGGAATATGTGTGTTCATGGATATATAGACAGAAGGCACAGGATGAGTTGAATATGAAGGGATGATATCTAAAAAATAAAATTAAGAAGTGAGAGAGGAATTTATTGGGAGAAAGAGAAAGGATAAACTATCTCATTTAAAAGAGGCAAGAGAAAACTACTACAATGGAGGGGAAGAGCAAGGAGGTGAAAGGGAATGAAACAATGTTATTCTCATTGAATTTGGCTTAAGGAGGGAATAACATCCACACACGAGTGGGTATCTTACCCTAGAGGAAAATATGGGGATAGAGGATGAGAGGGGGGATGATAGAAAGGAGAGCAGATTGGGGGAGAGGGTAGTTAGAAGCAAACATTTTTGAAACGGTAGAAAATAGAATACTTTTCAAAGTAGAAAATAGAATAAGTGGGGGGTGGGATAGGATGGAGGGAAATATAATTAGTCTTTCACAATTTAATTACTATGGAAATGATTTGAGTAACTACACATGTATAACCTATATTGAACTGCTCAATCTTCCCAGTTGGGGAGAGTGAGGAGGGTAGAAGGGAAAGACTCTGGAACTTAAAGTTTTAAAAACAAATGTTTAAAAAAAAATTGTTTTTTACATGCAACTATGAAATGAGATATACAGACACTGGAGTATAGAAATCCATCTGGCCCGACTAGAAAGTTAGGGGGATGGAGGAGGATATAAGAAAGAACAGATTAGGGGAAGGGGTATTCATTAGGCTTGCTATTTTAGGGTGGGGGGAGGGGGAAAATAGGGAGAAAAAATTGTAACCCAAAATCTTGTGGAAATGACTGCTGAAAACTAAAAATAAATAAATTTTAAATAATAAAATAAAATAAAGGCACAAAAAACCTTGGAAAATATTATTTATATTACCTCCTTATTTCTCAGATTATTATGAATATCAAGTATGAAAATGCATATAAAGCATTTTTTAATTTTCTAGACAAATGCTAGTCATTATTTAGGTGGTAAAAATAAAATTATGACTGTGAGTACAGGTTAAGGTCTCCATCTCTTTGCAAACTATCAATCCACCATAAAACATTTATTAATCACCAATTATGTGCCAGGCTCCATGCAAGACACCATTAAACAAGCTGCCTATACAAAGAATTTAATTTATTTAAGATGAATAAAAAGATGCAATGGTGTCCCACATGAATCCCAGAGACTAATTACCTAACAATCTATAGTAACATTTTGCTGTTCTCTTAATTCCCTCCATCTCAAAAGCTACCCTTCAATGTTCTAACCTCAGTTTTAGCAAAACACTTAATTGCTCTGCAAATGAAACCAAGGAAAGGACAAATGGTTAGGACAGATCCCTAAAGTGCTTAATTAACATGTTGACATACCAATTCAAAAAGACAGTCACAAACCTTCTGAACTTAATTACATAGAAACATTCCATTTAAGACTTCTTTCCTCATGTTTTTCTCAACTTTTGTACATGTTGATCTTAATTTTATCTACCTCTACTTATGACATTCTCTACAGAAGACCAAACCCCTAAAGGTTCATGAAAAGAACACAAAGAATATCCACATCCCACTTTTTCATTTTAAGTGGCACATGACAATAAAATGTATGATTTATAAACAAGTAATTGGAACTTAACACGTCAAGCTCTGATCAGTATTCCTTGGTCATAATCAAGATTTTAAATCACTTCTGAATGAGGACCAAAAACTACCAGGTTACAATATTTTTGATGAGGGGTGAAGGGGTCAAGGAGTTCAGGGAGTCCAGGAATCCAATAACCAGAGTCCCCAGAAAGCAGTCCGGAATGAATTGATGGACTCAAGCATTCTCTGAATCGAGGTGGCAAAGATGTATTGTTATTCTTTACATCAGGCAAGAGTTCTTAGGAAACCTGAAACCTTAGAGAGGTCCATTTTAAGTTTATATAGGATAACTGTAGTAAAACATATGCCCATTATGCTAACTAGTTGACTCTGGGTGGGATTAGGGAGCAGTTAAGAAGTAGTCATTTCTTAAAGGAACATGCACTTTTAATATCTACTTCACAGGTGTATCACCCAGAATTCACTGGGAAATAGACCAAGGAGGGGCTGCCTGGAGATGTGGTTTTAGGCTTGAAACATCAGTAAGTCAGCTAGTGGTCAGGGCTAACCAAGAAGTGCCCAATCTGCCACCCATCAGTGTCATGTTTGACAAGATGGATGTTGGGAGTATATATATATTCCAAGCTAAGAGATACTTGGGATGTATATAATGGGCTAGGGAGTTACTTATAGATAATCTAGTGAAGGATTCATAGGTGCAGCTGGTTATTGTACCTAGGGGAGATAAACATTTGTCTGGGGCTTGATCTTGACTCGTTGCTAGGCAGAATACTGGCAAGGGAGAAGGGGGGTGGGGAGATAATGCTCTGAGGCTAGGGAGATTTGAGGCTAGGGAGAAATGCAATTTTACAAACTGATTTTACAAACTGAGATTCAAGCACAGGCACCAAAGCACCCCATCATTTCCATGAATAAAGAAAGCCAAAGTGGCTTCCATATATTCTTTATGTTTTACAACATTATCCTACAGTCAGTTTTTATATAGTGCCTTTAATCTTTGCAAAATTCTTTACCTTCATTGTCTTATTTGTGCCACATAACAAACTTACAAGGCAGGTGCTACCAATATTTTTATCCCCATTTTTATAGCAGAACAAAGTGAGGCCGAGAAGTGAAATTATTTGTCCAAGGTCACATCTAAGAAGAGATTCAAATCACATGCCTTTTCCTAACTCCAATTCTAATATTCCATCTACTGTATGAAAAAAAAAGTTTCTGCTTTCTAGAAATTTAAATCCTAAGAAATGTATAATACAAAAAAAGAATTTGAGGTTTTTTTGTTAGTTTTTTGGCTATATATTAATGAATTAATAATAGTAGTTAACATTTACATAGTGTTTATTATGTGCCAGGCATTGTGCTAAGGACTTTACAATTATTGTTTCTTCATTTGATCATCACAACAACCCTGAGAAGTAGATGCTGTTATTGTTACAGTTTTACAAGTGAGAAATCAGAGATGAAATAACTTGTCTTGGATAACACAGCTAGGCTGGTTTTGAACTCAAGGCTTCCAAACTTCAGGTCCAGCACTTTATCTACTAGACCACCTACTCTATACTGGGCTCCTTGTACCTTTTGGCGGTTAAAGTCAGGTAGACCTGGCATTGTATACCTCCCTATAAGCTCAGACATTTTCTTTTTATGTGACACTGGGTGAATCCTGTAATTAGTCTCAGATAAAGATAGCACCTACCTCACAGGGAATCTGTGAGGATCAAACGAGCTAATATGTATAAATCATTTTGCCAGTCTTAAAATATTAGATAAATATTAGTTTCTATTTTACTAATTAGAGGTTTTAGGATTGGGGAATAAGGTCCAGCTTAAGTGTCTTAAACCACATCTACAGGCCCATCCAAGAGTATCTCACTAACAAAACGTGATTCCAAAGTGAGACCATAATTTAATCAGAATTCCTGGTAGTCTAACAACAAAATGAACCAAACATAAGTATCCTATTTCAGCTTTACTCCATTTTTATGTATGTGTGCATTTTAAAGGCAGAACATAAATGAGGGCAAGAGAAGTTTCCCTCTGTCAAGTTTGTGAGGCCATTCAATTGTAGAACCACAGAAATGGTAAGAAGAGAAGTCTGGTTATGCTTGACCATCCAACTGCCTCCCAACATACTGACTTCAGCCTTTGCACAGCAGCTCCAGGTCCTTAATCTTAGGAATCTCCAGGGAAGGAAATTCAATAAGCTCTTACATAGCTTAAGGCAATGTTCGGCTCCTTTCTTCACAAAATGTTTACCTTGGCCTAAGTTAAATCTCTTTTGTTGATTTCTTTCTTTTCTGTCCTCAAGAGAAATGGGATATAGTTTGTCACTCTCCTCTATTTAAAATCCTTTTTAAAAAAATTATATGATTTGTCAAATTTTTATTTTTTCAGACCAAGCCATTAGAATGGGGTTCCTTTTTTTCAGAGATTCTGCCATCCAACCCTTTATAGCTGAATTAGATGTTCTTCTCTGAGCCTGATTGCTAAATTCTCCATGTTCTGCTTCATAAATACACGGTAAAACCAGGGAGTTCTGGGGGGTGGAGGGGAGAATAGGGCATGGAGGGAGGTGGGGAGAGAAAAAAATGGATTCATTGTTTCTGGCACAGTTCCCTTTCTTTGTCTTAAACAAGTTGTCTTTTTTGGAATTGTACCAACAAATGTCTTCACATCAGCAGATGGAAAAGCCTTTCAATTAAAACATGAGTTGCCTTTTTGGCTGGGATGACAACATTTGCTTGAAAATTTGCTGAGATTTCAAATATTGGCTAAAATGATACATTGATAGGACCTCATCTTGCTTTGTATGCTCTTCTTCTGTAAGAGTCTGCATTTTCTAGGTCAAAGGCATTAGGAACAAAAGAATTCACTGGCAAAGTGAGGGAGGAAAGTGTGGTTTCATGAGAAATTAAAAGAAAAAACAACCATTCTCTCCCTCCTATTCCCACTCTCCTTTCACACACACGCACCTTTCATTTGGAAGAAGTCCCAGAAAGCATATTATATACAGCTGTAGCACGGGCATTCACTTGGGTCACAGTGCCAGATTTGGGGCATGGCATTATAGTTTTCTTGAGAAAAGATGAATTGAAATTTACTTTAAATTTTTTTGGTTTAAAAGAGATTGCTAGTTAGTGTAGTGGATACAACATTGTACCTGGAGTCTTGAAGACCTAAGTTCAAATTGGACCTCAGGCACTGATCTATTAGCTGTATAACCATGGGGAAGTCACTTAACCTCTATCTGCCTCAGATTCCTCATCTGAAAAACAAGGTGATAATAGCACCTATTCAGAGTTTTGTGAAAAAAAAATGAGGCAATACTCACAAAATGAATCTAAAACTTTAAAATGCTACTTAAATGCTAGCTGTGATTATTGACTGTAATTTTTTTAAAAAGCAACTCTGAAATAAGCTATCAGAAAGCTATATTTAAAGCTTAATATATCAAGGGATGAGTCTCTTACATATCCTGGAAACTAATAAATATGAATATACCTCCCACCCTATATATTTATATATATATATATATATATATGTACACATATATACATATGTACACACATATACATATATGATTATATACACATAAATGTGTATGTGTTTATTGAGAGAGAGACAGAGACAGAGAGAGAGAGTCACAGGGCTAAGCTAAGACTTAGAAGTAGAGAGAGTTGCTTATAGTTGTGTGACCTTAGGCAGGTCATTTATACTTTCAAAGCTTCAATTTTCTCATATGTAAAATAAAAGATTTGAACAAGGTTCCTATAGTTTATTTAAGTATTTTATGCAGAACTAATTAAATGAAATAATTTAACAATGAATCTCACAGGATTTTTTTCACTTATGTTCTCCTTATGAGACTTCAGTCATATTTTTTTTTCTCTCAGACTTTATCAATGTAGGGATCTTACCGGTGAGAAAACTGCAGTAACTAATGTAAATCAGCAGCTATTCATCAAGTTAGAGTCTTAAGGAATATATGCACATACATATACATACATATGCAATTATGAGTGTATACATATGTTTTTCTTGTGGGAATTTATATTGCTTATCACAGATACACTACAGGGTGCTATGTTATCTGGAACCAAAGACTGCTATTACTAAGCAACATAGGTTTGTTAGAACTTTTAGTCTACAGAAAGAGATTTTTTAAGGGTATCTTTAAGATCTTAATAGCCTTATAGAGCAAGTAAAAAAAAAAAGCTGAATGTGATTTAATGCCTGCTCCACTCTGCTTGCTAGTCCAATCCAGGATTTTAAGGAATAGATACAGAAGCCAGTTTATCTCCCTCTGCGTTTATTAACAATATACCAGCAAATCTCATGGGAAAGGATATTGATGATACATTTCACCAACCATTTTTCTGCCATAAATTATCTGAAGTGACATTGAGAAAGTTCTAAGAGGGATTAGCCATGTCTAGATTTACCGATCAGAAAGTTGATGCCTAAAGCTAGCTTCCTTTTATACTGTGGAGGACAAAGGGAGCTAAAGGTATTTAGGAATATTCCAATATAGGATACCCAAACCCCATTCACCTTTGAATGACAAACACAAACAAACATAAGATAGGAACCACACAGTGGTTGGCAGAATTCCTTTGGACTCATCAGGCATTCTGGTTATTTCTGTCTATATATCCTCATTTCCCTCTCACCATGGAAACTTGGACTCTGCCTCTGAATTCTCCAGTTCTAACATGTAAATTTTTGCCTTATTTTGCCAAGACCTAAGTCCTCTATACTATTTCCTGGACATCTCCAGATCATGCTGCCACATACATAGCCTATTCTACCACTCCTGAATGTGATATTTATTAGAATATAAGACCCTTGAAAGGAGAGGTTTCTTAATTGCTTCTATTGCATTTCCAATGCTTAGCATAGTGCAGGCACATAGCAAGTCCTTAATCAATGCTCTGTTTGTCTCTCTGTCTAATGGGGCCTAATTTAACATGTCTACTTTAGCTACAAAAGTATGTGGCCCTTTCCAATGATAAAATGCCTTAGTATAGCAACTACTCCTGTCATTAGTATACCTTTGGTAATGGAAATTTTGATGTTAATTTATCTCTTGATCAGTGGCTCTCATCGGACATAAAGGATCCAGAGGGACATAGAGGGACATTGTTCTACCTCTGAATTCACTGAATGACCTTAAAACACTTGAAATTTCAATATATAAATCACTGTTTGACCACAAAATCCCCTTGCAAACACAGTTCATAAAAAACTGAAAGAAAAAAATATTATTTATAAATCAAAGAAAATGAGCAGAAAATATATCAGAGTTCTTAGAAAGTAACAATTCCCAATGCTGAGCAACTCTGTCCCCCTCTGTATAACAGCCTCAGTCACTTAGAATCATATACTAGGTACAGCTTCCCAATGGCACTCCTCAGAATATGATTCTGCTTCAACATAATGGCTTTGGAAAATAATAAAAACTTAGTAAATGCTTTTCCATTCTTCATACACCCCTCTCTATCTCCCAGCTGGTAGCCTTAGCTCTCCCTCCTCCTGCAACTCTCCATAGCTCCCAGCAGGCAGCATTGTTCCTGTCACTAATGCTTTCTGCAGCTCCTAGAAACAGATTTCCTGGATCTTTTTTACAGAGAAAAAGCCTCTCAGTGACAAGCCCTATTGCAATATAGCAGAGAAGAATGCCTTGATTTCCCTGCTGTGAGAAGTTAAATAGGTTCTCCCTGTGTTATACCTCAAATACAGTTTCACTCCAGGCTTCTTCCACTCCAAATACCCAATTGCATTTAGCTTCTCATAAAAGACTGCACAGGAGTCATGGACACCCACTCTTCTGATCTCTGAGGTGATCACTCTTGTTGACACCAGTGGAAATTATATGTGTGTGTATCTCTGTACATACACACACACACATACACACATGTGTGTATTATACATACATGTATGTATATATTATATGCATATATTACATAATACATATTCTATATCTATATGTATGTGTGTATGCACATACACACACGCATACACACACAAAATGAAATATCCTTTTCCCCTAGACACCCAGATATGCTTCCTGCCTGTGTCAGCATTTCCCGTGCCTCCAGAATTTTGGCAGAATACAATAGCATCTCCTTAATTATTTCTCAAGCCCCAAGAATCCCTCCAGTGTCAACCACTTGGGCATGAGAGTCAAATACTTCCTAGCATCATTGAAATCTATGAGATAAGAGGGATGAACAGATAATCCTCCACCACATGGACATAAAGCAGCAACATGTATTTGTTTTTCTTACAGAGGGGGCCCATCTTATTCTCACTGACTTAGATTAAGCATGATATTTGTACCACTTTAGTTTATATTCATACCACTGAATTTACAAATATACAACAATAATTTATATATTTACTTAAAATTATTGGGCTATAGAATCATTTAGTGATAGAATTAAGGCTGGTTATATTACTTAAGACCATATATGCTCTATTGTTGTTCTTGTCATTGTTGTTTAGTTGTTTCAGTTGAGCCTGACTCTCTGTGACCACATTTTGGATTGGTTTGTTTTTGTTTTTGGCAAATACAGTGATATATTTGTGATATATCAAATATAGTGATTTGGCATTTTACAGGTGAGGAAACTGAGGCAAATAAGGTGAAGTAACTTGCCCAGGGTCACATAGCTAGTAAGTACCTGATTCTGGATTTTAATTCAGGAAGATGAGTCTTCCTGATTCCAAGGCCAGTGTTCTATCCACTGTACCACCTACCTGGCCCCAAAAGAATTGTTTGCCATTTCCTTCTCCTATGGATTAATGAAAACAGAGGTTAAGTGACTTGCTTAGGGTCACATAGTTCATAAGTTTCTGACCCCAGATTTCAACTCAGGTCTTCCTAACTCCAAATCCAGTGTTCCATCCACTGTGCCATCTAGCCATCCTCATGCAAGCCAAGACTCTAACCCAAAAAATGACATTTTTTCCTACTGTTTGTTAAAACCATCATAAATAACCAAAGGATTCTAGTTCAGTCAGTTTCTGAATAACCCAATTCATCTACCTACTTTGATCTTATAATTGTTTGGAAAACTCCTAAATCTCTGCTTCATGCAGTGTGGCATGGCTGTAACATCAATATTTGGGATCATATTTTGCCTTTGGGCCAAATTAAATAGAGACAAAGGATGACTTGTAGAATGACTGTAGAAGTAGACTCTTAGAGGTTCTTTGTACTCCCTTATTCCAGAAAAGCCTGCTATTGGAAGAGATGATGGAGGAAGGTGAAGGAAGTGTGCAACATACTCTTCTAATTAATTCAAAAGACTAGGTGTCATAGAAGTGTTGGGTTTTTTTCCCCCAAGTTATTGAAATTATAGAACATCATGGCATACTTCAAATCTTAGGATCATACATTGACAAGAGGGACTGGTTTTAGAGGTCATCTAGTTTAACCTCCTAATCAACCAATCAAGCAAAAAGCTTTTATTAAGCACTAATTATTGCCAGACACTATGCTGTGTATCTGAGATACAAATAGAGAAAGGGAGATAGTCTCTGCCTAAAGTAGCACTTCCTAAACTGTGAATTGTGACCCTATATGGGATCATGACCCAGAGATTAAAAAGCACTGAAGGGGTTGCCAAGTAGAAAAAGTTAAGAAGCCCTGGTATAAAGTATAATGTACAACAGGGAAAATCAGAAAAAAGGTCTAATTCCCAAAATACAGACACATACATATACATGAATACATACAGGCACATGTACACATATGTACACATATGTGTATGTATATATATACACATACATATACATACTGGGCTCTTTTGTTTGAAAGCCAAGCCCTGAAATTTCATCATAAGGATGAAATAACATGGGGCAGCTAGGTGGCACAGTGAACAGAGCACTGGACCTGGAGTCAGGAGGACCTGAGTTCAAATCCAGCCTCAGACACTTAATACTTACTAGCCATGTGATCTTGGGCAAGTCACTTAAACTCAATTACCCCACAAAAAAAAAGGCAAATACTTTTAGATTTCACAAAGGGACTTTAATGATCTTATGATTCTATAACCCTCTCATGTTAAGGATGTGGAAACTGAGGTCCAATGAGACGTTGATAGATGACTAACAGAGATATTTTGTAGGATGTATAATGGTAACGAGATTTGAACTTGCTGACATAGCAGGAAGGAGTGGGGCAAGAGGAAGCTGAGCCAAGCTAGAGTCCCTGCAGTGGTGACTGAAAGCAGTCGCTGTGGCATCAGCTGTGGTTGCAGCCTGAACTCCTTTTTTTTTTTTTTTTTGAGCCAGCCAGAATCTCTGCTAAGGACTTCTGCTGAGGACTGCCAGGGATGGGAACTGTGGGGGGGGGGTGAGGGCGAGCGGGGAGGGAGGGTGGAGCTGCTGGAAGCAAGCTGCCTGGGCACTGAGCAGTTGCATGAGTGAGGAGAGGAGGATCTTTGCCTGAGGTAGCCTGTCCTGTTCTGAAGGCTTGAGAATGTGGGGTGTTTACTACATGTGCCAACTTCATAACTACTGTGATGGCTTTGACTTTTTGGTTTTGGGACTCAGTTTTCTGTTGTTTGAATAAATGTTCTAGCTATATTTCCCATGTAGAGAGCCTGTTACATTTTGTAATTAATAATCATATCAGCATATTTATAGTTACTGTAGGTATTGTGAATACTGCATTGCTGGTACAGGATGTTACAGCCAGAACAGACTTAAGAGGTTATCTAGTCAAGTGATATGCCTGAGGTCTAAGGGGTAATAACTGTCAGAGCCATGGCATGAAGGCAAATTTCCTGATGCCAACCCCAGTGCTTCTCCTACTGCAGCATGCTTGAACCATAAAATGATATAACAATTCATACAATTATGACATTTTCCATTTCCATCTTCCTATAAAAATAATTGCATCCCTTTATCTCCCTCCACCCGACTTCATATTTGCTATCTGGCCAACCTGACCTCTTCAACAAGAACCATCACAATCAAAAGAATTTGCCCTAATATGCCACACAGGTAAAAAGAGACAAATGAACAATATTTCTTGTCCAAATCACGATAAAGCATTGAACAAGAAACCCTTCAAGATTAGTATGCATAGCTAAATATAGAACTAAAGACGGGCAATAAGACACATTCAAAAATCTATAGGAAAATGAGCTTGGGCTAGCCTATATTCAGGAATTTATACTGTGCTGATTCAGTGTCAGAAAGACCTGAATTTGAATTGTCCCTCAGATATTTAACAACTGTGTTATCCTGGGCAAGTCACTTAACCTCTTTATGCCTCAGTTTCTTCATCTGTAAAATGTAACGCCTATGTAACAAAAATTGTTGTAAGGATTAAATGAGAAAAAAAATGTCTATAAAGTACTTTGAAAATCTTAAAGTTCTATATAAATGCTGTTATTCTCCGCCTGCCCCTCTTCATTTTCCTCCTCCTTGTCCTCACCCTTCTCATCATCTCATTCTGCTCCCTGACACAAAAAATATATGTGTCTTCTTATGTTTCTGCCTCAAATCTGAAAACTACCTTATCCCTTAATTCCCTTCCTTACTAAAAATGTCTGCAAAGAGAATAGACTACAAATTCCCTTCCCATTGGCATTATTCCACACCCTGGACAAGCTATTTAGTACTCTGTGCATTATTTCCTCCTCCACTCTTTGGGAGCAGTTGAACATTAAACCATCCCACTCTCCAAACAATTCTGCTTACCTTCCTTCCTTTTCCCCAAACTTTAGTGACTCTCAACCCAGCAATGTCAAAGTTAGTCAGTTATCATTGCTACTGAGTTAAGTCATGCCAATGAAATAATATCTCAAAGACTGTTGTTTGAAATGAGAGTCCCTGTGTGTTACTGCTGAACAAATTAATATCTGTGGATGAGGATGGAAATTGGCCGTCAATTCTCACTTATGTGCATTAATGGAGGTAAACAGTAGGATGGAGAATCGAAAGAGGGAATAAAAGTGTCTGAAGGGAGTACTATGAAATAATGCTTAGAAAGGGAAGTGGGAATAAGACTGTGTAGTAGCTTGAATACCAATCTAAAAATACTGTATATTATTCTATGAGCAATAGAGAGCCAATGAAGATTTCAGAGCACAGAAACAATATAATTTGACCTGTTCAATAGGAAGATTACTTTGGCATTTAGTAGAACGAGGGAGGAATTGGAAGGGGAGAGACTGAACATACTGGAGACTAGTCAGAAGTTTATTATAATCGTCTAGGTAAGATATAATGAAAATTTGAACAAGGTTGATAACATTAGAAATTGACAGCAAGGGATAGATGCCAAGGTATTAATAATAATAAAAGCTAGCATTTATATAATGCTTTACATATGCTATCTCATTTGATCCTCAAAACAATTTTGGGAAGGTAAATATTATTCTTTGGATTTCATAGATAAAGAAACAGGTTCAGAGAGGTTAAGTGATTTGCCAGGGTAACACCTTAATTGTCTGAGGCAAGATTTGAATTCAGGTACTCCTGACTCTAATTTCAGCACTTAACTACTTCATCATCTAGCCATAGTTTTGATGTCTTTGATATAAGCAAAAGAATCAAGGATGATCCTTAGGCTTTATTGCCTGCATTACTAGGATGATGACAACATAATCAAGAGGAATACTTACGAAGACATCTAAAACTGATCCAAACTATTTTCCTTTACATTTTCAATATCCCAGCAAGTTAAACAGAGGAAGATATTGCCTTCACTAGACTACAAAGGGAATGGGAAGATATAAAGAATAAAAGACTTGTCCACTTATACTACAATTAGGAGAATAACTTAGTCAGAACTTAGATTCCCCTGCTTCCCAAACTGTGCTCATTTTACAGATTATTTTAGATTAATGCTGGTAAGGATGGAGTGGGATCACTGTCTCATCAAGCTTTGTGCCCATCACATGTAGAAAGGTGAAACTCCATTGGTCAATGTTAGATGAACAAACATGGATCTCACACAAAGGTAATTTGATGAACACTAAGTTGATGCATTCCACTCTAATTGTTGTTATTCTGCTTCTTCTTTTAAGCCTTGAAGATATCTTGCCAAGTTTGTCTTTTATCAGCTTGGTATATCCTGTGACATATTTCATTTCATGATATTTGTTACTTCAGTTTCTAGACGGCAGTTCCACCAAAGCTCAAAAGGACCTTGACTTATTTTAACTACAATGCTCTGACAGTCCCAAATCATTAATTTTACTACCCCATGAAATATTTAGACCATGGAATATAAAAGACATTTCTTTTTGCCAATGTTTGTGTGAGAGAAGGAGGTAGGGGAGGAAGGGTAGGAGAGAAAGAGAGAAGTAAGGGAGGGAGGGAGAGAGAGAGGGAGGATGGAAGGGGAGAAAGAGAGAGGGAGGAAGAAAGAGAGGGAGAGAGAGAGAGATTGCTGAAAATATCATAATTTCTGATTCATTTTGAATCAGTCCTTTCTTTTCAGGTCAAGCTCACTTTGATTTCATTTGGGATGAGTGTATGTCAAAAGCAGTTGGTTTGCTTCAGACTGAGATTCCCAGAGTCGTACTATATCTAGCCTGGAGTGACCTTAAGTAACATTGAAACTTGTCAAGTTTAATGAATATCAGAGTAGGCAGCAATGTAGACAGCCTTTATGGAAAGCCATTGTAATATTATCACAGGAAATCCTCCCAAGGTGTACTGGATGCAACTGACCAAGCAGTTTTAAAATACCTGGACCTTTAAAGGAGGTTGTCTATTATTACCTAAGCTTTATTTTCACTGAGATTTAGGGCATTCCTTTAGGAGGCTCACTTCACTCTGTATAGAATGCTTAGCACATTATACAGAGAAGATGCTATTAAAATCTGATGAAATTCTGTAGGCTGATTCCTCCCTCTTCATCCCCACCCCATGCCCTACTCAGATTATCCTGCTATGGAGACTTAATTAAGGAACTAAAGCCACAGCAAGCACTTAGCTGAAAATAGCTAGCTAGTGGGAGGCAGGTCAGGTTTGTGGAGAAGTATCTCACCAGAATAGAATAAAACCAGAGCATCAAGATTTTGCAAGTCACTGCACTCTTTCTTCTTTTTCCCCTTCTCAGAAAAAGTCTTCTATGGTTTCACTGGAATGAGAATGTGCAAGAAGGAGGAAAGAGGAGAAGGTAAGAGAGATGAAATTGTTCAAGTGATAAGGAAGCAAGAGAAAATCAAATAAAAAGACCTCTGTCATATCCCGCCCCCCCCATTTATTCTCAGAGTTTCAGATGAACGGGTAGTTTATTTAAATAATTGTTATAAGATATTTTTCAAGCAAGTTAATAATAATGCTATATACCCAAAAAGTGACAATTTCATTGATGTGTAAGGTCCTTCTTCTGATACAGATTGAGACTCCTCCATGGTTATTCTTCATGACTTGCTATTGCTTAGAAATGATAGTCACAATGACGATGATGATGATGATATTAAATCACCCAATGACAACCATCATCTGAAATAATGAGCCTCTCTACCCTAAGGGGAAAAGGTCATTAAATAACAAAAAAATAGTCTGCCGCTGACCCACACTTGAAGTTTTACAAGTTTCATAGATCCATCAGGAATTTCATCACACATATATATTCACACACAATAGCCTGGAGCAAAAACTTATCTCCAGTCAAGAAATCATTGGAGTAAAATATTAGTGGTCCTTAGTTTTACAATTAAAATACAAATGTGAGGACATTCATATCAGATGGAGATGCAGAGACAGAAATCAAGTAAAATAGAAAATAAAAGTATACATATAAAGATCTGGTGAATATTTAATGGAGTCCATTATTCACATTTTAATTAATCTGCTTCTTTTCTCAATTATACTTTTTGCATTTTTTTCAAGTCTGACCAGCCTGATAGAGACCAAGTCAAGATGGCAGACTAAGAAGAAAGCACAATCCAAATTCCCACACAACATCTCCAATAACAAATTAAGTAGAGCTTAGAAGTGATTGGGAAAATAAATGAAAACTATAGTGGGTTATCTTTCCAGCTCAAGATGACAAAATCAAACTACAGGCAAGTGATCAAGGCAGGAAAAATTGGAAAGGGTGAGGTGAAATCATGAACTCAGAGCCTGGGGTTTTGAACTAGTCCAGGAGACTAGGGAAGTTACAGAGCTGATCGCAGACTTAACCTCAGGCCCAGGCCAGTAGTGTGAGACTTCCAGAGAGTTTAGAAACTGGAACTCAATGCTCAGAGCTCCAAGGTAGACCAGCAGCATAGAAATGCCCCGAACCAATCAAAGACTCAGTACCACCGACTGTCCCACCAAGAGGGGCTGAGAACAGGGACTTAGTGACAGAGTATTAAGTGGAGACAGCAATACCATGTTGCTGAGACCAGAACAATGTATAAAAATGAGTAAACACATAAAAATTATAAAGAACTATTATGGAGCCAAGGATGCTTAAGAAACAAATCCAGAAGAGGAGAATAATTCCAAAATATCTACAAGCAACACCTCAAAGAACAATACAGACTGCCATTTAGATAATTAGAATTTACTGAAGAAATTATGAGATTTTCAGTTAATAAATTATAACTTTGAAAAAATGAAAACTCTAGAAGAAATAATGGGGGGAAGTGAAAATACAGAAAAGAGATTTGGGAAAATAAATGAACAGATTAGCACAAATCATACAAACCTTAATCAAGTAATAGACTTAGTGAAAATCATATTGGACCACATAGAAGTTAATTACTTCATGAAATGACAAACTATATTAAAAAACAAAGCCAAAGGACTAAAAAAAAAAGAAGGAACTGTAGGATGTCAGATATTAAAAACAAGTGGCCTGGAAAATAGATCAAAGAGATAATTTAAGAATCACTGACATTTGAAGGGCATGACAAAAAAGCCTGGATAACATCATTCAAGAAGTCGTGAAATAAAACTACCCAGCTCTCGTAGAAACAGAAGACAAAGTAGAAACAGAAAGAATCCACCTATTACCTCTTGAAATTCATGAATTCATGAAAGAAATCCCCACATAAAATCTCTTGGGAATACCATAACTAAAACACAGAGCTTCCAGATCAAAGAAAGTAAAATACCGGGGGGAGGGCGGGACAGAGCCAAGATGGCAGCATAGGAGCAGCAACATATCGCAGCTCTCACATAGCCACCCAAAAATACCCATAAAATATGACTCTAAACTAATCTTAGAACTCCAAAACGCACACAAAAATACTTTCCACTAAAGTCAGCTTGGCTATGAGGAACCATATCAGCACAGCGAACCGAAACCAGCCTGGCCTGAAGCCCTGGCTGAGTCCCGGGGCGGCTGGATGAGAGGATTAAAGGAGCAGATTGGGGCAGCTGCGAAAGTGTTCAGAACTAGGTCAGTGGGACTTGCAAAGTCTTGGGAGAAAAGTGGTCTGGACGAAACGCCTCCAGGGCTGGAAAGCGAAAGGCAGAGGTTTTGCACACTCCTCCACATTGCAGCTTCCGTGCCCTCGGCCTACAGACTGCAGGAGGACCAGGCAATTGTTCAGAGGCCAAGTGCTCTCTCGTTGAGCGGCCTGGATCCGGATCGTGGTCTTGGGCATTGGTCCTCTGGGTCTTCTTTATCCAGTGAGCTGGAAGTGGGAAAGGGACCCAGAACCTTCCTGAGAGCTACAGCAGCTGGGAGGACCCCAAAGATTTGGGACAGAGCATTCCCTTCTGGAAGCAGAGCCCCACAGAGATTAAAAAAAAAAATCAAGGACTGACCAATCATGAGTAAGAATAAGCATAAGAAGCAAAGTAAGAACAGCAACCAAACCCTAGATTCCTTTTTTGGGGAAAAGAAAGATCATGACAGAGAAAGGGAGGAGGAGAGTGCAGCCAGAGCTCACCCACCAGGAGCTTCCAATAAACATGAAAATTGCCTTAAAGCTAGAGATGAGCTGAAGAAGGATTTTGAAAACCAAATAAGAGAAGTGGAAGAAAAATTGGAAAGAGAAATAAGAATGTTGCAAGAAAATCATGAAAAGAGAGTCATCAGTATGACTGAAGAAATCAACAC
>CM053592.1:54531774-54557282 GCA_028646515.1 Pseudochirops corinnae
GACCCACCCACCCTGAACTTTCCTAGAACTTTCCCACATGGCCAAGTCTCTTGCTTTCAGTTGAGGCATCATTTCATCCCAATAATCCTTTCAACTGGCTTCCCATTGAGGCCTAAGCCTAAACCTCCAATTCTCCATTACCTCTAACCTAGCCCAGTCCTTCATTATCTAGATGGCCCCAGGTCACTTCCCACCTTTAATTCCATCTAGACCCCCTCCACATGCCCCAGGTCCCTGGTATTCACCTGAGGGACCTGGCCCTTCCCAGTCCTTCTCTGTTACCTCCCACCCCAGACTACTTGACCACTTCTAGATGCTTTCCATAGTCTTTCTGTATGTAAGGTCTATCTCACCCACCCCCAATCCTACCCGCTTTAAATTTCTCAGGTTCCTTAAGAGTCTGGTTTGCTTGGATTAGCGATAAAAATACTCGGATTCCTTAAGTATCTGCCCAATGGCTCAGATTCAATCTGACCCACTTGTAAATACAAGCCTCACAAATGCTCAGATTCTTAAAATCTGGCCAATAGCATGAGTTCTTAAAATCTCACCCACTCAACTGGTGTTCTAATAAACCCTGTCTTTGATTGAAATAAGGTTTGGGTCAAATTCATTGGAGGCAGGACCTGTGTCACTTTGTCCTTTAATTTCAGAGTCCCAGTGATTATGTCTCTGGGAACACCTTTGAACTCTCTTTGAATCTTCCCACTTGATCTGGTAATTGCCTGAGGCCATAAACTTTTCATTATCTCTAGGCCTGTACCTCTGTAACCCTTACCCTAGCACAGCCCTCCATCTGTTACCTCTCCATTGCCTCTAACTCTTTCCCACCCCTGATCCTATCAACCCCATTGTCTTGGCTCCCTGGCATCAGACCTGTAGTCACCCTAGTCCCATCAAGATCCTCTCTAGATTCCTCCTCAAGATTCTCCCTAGATTCCTTCTCCAGTAACTACAGACTACTTGGTCACCCCTAGATCCTTCCCACAGTCTTTCTGTATATAATATCCATTCATGTCTCCATGAAGGTGCTCAGATTTAATCTGGCCCACTTGTCAACACAAGCATCACAAATGTTCAGATTCATTAAGAATCTAGCCATTATGGTGGATTTCTAATCAACTTTGCTTTCCTTTGGTTGAAAGAAGGCTTGGGTCAAATTCAGGCAGGACCTGTATGTCACTATTTCAGGGTCCTAGCACCCCTAAACCTTAACACTAGCACCCCTAGACCTCAAGACAACTGCCTGCCTGACATCTTTATTTGAAGGCCTCATAGGCATCTCAAAGCCCAGAGTATTCAAAAGAGAACTAATTCTCTTTCCTCCTAAACCTGCCCTTTCTCTTCATTTCCCCTTTTCTGTCTGGGACACTGGCATCTTTTCATTCACCCACATGTGCAACACAGAAGTCATTGTCTGTTCTTCACTATCATTCATCCTCCATATCTAATCTTGTTGATTTTGACCTCCTCAGTATTTTTCACATCCTTCCCTTCTCTCTCCTCCCACCACTATCACCACTCTTCATAATGATGTACAAGCATCATCTCTCACATAAGCAGATTTAATAGCATCCTAAGTCTTCTCCCTCCAGCCAATCTGTCCCCTTGCCAATCTCCTACATCCAACTTACATTAATATTCCTAAAACATTAGACTGAGTGTATAGCTACTCTGTTCAAGAAGCTTTAGTAATTTCCCTTTGTCTCTATGATAAGATACAAATTCCTTTCCTTGAAACTTGAGGCCCAAGAAGATTCTGAGAAGAGAGCAGAGTAGGTCAGAAAACTTTAGGTTCTCCAAATTTCCTCCACAGAAAAAGACAGAACATTGCCAAAGAGGGAATGTGAAGAAGTGGAAATAAACAAGGATAAAGCTTTTGTTCTCTCTAAACAACCTAAGAAGACCCTAGGAAAGATCTGACCTCCAGGGACAGAGGTTCAGCCCGAGTGAAGGGCAAACATCTCCCAGCCAACTCTGCAGAATCTACTAACAACAAGCCCTAGGGGCAGCTAGGATTGGGAGGCAGATTCAGCTTTAGAAACTTTCTTCTCACCTACAGTGTGGGAGTCTGACTGCTGAGGAGGAGAAGGCTAAAAGACCTTCCACTGTCAAGGGATGTCAAGCATAGCTGTGCTGATCAGATGCATCCTGGGCTGTGGCTGCAGGGAGAAAGAGCTAGCACACACCTGGTGAGCACAGTAGCAGAGGGGCAGGAACCCTGCTGGCTATGGACCCTTGCAGGAGAGCAAAGACCCTGGTTTCAGTTATAGTGAAAAGACCCGGTCTGCCATAATTCCAGAGAGTTGGGTTTAGCCCTGTCACAGTTCAGAACTCTTTAACTCAAGAAATCCACCAGCCTCAACCTTCCCTAGCAGCAGAGATCACAGGAGTATTCCATCATGCCAGAGCTATTTATGTTGCTAAAAGGTCTTGCTTAAAACATTAACTTATGTTTGAATTTCAAGAGAAGAAAAAATGCTGATTTAGGCTATTTTAAAAGCAATATACCATTTGAAAGAAAATTTTATCTTTTTATCTTTAATCAAAGCATTAAATAATTATAAAAAGGTATTTGCTGATTGTTACCAATGACTTTCATGGGAGCAGCATATATTATGATTATTGTTATCCTTCACAGTGGAAATTTTAGTAAAATTCTAGCAGTTCCTCCAATACTTCTCCCCTCTTTTGAACAATGTTCAGTCCATGGCATGTAAATGTAAAAAAACAAAAACAAAAACAAATGTGATACTAGGCAGGGCAAGTAAGCAGAACCTATATGGACACTCCCATGTCTTTTAGAGCTGGATTTTCCCTCAAAGTCCATTGATTTTTTTCAGGGAAATCTAATTTTTGTTTAAGTATGACCTCACCTCCCTACATTTCATTCCGTGTCATAGAGAAATGAAAAGCAAAACCAATAGTTTCTCATATTCATTGAGCATTTAATTTTCCCTGAAAATCTCAAAATATTTTTTTCAAATAGTTCAATTTTATCATCTGTGATTAAGACCTCTGTTTACACAAGGAAGAGAGGACTTCCTAACCTATCTAGCAAACCATAGAATTGGAAGGGGAAATATGGGTGCATTAATTTTTTATAACCATAATAGCTAATATTTACAAACTACAAAATGTTAAATACTTGCTGCTTTTACATTCCCCCTCCCTAAATTCTATGGGCAAATATAATGGTTGTTAAAGTATGCTCCAAGTTGTCAGTTAGATGAATCAACTTGATTCATTTTTAACATATTCAGCACACACACACACACACACATACACGTGTGTGTTTGCATGTATGTGCAGGGAGAGAGAGAAAGAGGGAAAGAGAGAAAGAGAACTATGCGCAAAGCACTAAGAATGAAAAGAGAAAGAGAGTAGTACAGTAGTGTGTTGTAAGATCAATGTTCTACCCCTGCCCAGCTTCCACCCCATGCAAATTAGGTTAGTTTTACCATGAAATGAATTGAAGCCATGCTCAATGTTTGATTGATTCAAGGGACTAAAGATTCAGGCTATTACCATCTTTTCCTGGTCATTTGAGGACAACAGAACTGCAAGGAGCTACAGGAATGCTAATGCATTATGGAAGATCACAATGCACATCTCAGCCAAGGGAGTTTCATTCAGCTAAATCAAATCAAGATATATCATCAATGCATATCCTTGTTAAATATCCTTCTCCCACAATGGCTAAGTAAATTTCTTTTTGTTAACTTTTCTATGTTGTGTGTCACATTCTGTTGCAATATCAAACAAACGAAACTGGGAATTCAAAAGAAAGTCCTTATAAGCCTATACAGAGTGCAACAGTGTATTGGCTTGTAATAGGAATGGGAATCTGAATATCTTCCCTGCCCTTTGGCCCCTTGGCCCGTTGGCCCCTTGGCCCCTTGGCCAAGTGAATAGGCTTAGGTGAATCTGACAACCTTCTCTGATTTGAAAATATACTCTACCCCCAATAGGCTGAATGTGGAGCCTGTGGCAGGAGGCATGTTTTTCAGGAATGCCCATACCTTGTTATTTTGTGTTTGGGCAATAGGTCAAGAGGGTTTTGACATTCTCTGACACAGAAGAAGGCTATATATACCCTGATGTGAGATTTTGCTTTGGGGCTCACTTTGGGAAGAGTTGTATGACTTGGCCAGTTGAGACTCTGGGTAGCCATTGAGCCCCCCAGCTTTGAAAACTCAAATGTTGGTGCTTCTCTCTCTGGTAACTTAACTAGGTATGGATGGAAGCCCTGTCTACTGAATTGTGTTATTTTGTATTGTAACTTCTATTTGTATTCTCTGAAGTTCAGATTGCTGACTTTTTCCCCTGAACTAGGTAAATTATATGTTTGATTGATTAAAATAAGATTGTTAACACATTTTGAATTGCTTTCCTTTAGAAAAGCAGATCTAAGAACTTGTGCTAGCAGCCATCCTGAGTATGATAGGGTGCTTACTGCTGCATGGCTGATGCAATTTTTCTTGTGGATGAGTATGAGGAACCTGAAGGAGTCTTGATGATGAGTAAAGAAACTGACCTGGAGAGATTTTGTAGTATGAGTAGACATAATATAACTCATTCCAGTCTGCTGGCCATGTGGTAGATAACAGCAGATTTGATTGACAGTAGAGTACCAGGGAAGTATTGAAAAGACCTTTGTGGACTTTGACTTCTTCATCTCTTGGTTGGATTCTTTCACTGAGGGCACTTGGTAGGATACAATGCTGTATGGGCAGTAAACTTAGTTCTCTCTTTCTCTCTCTCTCTCTCTCTCTCTCTCTCTCTCTCAGGCCAACATGGAGTCCCCAAGAATATAGACTTCTGTTCTTTGTTTACTTGAGAATTTGTTCTTTTATTTTAGGCAAAAGGATTGGATAATATTACTTTTTGAGTTTTGAAAGGTCAAGAAAACAAACTACCCATGGTCCAGGATTCTGTGAGTCAATTTCATATAGTTTTTTGAAGCTATCCCAATACACCTCAGGGATTAAGGGAGGTTCTTCAAAGCCTAATGGTAGTAGACATGAGAATTCATCCATCAGTAAAAAATCAATTGGACTTGAACTTGATGAGACCAATGCCATGAAAATACTCCCAAATCTGACCTTAATAACCCAAAGTGGCATAGGTGAGAATATGTCCTTAAGACAGTGAGGGTGGAGGTTTATGCTTTTGTTATTGGTATATCTTCAAAGTGAATATCCCTTTATAAAAGTTAATTTATATTACTTGGTTAAATGTAACTGGGAAAACAGTTACTTGTACCTAACAATGGGAAAAACTTATCCAAGGGAGTCTTAAGTCAATGGTATTAAAGAAAAGACATGCCATCACCTCAAGGACGTCCTTAGGACTTTAAGAAGTAGATGTAGCCAGCCTTACTCAGAGATAGTAAATCTGTAAATAATACTCTTTAATACGCAAATTACTAAAAGATTGGCCTGTTTTAGGCCCAACTCAAAACATGAGAGAAAGAAAAAAATGCACTATGATTACTATGAAAAAATGGAAGAATTGAGGAAAAATTCAGGGAAATTTCTAGGAAAAATTTGAGAAGGAAGAACTCAACACCACCTAGGTATAGAAAATTGTGGCATTAGGAAAGACTCAGTGGGATAATTGGTATGGGAAGGGAGTCTTTAATGAAGAAAACTCATCAGATAAAGGGTGAATAATGGCTATATATTTAACTGATAGCCACCTCATCCTAGCAAAATAGCAATTGCCAAAATGAAATGATGATCCAATATTAAAGTACATTACTTATATCTTAGTTAGTGCTGCCACCCTTCCGAAAATTCTGGACTCTCAGGTCACTTTCCACAGTATTTAGCTTGTTACAATCAAACTCTGTTTTGTGGAAACAGTCATTACCAATGATCCACTTTCCACTTCCCTCATAATTTTCAGTTTCAACGAGACAATGGATAGCCACAAACTTGAGCCTACTGAAAACAAAGGAAGGTGAGGAGGTACATATTTTCTCCAGGATCTTGTGGTAATGGATTCAAGAGAAAAATGAGAAAAATCATTTTTCTACCAACTTCCTAGCCAGCAGGCAATTAAGAATGCATGTTAGCAGCCAGATCTCAGATGATTCTAGGCAATGATGGTCTTGGTTCAGCTTTTGCTTGATATATTGATGCTCATAGCTCTCATGTCTCCATCTTTCAAGACCCTATGCCATCATCTCTGAGGGAGAGGAAAAAAAGGAAGAGAAAACAGAGGGTACAGCAGTAATAAATATCATCATCCTTTTAATCCTGTCATTGTTCCTTTTAACAGTAAAGTCTTTTTCGATCTCAAGGAATTCTATGTGCTCTGTCTTCTCTATCTCTCTCTGTCTCTGTCTCTCTGTCTCTTTCTCTGTCTCTTCTGTCTTTGTCTCTGTCTCTGTCTCTGTGTGTCTCTGTCTCTGTGTGTCTCTCTCTGTTTCTCTCTGTCTCTGTCTCTCTGTCTGTCTCTCTCTCTCTCTCTTTCTCACACACACACACACACACACACACACACACACTCATTAGAAGTAAACTCATTTCTTGCACAGAATCTCAGAACTGCCTCCCTTTAGTTGCCCTCTGAATCATTCTTGAATGGCAGAATAATTCAAAGAAGCAGTAAAAACAAAGCTGAGATCATTACTTAAAATTGAAATACCTCAGAAGCACCTGTTTGAGAGAAAGCTTGTAGGGAAAAAAAAAATATCTATATATGTATATTAATTATTCATGGATGCTATTCTAGTGATTCATTTCTCCAGGAAACTAAAGTAATTGTACATACATTCTGAATTCTAATATGTAGGCATGAAATATCCTATTTGTACAAATTGGATTTTGTAGTAGGTAACATCTAAGTTCTGTCCACAAATGCTCTTCTCACTGTTATCATGCATGTCACTCTATTTTTTTTTTAAACTTGTTATATGTATCCTGGAGGGAAATAGAAGCTCTTTGAGAAAAAGGACTGTTTTTTTTTTTTTTTACTTTTGTGTACCCCAAAATTATTTATATCATATTTATATCATCTATGTCAACATGTTTCTAGTGGAGCCCCAAGAGCCCCTTTAACTTTCACTGTGCAACATTTTTTCAGCAATAACTTGGTATTGGTAGCAATGGAAATATTGATAGAAAGCTTTACAAATTTGCATATTATGTAAAGCTGAGGAGGATAGTTAAGATAATGGAGATAAGAGTAAGTTCTGAAAGATAGCTTTATAGACTAAAAGAATGGGCCAGATAAATAAGATAAAATTAAATTAGGTATAATATAACACTAAATTTGGGTCCAGAATTCAAGCATAAAAGTAAAGGAAAGTGCATGGTTTATATGAAAATGAGAATCTGACCTCTGTAGTGCACACAGAAGGAGTCAACATTTGACAAAGAAGTGAAAAAAAAGATGAATGCCATAATAGACTGGATTCAATTAAATTCAAGAAACATTCTATGTGTGTATCTCTTAGAAGTAACTAGAGGTTAAGTCATTTTTTTAGTAACGTCCAACTCTCCATGACTCCATTTGGGGTTTTCTTGGAAGATATTCTAGAGCAGTTTGCCATTTCATTCTCCAGTTGATTTTATAGTTGAGGAACGAAGGAAATCAAGGTTAAGTGTCTTGCCCAGGGTCACACAGCTAATTAAGTGTCTGAGGTCAGATTTGAACTCATGAAGATGAGTCTTCCTGATTCCAAGAGCAGTGCTGTATCCACTGTGCCACCTAGCTTTCCCTGGTTACTGGCACTAGTATAACAGAGCTTGTGGCAACAGTGGAGAGGGAACCTTCCTCACAGTTTCAGGGCAGAAAACAGTGCTTGTGGTCACAGACCAGAGCATAGGCCAAAATGGGAGTAAACACCACTAATTTGATCATACCACCTTGGAAGAAATGAAAATTTATAGGTTCATTGAAGTATCTCTAAAAACAACTGCACAAAACCCCTGAAGCTTGGGACAGTATGCCATTCACACTAGAAGCAGAGTTCAACCTTAACAAAGAGTTAAAAAGTCAAGTAATTGGCTGGGAAAACGAGCAAATAGCAGAAAAAAAGGCAGACTATAAAAATGTACTTTGGTGATGATAAAGATGAAAATATACACTCAGAAGAAGACAACAAAGTCAAACTTCCTACATGCAAAGCCTCCAGGAAAAATATGAATTTGTCTCAGATCATGGAAGAGCTCAAAAAAAAATTTGAAAATCAAGTAAGAGAAGTAGAGGAAAAATTTGGAAGAGAAATCAGAGCAATGTAAGAAAACCATGAAAAAAGAATCAACAGCTTGGTAAAGGAGACACCAAAAATACTAAAGAAAATAACACCTTAAAAAATAGGTTAACCTAAATGGCAAAAGAGGTTCAAAAAACCCACAAGGAGAACAATGTTTTAAAAAGCAGAATTTGCTAAGTGGGTCCAAAAGCTTGCTGAAGAAAATAATACCTTCAAAAATAGAATGGAGCAAATGGAAGCAAATGACTTTTGGAGAAATTAAGAAATTATCAAACAAAACCAAAAGAATGAAAAAATAGAAGACAATGTGAAATATCTCACTGGAAAAACAACTGACCTTGAAAATAGATCCAGGAGAGAATTTTAGAATTATTAGACTACCTGAAAGCCATGATAAAAATAAAAGTGTAGACATCATCTTTTAAGAAATAATCAAGCTAAACTTCACTGATACTCTAAAAGCAAAGGATAAAATAGAAATTGAGAGAATTCACTCACTGATCACTTCCTGAAAGAGATCCCAAAACAAAAACTCCAGGAATATTATAGCCAAATTTCAGATTTCCCTAGTCAAGGAGAAAATATTGCAAGCAGCTAGAAAGAACCAATTCACGTATTGTTGGAAATGCAATCAGGATAACAGAAGATTTAGCAGCTTCTACATAAGGGATCACAGGGCTTGGAATGTGATATTACAGAGGTCAAAGGAACAAGGATTAAAACCAAGAATCGCTTACCCAGCAAAACTGAGTGTAATCAATGAGGCAGGAAAATTACATTCAATGACATAGAGGAATTTAATGCATTTTTTCAGAAAAATGAGTTAAATAGAAAATTTGACTTTCAAATGCAATACATAAGGGGAGCATAAAAAAAGTAAACAGGAAAGAGAAATAATAAGGGACTTATTTAAGTTGAATTGTTTCTATTCTTACATGGAAAGATGATATTGGTAACTCATGAGACCTTTCACATTATTAAGGTAGTTGGAGGGAAATTAGAGTGAGTTGAATATGAAGGGATGATCCTTAAAAAATGAAATTATGGAGTGAGAAAGAGGAATGTACTTGGAGAAGTAGGAAGGGAGAGGTAGAATGGGTTAAATTATCTCACAAAAAAGACAAGAAAAAGTTTTTACAGTGAAGGTAAAGAGGGAAGAGGGGAGAGGCAATGAGTGAACCTTATTCTCACCAGAATTGGCTTATGACATACACACTCATTTCTTTATGAAAATCTATCTTACCCTACAGGAAAGTAGGTGGGGAGGGAATAAGAGGTTGAAGGGGTGATAAAAGGGAAGGCATATTGGGGGAGGGGGTAATCAGAAGCAAACACTTTTGAGGAGACACAGGATGGAAAGAGAGAATAAAATAAATGGGAATGGGATAGAATGGAGGGAAATAAAGTTAGTCTTTCACAACATGACTATTATGGAAGTGTTTTGCATGACTACACATGTATAAGCTATATTGAATTGCTTGCCTTCTCAGTGAGGATTGGGGGAGAGTGATGAAGGGAGAAAATGTGGAACTCAAAGTTTTAAAAACAAGATTTAAAAATTGTTTTTAAAAGTAACTTTGAAATAAGATACATAGGTAATGGGGTATAGAAATGTATCTTACCCTACAGGAAAAAAGAAAGGGGAAGGGAATAAGAAAATGGGGGTGGGGAAGTAATATAAAGGAGGGCAGATTGGGGGAAAGTGTGATCAGAAGCAAAATACTTTTGAGGAGGGACAGTGAGAAAGTAGAGCGAGAATAAAACAAATGGGGGTAGTGGGAATAGGATGGAGGGAAATACATGTAATAGTAACTATGAAGAAAATTTAAAGCAAGTTTCTCTGATAAAGACGTCATTTCTCAAACATATAGAGAATTGTGTCAAATATATAAAAATAAGAATCATTTCCCAATTGATAAATGATTAAAAGATAATATAAGTTTTCCAATAAAGTAATTAAAACTATAAGCCATATGAAAAAATATTCTAACTCACTATTGACTAGAGAAATGCAAGTTTAAACAATTCTGAAGTACAACCTTTTACCTGTTAGATTAGGTAATAGGACAGAAAAGGTGAATGACAAATGCTGAATGAGAAGTGGGGAAAATAAGACCTCTATGTCCTGTTGTCTGAGTTGTGAATTGATTAAACCATTCTGTAGAGCAATTTGGAACTATGCCCAAAATGCTATAAAATCATGCAGACCCTTTGATGCAGAAATACCACTACTAGGTCAATATCCCAAAGGGGAGAAAAAAGGAAAAAGACCTATATGCACAAAAATATTTATGGCCAGTTTTTTTTTCTGGGAGTAAAGAACTAAAAATTGAGGGGATGCAGATCAATTGGGGAATGACTGAGTAAGTTGTGGTATGTAATTATGATAGAATATTCTCACACTATAATAAATTATGAGCAGGATGCTCTCAGAAAAACCTAGAAAGACTTACATGGGTGGATGCAAAGTGAAATATACTGGGTATAAAGAAATAGCAATATTCTAAGATGATCAGCTATGAACGACTTAGCTATTCTCAGCAATACAATGATCCATGATAACTGTGAAGAATTTAATATGAAAAATGCTAATCATCCCCAGAGAAAGAACTGCTAGTGTCTGAATATAGATTGAAGCAACTTTTTATTTTTACTTTATTTTTCTTGAGGTTATTTTAATCTATATTTTCTTTCACATCATGACTGTTATGGTGGCGGGGAGCATTGGTTATGGAGTCAGGGGAGCTAGGTTCAAATCTAACCTTGACATGAAAAATCGTTGTGACATTGGAATAATTAATTAACCTCTTTGGGAGTCAATTGCTTCATTTGTAAAATAGTATTGAATGAAATGCCCTCTGATTTCCCTTTCAGTTCAAATCAATAATCATAGGACCATAAAACACTACATATAACCTTTATTGCAAATGGTTATCAATATTGTTTTTTTAATTTCATGGTGGCATGTTTATTAGGGTTCTGGATAAAGGATTTGTGCTTGCGCAGTCACCAATGCTATAAAGCAGGCATGTGTGCTTGTTCCCAGCGTTTTTAGCATGATGTTTTCAGTTATTGTCAAAGACTTTCAACAAGGACAAAAATGGCATCAAGGTCAGCCACCATACAAACAGTAAATTACTTAACTTGAAAAGGCTACAAGTGCAGACTAAAGTGGAAGGAGAGATGGTATGTGATTTTTTTTTGCTCACAGATTACTGTGCCCTCAATGCAGCATATGAGGCTGAGATGCAACAAAGTACAATTGATTTTTACTGCTTGTGCTAACTTTGGCCTAACAATTACCACCAGGAAAACACAATCAGCACTACACCCTCCATACATAGAACCATTGATTACAACAAATGGAGAAATATTGAATGTTGTTCACTTACCTTGGTAGTATACTTTCCAGGGATTTATACACAGCTGAGTTTCATGTACACATTGCCAGAACTAGCTTGGTGTTTGGCAGTCTCCAAAGGAAGAGCTATTAGATTGACTATCAAACTGAAGGTTCACAGAGCTGTTTTGACCTCATTGTTGTATGCTTGTGAAACCTAGATGGTATACCAGTAACATGCCAGGAAACTGAATCAGTTCCATTTCAATTGTCTGAGGATGATTCGGAAAATCACCTGGCAAGATAAGGTAGCAGACACTTTGTTCCTTTCTTGAGTTAAATTGTCAAGCATTCAAACTCTACCACAAAGAGGTCAGCTTTGATGGGCTGGACATGTTTGAATTCCAAACATACAGTTGCCCAAAAATCTATTTTACAGAGAACTCACATAGGGCAAGTGCTCACAGTGAGATTAGAAAAAGTGATACAAGGACACTCTCAAGGTTTCTCTGAAGAAGTTTGGAACAAATTGTGTGGCGTGGGAGACACTGCTGAAGGACCATCCAGCATGGTGTGTCTACATCAAAGAAGACATTGTGCTCTTTGAGCAAAACAGAATTGCAGTAGCTCAAAAGAAAAGTGAAATGTGCAAATTTAGAGACATTTCTAATCCAAATGTTGATGTGAACTATTTGTACCAGACCTGTGGGTAGAACCTTCCTAACTCATATTGCTTTGATCATCCACAATCAGATACACTGTACCTTAGTGCCAACATAGTGATGTCATGTTAATCCTCTTCAAGGAAGAAAGACAACAATTAATCCTACATCCCTACCTTGATGAAACATAGAAATATCTGTAATTCTGTAACTGGCATTGAGGAAGACTGAATCAGATCCCAGAATCATGGTGAAAAGTAAGAGATTAATCAAACAGAAATCAAAGATTAGGGTCCAGATATGAGACTTCATATGCAACGTAGTCCAGACCCCTCAGGAAAATCAAGGCTCAAAGAGATTAGATGACTTACCCAAAGTCAGATAGAAAGTATCAGAAATGAGATTCTGAAACCAACTACTCTGACACCAACAGCAAGGGTTCTTTCCACTATATAGTTCAATCCTTCATATATCATGAACTCCAAAGGAGACCTTGTCCAGTAATTCTGATCATGCCAGATCTGAACATAACAACATGAAAAAGGAGAAGCTAAGAGTCACGATGGACTTAGAATTGAACTTGGAGTCAGGAAGACTTGACTTAGAAGATGCCTCAAAAAATTACTGGTTGTGTGACCCTGAACAAGTCACACAAACTCTCCCAAACCATTTTATTTACCTGGAAAAAAAGGAGGTTAAAATTCAGAAAGCACTTACATCATAAGTTATTTTAAAGAACAAGTGAGATTATGGCCAAGCTAGCCATGGATGTCTGAACTCTCTCTGTGAAGAGCTTTGCAAACTTTCAAGTGTTCTTTGAAGATCAAAGTCAGTGTAATTGCTAGAGTGTTAAACTTTGAGTCAGGGAGGCACTAATTCAAATGCTAGAAGTAAGATCTTAGGAAAATCATTTAACTTATCTCAGCCTCAGTTTATTCCCTTATAAAATGGGGATAAAAATAGTACCTGCTTCTCAGGACTTATTGTGAGGATCCAGTGAGGTAATATACTTAAAGCACATTGCACACTTTAAAGTACTATATAGATGTTAGCAATTACTATCATTATCACTTGATAAAGTAAGAATAGGCCTAGTAGTAAATCTATCGTCAGTTCTTGTGATATAGGCAAGACATTAGTAATAAAACTGGTGCATGTTGAAGTGACCAGCTAAAGTTAGGAAGGGCTCAGTGCCAAGTTGCAGGTAATTGAGAAGATACAATAAGTACATATGGAGGAGTTCCCCAAGTTGAAGGGATGAGTATTAAGGTTGGTAGAGGGATTCTAAAAGCCCAGTGGAAGAGAAGAGAAAGTGGGAGTAGGAACTCAGGGAGAGTAGGTCAGGATTAATAATGATAAACGTTATTGGAGGAGTGGGCTATAAGCTTAGAGTTGTCCTTAGGACAGTATACCTGGATGACAAAAATTAGGGAAAAAATATAACTAGAGGTGAATCGGAGGGGCCAATAATTAGACAATAACAACAAAAGGATCAAGTAGGCATGAGAACCACACAGGGTTCATCAGATTTGAAGTTCTGTTTAGAATATTGGAAAGCTGGAATTCCTACAGATCAGGTTCCCACCTTGATCTCCTTTTCTGCGGTCTGTCTTCAATGGAGGCACATATTCGTTTCTAATTTTTCAATTCAATATTATTCAATATGTACTTATTCAGCCCCTCCTACCATCAAGGAACTTAGTTCAGAATTGATTTCTGATTTTTCAGCTCAACGTCTATTTATTAATCTCCTGGTATGTAAAAGACCCTGAGCCAGATGTTGTGGATATGAAGGTAAAACAAAATAAAACAAAAATAGTCCATACCCTCAAAGTGTGTGCTTTAACTGTAGCCATAGTCAGCCATAGAGCTCTAGCCAGAGCTCTCCTATCCAAAGTTAACAAAAATAACAATGCTAAGAATATTAAACGTACTGACTTTGAGATTCTCCAAAGAGAAGTCATGTACCACATGCCTACAAACCAAGACCCATGATAACAAAAACCCAACCAAACCAAAATGTTGATTCAAAGATGATGGCCTTTTCCTAGGAACCATATCTGATAACAACACAATTCCATTACAGCACACATAGAACTAGGGTCCTCTAGGATTTCACTGGAAAGCAATGTTAAAGGGTGTATTTTTTCATAGAAATTCTGCAGGATTTGATATTAACTTTATGATAAATGATGCTATTTTCCTCTATCTTTGAGAATAAGCCAATGGAATTGTTTTCTTTTTCTTTACTTGAATGTCTTATTTTATACTGTAAGAATTTAAAACTTCAATGCAGTGGGTAACGTGCTTAGTGGATAGCACATTAAATTCTCTTTTTCTTAAATCTTCATTAATTTTGGAAAATAGAAATCACTCCATGAGTCATAGTAAGAAAGGTTATAGTTTAATATATCTTTTAAGGCTGGAATTTTAAGTAGAAGGTTCTTTTGTATTATTTCCCAGGTTAATTTCATTTCAATTTTATTAGCTCACCAATTTATTGTGAGACTTTAGAGGAATGATATTTTTCTATACTACATTAATATCTTAACATTTAATGGTTCAGCTATACAAAGGTGCTGATTTTTAGAAAAAAAGTGTTAAAAGCCATATTATTTTGAGTTTGGGATAAAAGATTAATTATAGTCACTTTGGAAATATAAATTTAATACGTTCAAGTGAAATAGCAAATGTTATCAACTGTAACAAAAGTGTGATTCAGTAGAAGAGTATTGGAATTAGAATTCAAGCACCTGTATTGAAATCTAACCCCCCACACTTATTACATTTATTGCCACAAGCAAATCATTTAACTCCTCAATTATCTAATCTATAAAATGAGGTGATTTTTGTGTTACATGATGGAATGAAATTTAAGGGGAAATTACTCTGGTGGATAAGTGAAAAACCACTTTAAAAATGAGAAGAGTTTAGAACTTTATGTTCCTATAATCCTCTAGTATAAGTCAACTCATTTAAATATATATGCTTAAATCTGCACTCAAAGGTCCTCAGCATTCTCTCTGGAAATGAATGGTATTTTTCATCATGGGTCATTTGGAATTGTCTTGGGTTATTGTCTTTATCAGAGTAGCTAAGTCTCTCAAGGTTGATCATCATTACAGTATAGCTGTCAATATGTTCAATATTCTCCCAGTTCTACTCACTTCACTTTGTATGAGTTCATATAACTCTTCCAGGCTTTTCTGAAAGCATCTTGCTCATCACTTCTTATTGCACAATAGGATTACATCACAATCATACAACATAACTTGTTCAGTCATTCCCCAATTGATCAATCCTTTGATTTCCAGTTTGTTTGTTTTTACCATAACTAAAAGCATGTGTATGTATGTATGTATGTATGTATGTATATGAATGTATGTGTTCAAATACATACATACACATACACACACATACACATTATACAAATAAGTCATTTTCCCTTTTTTTTTTATTTGTTTGGAATGCAGACCTAGTAATAGTATTGCTATGTCTAAAAAAAAAAAAAAAGGCATATACAGTTTTATGGCCCATTTGGCATTGTTTCAAATTTTCTCCAGAATGTTTAGACTAGTTTCCAATTCCAGCAACATTTCATGTGTCCCAGTTTTTCCACATCCCCACCATCATTTGTCACTTATTTTTTATGTCATGTTAGCCAATCCAATAAATGCCAGTTGGTTTCTCAGAGTGGTTTTAATTTGCATTTCTCTAATTAGTAGTGATTTTGAGCAATTTTTCACATGACTATTAAGAGTTTAGATTTCTTCTTCTAAATGTTTCCAATTTATATCCTTTAATCACCTATCCACTGGCTGGGTTTTTTTTTTTTTTAATTTGGCAAAGTTGCCTATATATTTGAGAAATGAAGCTCTTACTAGAGAAATGTGCTCTAATTTTTTCCCCAGCTTCCTGTTTTCCTTCTAATTTTGATTACATTAGTTTTATTTATGCAAAAGGTTTTTTTAAATTTCATTTAATCAAAATTACACATTTTACATCTATGATGCTATCTATCCCTTGTTGGTCATAAATTTCTTCCTTTATCCATAGATCTCATTGGCACGTTTTCCCAAGCTCCTCTAATTTTCTTATGTCACGCTTTATGTCTTAATCATTTATCTATTTTAACTTTATGTTGATATTTGGTATGAGATATTGGTCTTATGCCTAGTTTCTGCCATACTGCTTTCCAGCTTTCCGAGCAATTGTTGTCAAATGTTGAGTTCTTAACCCAAAAGCTTGAATCTTTGGGTATGTCAAACACAGCTATGATCATTTACTGCTGTATATTATGTACCTAATCTATTCTATTAATCCACCACTCTCTTTCTTACCCAGTCCCAGATTGTTTTGATGACTACTGCTTGGTAATATAGTTTAAAATCTGGAACTGTGAGGCCACCTTCCTTTGTTTTGTTTTGTTTTATTCCCTTGATATTCTTGACCTTTGTTGCTCCAGGTGAATTTTTTTTTTACTTTTTTTTTTCTAGTTCTATTAAAATAATCCTTAGGTACTTTGATTTCCGTGGCACTGAAAAAGTAATTAACTCATGTAGAATTGTCATTTTTGTTATAGTGACTCAGCTGACCCAGAAGACAATTGCTTAGGTTATTATTTCTTTAGATCTTTATTTCAGTGAAAAGCATTTTGTGATTGTGTTAATATTATCCCCCGGTTTTTCTTGGTGCTAGTCTCCCTAGTATTTTTTATAATCTGTAGTTATTTTAAATGGAATTCCTATTTCCCTTTCTTTCTGCTGGGATTTGTTGATAGCATACAGAAATGTTGATAATTTCTATTGGTTTATTTTGTATCTTGCAACTTTGCTAAAGTTGTTGATTGTTTACACTAGTTTTTAGTTGATCCTCAAGGATTCTACAATAATACCATCATATAATCTACAAAAATACTCTTCCTCAGGACTTCCACTCCCTCTTAAGAGAAAGTGCTTCTCTCTGCCCTTCAGCTATGACCCAGAAATGACTACAATCACTGGAGTTGACAAATGGCATCTGGTCCTATGTTGAGTCCTGTCACAGGGGTCCCCTGTAATCTCTTTCTAAATGGTTATCTGTTCCATTTACTATCTTGAGCTTGAGAACTCTGAATGCTGCCACTGTTTCTGTTGCTACTACCTAATTACACCACTGGTGTTTCACCCACATAAACTCTAGTTCAGTCTCCTCCCCTATGTCATAGCTCTCTTTCTGACCTGTTATGTTGTTGTGGACTGAAAGGACATCTCATGTGACCTTTTCCTGTCTCTGCCACTTCAGAATTTAACTTGAGATATTATTTTTAAGTTCTTTAGAGGAGAATATTGGGAGAGCTCAGGTAAAGGCTTTCTCAACTCTGCAATCTTGGCTATACTCCTGGAAGTCCTCTCTTCTTATTTCTCTTAGACATTTATCAAAAGGAGTTATAAAATACGCTATGTAGGCAATTAGGTGGAATAGTGGAGTGCTAGATATGGATTCAGGAAGACAAGGTCAAATCTGATCTCATATACTTATTAGCTTTGTGATCATAAGCAACTCATTTAACCTATTTCTGCCTCAGTTTCCACATCTGTAAAATGAGAGTAATAATAGGACCTGTCTCCCGGGTTTTGTGATGATTGAATGAGGAAATAACCATGATGAACTTTGTAAATACTGAAGTGCTATATAAATGCTAATAATTATTATTTTATTTTATTCACTATCAATTTTATTGATGTTTTGGTTTTTCCATTACATATATTTACATATTATGCTTACTTCATGAGAGGTCTCTCGTAACAAGACAAAAGAATGTTGTTGGTGTTACTGTTGTTCAGTTGTTTGAGTTGTGTCTGACCTTTCATGATGCCGTTTGAAGTTTTCTTGGCAAAGATAGGAGTGGTTTGCCATTTTCTTCTCCAACTCTTTTTATAGATGAGGAATTGAGCCAAAAATGGATTAAGTGACTTGCTCAGGGTCACACAGCTCATAAGTGTCTGAGGCCAGGTTTGAACACAGGAAGATGAATCTCCCTGATTTCAGGCCAGGCACTTTATATACTGTGCCACCTAAAATGAATAATACAATGACCTCATCTGAGACTATGTACAAGATTATATATGTCACCCTCCCACCTTTATATTTTTAAATGAACAGAAATTTATTTTCTCTCTCTTTTATTCCCTATCTCATCAAAAATGGAGGAAAAAATTTTAACAAATAACCCAAATGAGGTGTGAGAGGAAGAACTGATACAGAGGAATTAATTAGATAAGGGAGGGGGATGGTAGTTCTGGAAACCTGATTTCATCCATGGGAATGGGTTCAAAAGGGAATTCTGTGTGTGTGTATATACACATTTAGAATAGTATAAAAATCTTCTAAATTTACAAAGAAAAAATGTGAAAGGATAGGGAGGGGAGAAAAGAGGGGGGATTTTTTAGAGGGGAGGTTGGGGAATAAGTTGAAAGGGGATATAGAAAGGTATTTAGATTAATGGGAATGAGAAGATAAGGGAGGGATCCTTGGGAGAATAAGGGAGGGATCTATAGAGGGGAAGGTGAGGGACTAAATCAAAGGGGTGTACAAAAGGGTGTTTAGTTTTATGGGAATGGAAAGATAGGGGAGAAATCCTTGAGGGAGAGGTAGGTTAAGTAACCAGGAGGGCAAGGTAGCAGGTAGAAGTAAAGTAGAGGAATCAGGAAGGATAGGAAATAAAAGTTATGCACAAACATAACAAAACAAAGATTTGGAGTGGAATCTCTAAGGGAAAGTACATGTGTGTATATATGCATGTATGATATATGATGTATGATATATGATATATACATGGGTGTATATATCAGTATCTATATATAAATACATCCACACTTAATTTTAGCCTGTTGGAAAGGGGAAGAAAGGTGGGGGGGGGGGGAACAAAGTAAAAAATGTACAGCAGAGAACAAAAGAAAGCTTACAAGGAAGCAAGGAAAAAATGGACAGCTTTTAACACAATGGATAGTATTTAATAAATAGGCTTTCTTGAAATGGAAATTTATCGCTATATATTTTGAGTCCTCTCCTGTGTTTTGCTGAGCACATTTTTTTCCTTTACTTTTTTGATGTTTAAGTTTATAACATGTTTCTTTTTCTTTTCTTATTATGTATTTAAGTTTTAGTATTCAAGTCTAAAATTTTTAAAAAGATAACATGTTAACAAATAGGCAGTTAAATCAATACACATATATGTGTGTATGTACATATGTATGCATATGCAAGTGATATTATATATGTGGATGTACATGTGTGTATTTATATATGTGTATATATGTATTCTAAATGTATTCCCTTTCTGTAATAAATAAGAATTCTTACAGCATATTAACAGTCCTTGGAAAGATTTCTTTTCATTATCCAGAAACTGAGGTCAGAAGCAGAAGGACTGATTTAATGAGCTTCTTAGCCTTCAGTCTAAATGAAAGTATTGCTTTTATTATTTCTTAAAAACTAATGCTGCAACATCTGTTTCCTTTGCTCAGTTTATTCACATCCTTTCTCACACTGAATATCTTCTGGGAATATAGTTAAGAACTGGCAGGATCTTTAAGAAATTGGTGTGAGTAGAGTCACAAAACACAGGGGCTTAGAGTACCATACCACCAAAACTCATTGAAGTTCATCCTTTTGTCTCCAGGAACATTTTACCCAAATCAGTCTATGAAGTTAGATATCTTTCCTCTTCTGAAAGGTCTATGAGGAAAGTGTTTTTCACAAATAATCCTCAGCAAGATTTTCAAATGCCTCCCATAAAAAGCACATAAATTGCTTTTTCTTTAATTGCTCACCACTTGTTTCTCCCTCTTTGGAGATTTCATTCTCCCATGTAACTTGAACTATCATCTCTATATAGCTCTGTCTCCCTGATCTCTACCTTAGATCTTACCTACTTTCTTACCTACAGACTTGCATTCCCAGCTACTGGACATCACCACCACCTGGCTGAACCATGAGGACTTTCAGTGCAATATGTTAAAAAGTAGAATTTAATCTTTTTCCTTGCACTTCCTCTGCCTTCCAAAGACTATTTCTGTTCATGGCCCCATAATTTAACTGTTATATTATGTTCAAAATGTTGGGTTCCTTTTTCACTCTTTCCTAGACCTCAACCCTGATAAACAAATGGTTACCAAGGACTACAAATTTTACCTCTTCAATTATTTTGTATTTATCTCTTCTGCCCATCTACACTGACACAGTACTTACAGGCTCTTGTTACCACATGCTTGTCCAAATGCAATAGCTTCCTAACAGTACTTCCTGCCTCGGTTTTCTTCTCTTCCCAACTCATCCTTCTTATAACTATAGGAACAATCTTTCACATCATCTCCATATCCATAAAGCTTCAGTGGTTTCTGTTGTCTCCTGAGCATAAATTAAAGTCCTTTAGCGTCACCATCAAGGCCCTAATAAATCTGGCATCACATTTGCTTTCCATGTTTGTTCCATATGGTTTCCTTAATTTTTTTTTATATTTTCGCAATTATGTGTAAAACTATTTTAACCTTTTTCTTTTGTAATTTTGAGCTCCAATTCTCTTCCACTATGTTAAGCAATTTGATAAAGGTTATACACGTTCAGTCATGCAAAACATATTTCCACATTAGTCATGTTGTAAAAGAAAACACAGATTAAAAAACCCCAAGAAAAATAAAGAAAATAAAATGACAGTATTCTTTGACCTGCATTCAGGTTCTATCAGTTCTTTCTCTGGAGGTAGATACCGTTTTTCATCATAAGCCTTTCTGAATTGTCTTAGATCTTTGTATTTCTGTGAATAGCTGAGTCACTTGCATTTGATCATCATATAATATTGCCATTACTTTGCACAATGTTCTCTTGGTTCTGCCTATTTCACATTGCATCAACTCATATATATCTTTCCAACTTTTTCTCAAAGCATACTTCTCATTATCTTATAGCACAATAGTATTCCATCACAATCATGTACCACAACCTGTTCAGTCATTCACCACTTGATGGGCACATTCTCAATTTCCAGTTCTTTGCAACAAAAAGAGCAGCTATAAATATTTATATACATATTGGTCCTATTTCTTTTTATTTCATCTATTTGGGTTATAGATCTAGTTGGAGTATTGCTCAGCAAGGAGGTATGAACAGTTTTAAAGCCTATTTATATCCTTTGACCATTTATCAATTGGAGAATTACATGTATTCTTATAAATTTGACTCAGTTCTCTATATATTTGAGAGATGAGGCCTTTATCAGAGAAACGGTATAAAAAATTTCCCCCAGTTTTCTGCTAGCTTTCTAATCTTGCCTGAATTGGTTTTGTTTGTACAAAAACTTTTAAATTTCATGTAATCAAAATTATCCATTGAACATCCAATAATGTTCTTAGTTTCTTTTTGGTAATAAGTTCTTCCTTTATCCATTGATCTGATAAGTAAACTATTCTGCACTCCCCTTATTTGCTAAAGGTATCCCTTTTTATGTCTAAATCATGTACCCATTTTGACCTTAACTTTTCATATGGTATGAGGTGTTGGTTAATTTATTTAAATTTTAACAAAACATATAACAAGATATATCAAGCTAGTTTTGCAGAAAAGATACTTGAATTGTGATAGATGCCATTGCAATTAAACAGTTATGGAACTGATTGAATGACTAAACCCAAAGAGAATTTATGAATGGAATTCCAAAGATAGAATGAAGTCTTAAAGTTATAACTTCAACTTGGAATGAAGTCTTAAAGTTATAACTCAAAGGATCTGATACTCCTATACATTTTATCATTAACTCGAACAATAATAGTTAACATTTAGAGAGTACTTTAAAATTTGCAAAGTTTCCTACATAAATTTTCTCATTTATATCTCACAACAATCTGACAAATTAAGTGCTGTTATTATTCCTACTTTACAGATGAGGAGACTAGGGAAAGACAAATAAATTTCTCATGGTCACATAGCTGCTGAGTAGCTCTTAAAAAGACTGATTCTAAGACTAGTATCTTATCCACTACATCACCTACCTTAGTATAAGAGATGATACAAAGCTAGGAAAGATAGCTAGCACAGACTGAAAGAGCTGGGATGCAAAAAGATCTTGGTTAGGTAAAACATTGAGCCAAATTTTTTTAAAAAAATCAATTTTGGGGGAAAAGAGTCTTTTGCTTGGGTCAAAAATATTAATATCACAGGGGTGGCTAGGTGGCATAGAAAATAGAGCACCAGCCCTGGAGTTAGGAGGACCTGAGTTCAAATCTAGCCTCAGACACAACACAAAAACTAGCCAAGTGACCTTGGGCAAGTCACGTAACCTCAATTACCATACCTTCCCCCCTCCAAAAAGTAAATATATATATATATATATATATATATATATATTAATATCACATATTCAAGAAGAGAGAGGTTTTAGTGAAAAACTCAATATAAGTGAACAATATGAAAAAGTAACATGATCTTCAATCAGGGTTTTTAACCTGAGGTCCGTAAACTTTTTGTTAAAAAAAAAAATACATACATTTGTTAAAAAATATACACACATACATATATAATTAAAATATAATTGGTTAGCTTTGTAATTCTATTTATTTTATATTTTATATTTATTTATTATTTATTTACATTATTCTGAGATGGCCCTGATAGGTTTCACTAAACTGTCAAATGGATCTATGACACAAAAAAAGGTTAAAAATCATTGCCTTAGATTGAATGAAGTGAGTACCTAGCATCTAGAATTAGGAAGGTGTTGGTACCCCAGCATACTGGCCTCCACACTTGAATAATTGAGCTCCCATCTGAGAACCATATTTACCATGAAAATTGGTAAACAAAAGTATGTCTAGAGGAGGAAAAGAAGCATCTATCTAAAACCATCAGCAGGCAGTATATGTAATAGCAATAAGCTAGAAGCTTTCCCAATAAGACTGTAATGAAACAAGGAAGTCCATTACCACCACTCATTCAATGTTGTACTGGAAATGCTAGTTTTAGCAATAAGAGAAGAAAAAGAAATTGAAAGAATAAGAACAGTTAATGAACAAACAAAGTTATCACTCTTGGTATACTTAGAAAATGATAGAGAATCAACCAAGAGCACTAAGAGATAGAAAAAAATTCCATTTGAAATAGTAAAAACAGGCAGCTAGGTGGCACAGTGAATAGAGCACTGGCCCTGGAGTCAGGAGCACCTAAGTTCAAATTTGACCCCAGACACTTAACACTCACTAGCCATGTAACCTTGGACAACTGATTTAACCCCAATTGCTCTCCCAAAAGCAAAATAAAAACAATAATAATAATAATGATAAAAACAATATAAGATATTTGGAAGTCTACCTGCCAAGACAAACCCAGGAACGATAGGAACAAAATTACAAAACACTTTTCATACAAATAAAGTCAGATCTAAATAACTGGAAAAACATCAATTGCCCATGAGTAGGCCAAGCTAGTATAATGACAATTGTACCTAAATTAATTTACTTATTTTCTGCCATGCCAATCAAACTACTACAAAGAATATTTTACAGAGTTAGAAAAAATAACAACAAAATTCATCTGGAAGAACAAAAGGTCAAGAATAACACGGGAATTAATGAAAAGAAATGCAGCCTAGCTGTACCAGTTCTAAAAATATATTATAAAGCAGCAATCATCAAAACTATTTGGTACTGCCTAAGAAATTTGCTGTATCCTATGTACTGTGCGATGCAGTGAGGGTACAAATGCAAACAAGCAAGAGAGTCCTTCTTCTCAACATGCTTATATGGTAATGAAGGAAGAAAAGTCATAAGGGAGAGCTGGAAAGAGAAGAAAGGCACTAGGTCCCATGGCAAAGAGTAAGAAGATGGGAAGGCCTGGGCCCTGAAAAGATAAATTGAAACAAGAGATTGAAGAAACTCAAGGGTAGAGTCTAATTTATTGGCAGAAGGGGTGATCTTCAACCAGGTAACATGTTCTAGAGACCTTAGCTCTGGCAAAATAAGCAAAATCTGACCTATCAGAGTCGAGGAACCCAGGGTAGAGTCTAGTCCCGATTACCAGTGGAACAGAGTTGGAGGTGATGGTCTAAATAGCATCTGCACGGAGTGAAGACAGACTAAGGCAAAAGTCGATTTTTTTGTGTGTGTCATGGACTGCTTTGGTAGTCTGGTAAAATCAATGAACCTCTTCTCAGAATAATGTTTGAAATTCATGACAATAGGCTTTTTTTTTAATTGATAAAATGATCCATGTTTATAGACCTTCTGAATGCCAAAAAAAGTACCACTGATATAAAAGAATGAACATAGAAATGCATCCTCTCTCCACTGTAGCACAATTTTAGGCACTTTTTTTTTGGAGGGGGAGGGCAGGACAATTGGGGTTAAGTGACTTGTCCAAGGTCACACATCTAGGAAGTGTTAAGTGTCTGGTCACAGGTGGCATTTGAACTCAGGTCTTCCTGACTCTAGGGCTGGTACTTTATTAACTGTGCCACCTACCTGCCCCAAAGGAAATTTTGTTTTGTTTTGTTTTTGGAGGGGGGAGAGCAGGGCAATTAGGGTTGTGACTTGACCAAGGTCACATGGCTAGTGTTAATTGTCTGAGGCTGGATTTGAACTCAGGTCCTTCTGACTCCAGGGCCGGTGCTCTATTTACTGCAACACCTAGCCTCCCCTATGATATAACCTTTGAAGAAACATTAATCCTCAAATTTGTATGAAGGTTAAAGACTGTGTGTTCCACGGATATTTCAAAGTTTTTGTAGCCAAAGCCTAATGAGAGTGATGAGTACGATGATAAATCTCATGTTCCCTACAATTTTCTTGACAATGAAAAATAGTATTACAGTAATCAGAAGTGGAATAATCACATTAGCTCTTCATAAAAGATAATAGAGAGACTTAACCCTGCCACTTGTTGAGAAGGAAATCAAGTATTTGAAAAGGAGTACTAGAAGACACATGAGACTAAAATTTTGGAGAGATGTCTTTTTGAAGGTTTTTCCAGAAAATCCACTCAATATAATGAATAACGTTTTTTTTTTTCTTTTTGGAGGGCAATTGGGGTTAAGTGACTTGCCCAAAGTCACATGGCTAGTTTTTGTGTTAAGTGACTGAGGCTGGATTTTTTTTTTAATTTATTTTTTATTTACTCATTTACTTTTAATTTACAAGATTCAGTTCCACAATCACTTGGGTTTCAGATTTTCTCCCCTCCCTTCCCCCCCTCCACCCCATGGTGGCGTGCAATCATGTATAGGATCTGTAAATACTTTCACATTGTACAA
>CM053592.1:54557782-54581324 GCA_028646515.1 Pseudochirops corinnae
GCTCTGCTCTCCCTGCCCCGACCCAACTAGGCACCTCTCTGGGTTGGGAATCTGTCACTCTCCGTCTCACAATAGGCTCCGTCACTTTTAAATCCGCTCAAATTGACTTTTTAGTTCCCAAGGATGAAATTCTTTTGGAGCTTGTTCAGGTTACTGCTTACTCTCTGCCATCTTAGCTCCGCCCCCCTGTAAAGACAATTTTTAACATTTATTTTTAATATTTATTTTTTCCCAATTACACGTTAAAATTTTTTTTACATTTTTTAAAGTTTTGAGTTCCAAATTCTGTCCCTCCCTTTTTTCCTCTTCTCCCCCTCCCTGAGATGGTAAGCAACCTCCTGATTTTAAAAATAAGAAAAAATGAGGTCTAGGGAGAATAAGGGATTTGACCAAGGATAGCCAGGTAGTAAAATAATGCCTGGGATGAGATTCAAACCTAGTTCCTCTGACTCAGGTGTGGTCAGAGGTAAAATTTTAACAATTTGGTCTCAAAAAAATTATAAAGGCAAAGAGGACAGACTTTTAACTTTAAACTGCTTTATTTACATTTATCCCACCACCTTCCTAAGCCTAGACAAAATTGAAAATACAATAAATCCAGTCTCAATTTGTATCATTTGTCAAGATCTGAGATGTAAATGTTTACACTAAAAACATAACAACTGACTCTTTAGAGCTCATGTGAACTGGTTTTGGCACAATCCTGAAAGTGTGACTCCAGATCCAGCTTCTTTATATTTTAGCCTGTTGCCTTCTCTCACCAATAAAGTAAAATATTTAGGGATTTCTAGACTTGCCTTCCCCAAAAAATGGATATACTGAATTTGAATCTAGTCCTGTGACCTTGGGAAAGACATTTCATCTCTTAGACCCTCAGTATCCTCACCTTTAAAAGAAGTGTTGCTTGGACCATATAGTATCTATTGTGCTTTCCACTGTGAGCTAATCTGTGATGTTTTTCTGACATGTAGAGAGCTAAGACCTGATCTGCAAATTTTAAAATCTTCTTTCTGTCCTATTTCCACTGTTCCAAGATGCCCCATGCATTCCATCTGAAATATTTTTCTATGCTTCAGAATGATTTTTTTTTAATTAAGTAAAATATTAAGACTGGAAACCATCATCCCTACATCTCTCTGGTTGTAGGCACTGAGGAGGCACATATAATTTCTTAACTATTATAATTTGTTCTATTGTTTTGAGATGAATACTATCTGTTATCATAGCAAATTTATATGTGGAAAACATAAGTGCCAAGATTAACAACATACCTACAGAAAAAGCTCAGTAGACTGGTCTTTGTTTGAAAATGACCTTGATTCTGCATCACACTAGAATAGCGTGTAATGTTTAAGCACCTTAAACAACATTTGCCCTGGTTGTGATCTAGACAAAATATCATAAGCACCGCAGAATTAGTTACACAGTCAGCACACATGTTCAAGGTGGAAAACGCATCTGCTGAGGCATACCTAATAAGCATATGTGTCTTTAAGAACGTCAGGCGTGACCCATCTGCCAGACATTGCTTGGGATAAATGAACCATGCTCAGTACAAAGAGCACACATTATTTTTCCATTGTCAGGGTACACTTAAGAATCAGTAAAAGTGGTTACATGTTACATTTTGCCTAAAATTAGCTATTAGATTCATACTTAATCACATTTTTAATGACAATTTTGCAAGGCTCTGGATAGAAAATTTCTGCATAATAGATATGTCCTGACACCATGTGTGGACTAAAATGACATAAATTTGTAGTATTTAAAAAATCACTTTATTGTCCTAAAATGGTATGATGAAAGACATTGAGATGTACAGTGCATTTCCTGAATGTAAGAAAGAATAGTAGAGAATCACTATAATATATGAGTAGATTCTTGAGCTGCTTTTCTAGTCTCCTCTGTTGGTGTCAGGCAGTTTTTCAGGCTTAAACAGCATCTGCAGCATCTCTTAAGTGTAACCTGTGTTTCTGTGTACATTAAAAAAAAAATTCATTTGGTTTTTAAAGGCAGAAGGGAGTTGCAAATACATCCTGTCTCCAGTACATTGGGAAGACTGTTTCCATATTTTTAAACTCAGACTTATTGCCAAATGATGAAAAGAGTTTTAGATTGTTGTTAGAGGAACAGATTTTATATACCTGTTCTCAGTTTTCTCATCTATAAATGAGAAGGTATTGGATAGATGAGCTTCATGGTCTCTTCTACCTTTTAGCTGATGATCTTAATACCTGCATTTTAGAATCATAATGTATAAGCATCTCTTTGACTGAACTCCAAGCATGACTTCCTGTATTAAGACAAAAACCAAACTCCCTCAAAGGCTCCTGACATCCTTCAGCTGACTACTTTCCTCACTGTGTCCCATATCCATTGTCTCCTGGAATTCTCTCTTTTGATTGGTATTGAAACTTATTCAACTGTCATGAATTTGTGCTATCTCTCCTCCTGCTCAATTCAGTTATTTATTCAGTTTCTCTATTGATTCTCTGTGGTCAGTCTTTATTTTTCCTTTCCTGTCATCCCTGTAGTGCACTAAGGGGCGCATGAATACTCAGGGAAGGTTAGTACCTCTGCTGTGAGGCCTTGGCAACACCTTTTCAGGGTTGCTCATTTACTTTTGTTATTGACCTGTGACCTAACTCACATCTGATTTCAAGAAGCTGTAGCATGCTCAGTGATCACATTGGTCTTGGCAGAGGGGCTAAACCAGGTTGAAGGTAAACAACAGGCCTTAAATCCATCAGTGAGTTAAGGGGATGTCTGTTCCCAGAATGTGAAGAATTCCCTCCATGGAATGTGTAGATGAGAACAATTTGTTCAAATGGCTATGAAACAGGTTGAAGGAAGTTGAAGCAGGTGCTGTGGAGCACTTAGAACTGAGTCACATATTAGAGATGTCAAGGTCATACAGTGCATCCCAGGAAATCATCAGAATACATCTTTTTCTGATATAATATTATCCAAGCAAGCCTACTTAGGAGTCAGAAATGGAAATAACGTATCTTTTATGATACGTGGGAAGATGAATCACATATTAATTTCGCAAAACTAAGGCAAGTATCTAATGGATTCCATAGTAAATCAAGGCAGATAAAAATCAGTTTATTAACAAAGTTTTCTTTGCCTATTATTCAAGGTCCCAGAAAGGTAATGATTTCAGTTTTTAAATAGTTCTACATTACAATAAGTCTCACAGTGTTTGAGTCACATTTCTAAATAGAGGCTCACAGCAGAGATTTCTCCCTCCCCCTTGTCAGTGCCTCTCATTGTCCAAAAATATTTTGTGTTACTTTATGCATGTGAAAAAAGTGCTTTACAAACCTCAAAGTGCTACATAAATGCTAGGTATTTTTACCTTAGGTATAGTATATATTTAGCATTTACTAATCAGTACACATGTAGTCAACAATCTTCCTCCAACTGTAGAATGTAGGGCAGAGACTTTTTTCGTGTTTTGCCTGCATATCCATTATCTTCTTTTGGTTCCTGGCATATAATAGGTGATAAGTGGGTGCTTGTTGAAAGAAATTGAATTGGACATTTTAAAAGAAATTTCAGAAACTTATCAAAGGAGTGAAGTAAGCAGAACAAAGAAAATCAGCCTACATAATGAATACAACAATACTCATTACAATGATCACAAAGCATCAGTAAAACAAAGCTGACGATTGTATAATTTACTATGACCCACTCTCATTCTGGAAAACTTCAAACACTCATTGGAGAGTTTGGCATGGGGAACAGATGAAGGGTGAACACTAGGGCCATATTATGTTGCATACACTTTGAAAAATTATTTCTTATTAGTGTTCAACATTCAGGGACTGTTTTGTTTGTCTCTGTTTTACTGCAATGAAGCACTTTATCTATCCCATGGTTAATGATTAATAAATGTTCACTGAATTTAATTGAATTATACTAAGTCAAGTGATATAAAAATTAAAAACAATTCTCTGAGGTCGACATGATTGTTAATACCACTGTCAAACTAACCAGGTTCTCTTTTTCATGAATGTGAGATATGGTTTTCTTGTTTAATTTGTCAGTCAATAAACATTTATTAAAGGTTCACTAATGTGCTAGCAGAAATAAGTAAATTTATTTCTCACTGAAGCAGGACTAGTCATAGAATCAAAAAACTTAGGTTAAAGTCTCAGATTTCCATGGGTCAGAAAAATTCCAGGGCTGATGAGCTCTTTAGTCCATAACAAACTATTTTTATATTCTTTGTAGTTAGTTTTTGTTTTAATTTATTTTTTTTCTGGAAGGTCCTTTTGTATTTTATTTTTCCCCAGTTAAATGTAAAAACAGTTTTTAATATTCGTTTTTTAAAAAAATGTTGAGCTCCAAATGCTCTCCCTTCCTCCCTCCTCATACACCCTCATTAATAAATCAAGCAACTTAATATAGGTTATATATGTTTTGTCATGCAAAACTTTTCTATGAAAGTCATGGTGTAAAAGAAAACATATAACAAAACAAAACAAAAACAACTCAAGACAAATGAAGAAAGTAAAAAAAAAAAGCATTCTTTAATCTGTATTCAGATGCCTTCAGCTCTTCCATGGAACAGAAAGCATTTTTGATCATAATTTCTTCAGAGTTTTTTTGGGTCATTGTTTTGCTGAGAATAGCTAAGTCATTCATAATTGATCATCTTACAATACTGCTGTTGCTTTATACACAGTACATTTCATTTTGTATCAGCTCATGAAAGTCATCCCAGGTTTTTCTGAGAACATTCTGCTCATCATTCCTTATAGAAAAATAGTATTCTACCATAATCACTTATCACAGTTTGGTTTGCCATTCCCCAAGTGATGGACATCACTTCAGTTTCCAGTTCTTTGCCACCAGAAAAAGTCTACTGTAAATATTTTTATGCATATAGGTCTTTTTCCGTTTTGCTTTTATAAATTTTGGAAGATAGACCTAGTAGTGACAACACTAGGTCAAAGAATATATATGATTATATAGCACTCCAATATGTAATTGCAATTATATAGCACTTCAATTGTAAGTGCAATTATATAGCACTTCAGAATGGTTGAATCAGTTCACAACTCCACCAATAGTGCATTAATGATTAATTTTCCTCACTCATACTCTAAAATTTAAAATTTTCCTTTTCTGTCCTATTAGTAAATCTATTAGGTATGAGGTAGGGCCTCAGAATTGTTTTAATTTTCATTCCTACAATCAATAGTGAATTAGAGAACTTTATCATATGGCTATAAATAGCTTTAATTACTTCATCCGAATAATTGTTCATATATTTTGTTCATTTTTCAATTGGGGAATGGCTCTTATTTTATAAATTTGACTTGGTTTTCTATGTTTGAGAAATGAGGTCTTTATCAGAGGAGTTTGATTCATAATTTTCTCATCATTATTAATACTAACTGTATTTCCCTCCATCCTATTCTCTTCCCCATTTATTCTATTCTCCCTTTTCATCCTGTCCCTCTTAGTTTTGCTTCTGACTAGCCCATTCCCTGATCTGATCTCTGTAATGCCATGCACGAGCAGCTTTAGAGAAGAATGCTGCTGTGAACAGCTTTTAAGGTTCTGATTATACAGTATAATGAATACTCGAAATATTCCATAACAAATCAAAGGAAAACATTTACAGAAAATCAAGGTACAGTATTCACAATATTACAGCTTATCACAGAAAATCACAATATAGTGTTCACAACAGCTTATCATTAAAATGGCCACATAGTTTTCACCAAAGTGGTCACAACAGATTTGAACTAAGAACAATCATCTGGTATTCCTAAGGAGGTTTGCCTCCTTACTCAGTCATTCAGTCATCTCAGAGTATAATAGTCAGTCTTCCACTCATGGGGCCACTAGGTTAACTCAATCAGTCACTTATTTAGCAATCAGTTACTAAGTATCATTAATCACTAAGTATAATCATTAGAAACTACATAAACCCCCCAGCCCTAGGTCAGTAGTAAACCACATTATCATCACAGCATTCAATACCCAAGGAGAGGACTTTTCTTCATCTTGTCTTGGGGCCAGTTCTCAGATTCCCTGGATCCCCTTCCATGGTCCCAGATTTACCTGGATTCACCAAACTGGATTCACCTGGGTTCAGTGGCAGATAGCTCCCAGTTCCTTGTCCAGTTCTTGGGGTTGGTCCTGCTCCACACTGGAGTTCACAGGCTTCAGTTCAACTCAAATCCTTCACAATTTCTGTTTCTGAGAATTCAAGGCTCAACCAAGCCACAGACAAACAAAGTCTCAGCATCCTGGTCTTGCTTCCTCAGTCTTCTCCTGGGCTCCTGGGCTCCTCTGTCACGTGGGTTCTTGGGCTCCTGGGCTCCTTTATCACATGGGTTCCTGGACTCCTGTGCTCTGGGCCTCCTGGGCTCCTGACTTCCTGGTCTCCTGGCCTTTTGGCCTCCTAGGCTCCTGTTCAGAAGAAACTCTGCCACCACAAGTTCTCAGGAAATTCTGACTGTGCTTCTCTGGAGCTTTTCTTATAAACATACAGTCTTAGTTACTTCCTGTTTCAGTGAACCCCTTCCTGTTACATCAAGGACAGGGGTTCATACTTTCTGTTTCTTTCACAGAGGCTTGATTAGTTACTAAAGGATAAGTACCTGCTTACTTGCCAAAATAAAAGGAACTTCAAATCCCCTTACTGTTACATCCTCCCTTCTATCACCCCAACCACTTCTCTTATCCTCTTCTACTCCATCTTTCCTGTGAGGTAAGATACATTTTTATACTTGATTGAGTGTGTATGTTATTCCTTCTTTGAACCAATTCTTATGAGAGTAAGGTTCACTCACTCCCCCTCAGCTCCAGCCTCTTCCCCTCCGCTTTAAAAGTTTTTTTTCTTGACTCTTTTACATGAGATAACTTACTCCATTCTATCTCTCCCTTTCTCTTTCTCCTAATACATTCCTCTCACCCCTTAATTTTATTTTTTTTAATATCATCCTTTCATATTCAACTTATCCTGTGCCCTCTGTCTATATATACTCCTATCTGCCCTAATAATGAAAAAGGTGTTAAGAGATATAATTATTATTTTCCCATGTAGGAATGTAAACAGTTTAACCTTATTAAGTCCCTTGTGATTTCCCTTTCCTGTTTCTTTTCAATGTTGTATTTGAAAGTCAAATTTTCTATTCAGCTCTGGTCTTTTCATCAAGAATACTTGAAGGTCAACTATGTCATTGAATTTCCAAATTTTCCCCTGAGGAATTATACTCAGTTTTGCTTGGGTGATTCTTGGTTGTAATTCTAACTCCTTCCCACTCTCTAATATCATATTCCAAGTCCTCTGATCTTTTAATATAGAAGCTGCTAAATCTTGTGTTATCCTGACTGTAACTCCATGATATTTGAAGTGTTTCTTTCTGGCAGCTTGCAATATTTTCTCCTTGACTTGGGGACTCTGGAATTTGGATAAAATATTTCTAGTAGTTTTCCTTTTGGCCTTTCTTTCAGGAGGTGATCAGTGGATTCTTTGAATTTCCATTTTAACTTCTGTTTCTACCATATTGGGGCAATTTTCCTTGATAATTTCTTGTAAGATGATGGGTAGGCTCTTTTTTAGATCATGGTGTTCAGGTAGTCCAATCATTTTTAAATTGTCTCTCCTGGTTCTATTTTCCAATTATTTTTCAGATGAGATATTTCACAGCATCTTCTATTTTTTCATTTTTTTGGCTTTGTTTTATTGTTTCTTGATTTCTCACAAGGTGATTAGCTTCCATTTTCTCCCTTCTAATTTTTTAAAGAATTTATTTTCTTTAGGGAGCTTTTGGACCTTCTTTTCTGTTTGGTCAAATCTCCTTTTTACACCATTCTTTTCTTTTTTTTTGTTTTTTGGGCCTCTTTTTCCTATTTTTCTTAGTGTGCTTTTAGAGGTATTATTTTCTTCAGTACTTTTTTTGTGTCTCCTTTACCAAACTATTGACTCATTTTTCATGATTGTCCTGCATCAATCTCCTTTCTCTTTTCAATTTTTCCTCTATCTCACTTGATTTTCAAAACAATTTTTGAATTCTTCCCTGCCCTGAAACCAATTCATATTTTTCTCAGATGTTTTAGATATAGGAGCTTTGGATCTGTTGTCTTCTTCTGAGTTTGTGTTTTGGTCTTCCTTGTCACCATAGTAACTTTTTATACTCAGAGGTTTTTCCTATTGTTTGCTCATTTTCTCAGCTTATTACATGACTTTTATCTGTTAAAATGGGACTCTGCTTTTAGGGTGGAGGGTGCACTGTCCTAAGCTTCATAGGTTTTATGCAGTTGTAATTCTAGGGAACTGCAAGTTTTCAATTCTTTCAAGGTGGTATAATTTAAGGGGAGGTAATTGTTACTGTCCTGGCCTGTGCTCTGGTCTGTGAGTAGCAACAGGTATTCTTTTCTGATCTGGAACTGTGAGGAGGGGCCCCCTCTGCTGTGGTTACATGCTCTGTTGTGCTCATGCTTCTCCTTGCCCTGGGACTGCCACCCAGGACTGCAAACCAGATCTGAATATGGGCAAAGCAATAGAGATCTGCCTTAGTTCTAGCAAGAAGACCCCTGTAATCTTCTGACCAGCTGCTTGACCCCCTTGCCATTTGTTGGGTGGGGGGCTCCAAAAGCAGACACTGCTGATTCAGTCACTCCCAAGGCTTGCAGCTGGTTTTCTGTGACTGGGTCTTTGCTGATGTGACCTGCTCTGGGCTGTGTTCCACTCTCACTCAGGTGTGACAGATCCTTCCTGCTGAACTTCTAAGTTGTCTTTGGTTTTTGTAGGCTGACAAGTCTGGAAATTACTGCTGCTGCTAGTGGTTCAGTCACCAAGAGGCCTGCTCTGAGTTTATTGGAGCCAGGTCTCTTCTTGTGTAGTCTGTGCTAGACTATACTCCTTTCTCATCCTACTGCAATAGACCTTTCCTGCTGACCTTCCAAGTTGCTTTTAGCTGGAATTTTTTTTTCTCTCTATCTTTTTGTGGGTTCTGCTGCTCTATAATTGTTTAGAATCATTTTAAAAGATATTTTTGGGGGGTTGAGAGGGAAGTTCAGCCAAGTTTCTGCCTTTACTTTGCCATCTTTGCTCTGCCTCCATATTTTAAAATGTTAATTTGCATTATAAACATTTCTTCTATCTTTTTTAAAAAATTGTGGACAATTAACAAACAATAAATTATGCCCAATATGTAGGGTTTGCTGATTTCTGAGGTACAAATACTCACATTGAATATTTAACAATCTGTGAGAGCCAGTTTAGCATGGCTCCAGCACACTGGCATTAGGAAAAGCAAATCATTTTAATGTAGAATATAGACACTTTAAGAACTTAAACATAATTGAACTATTGCCAGTAAGTCTATTTGTCAAATTTTTGCTCTCTAATGTTCTTAGCTCCAAAGCCTGATGTCAAAGCCTTAACCTCATTTCAATGATACCAGGGATTTTTTATGAGCACCTATGGGACAAGACTTCAGAAATATCTTGGCATTAAAAAATTTGATTTGCCTCAAGATTCTGTGCAGTATTATCTAAGGCAGTTTTAAGAAATTTCTTAATCTCTATTTAAGATGATACTTAAGTGCATATCTATTTCCCAGGATAGCACTTTCATTACATAACTTAAAATTGCTTTGGAAGACTAAGGAACAAGAAGAAGAATAGGCAGAAAGAAAGAAAATAGATTTCCTGAAATTATATTTTATGTTGATTTCAGAAATAAATATCCAATATTTAATTATGTATTAAATGATTCAGGAGGCAAAAATATAATCTCAAGTGGCATCCTTGCTGAAATCTAATAGGCATAGTAAATAAAGCTACTTGCATAGTACAATCACTTTAACATTCAGAATGTTAGCAATATATTGCAATTTTGGGTAAAAATCTCTTCTTCACTTTTGGTAATACTTACCTAGGAAATAATTGGAAAAGTAATTCTTATTTCTTCTTGGGCTATTGGGTGGAGCTTTTTCAGTCTGTAATTTATGTGGATAGCCTTTAATAATCCAGGTTAATCTTTATAGTTCCATTAAAGGCATTGCATAGGATATTAGGAAAAGCTTATAGGAAATAATCACTGAAAAATCTGGGTGCCATCTTAAAAAAATCTTTCTTGAATTTCCCTTGGGGAGTAAGGAGAATTTAAATTTGTTTTGGGTTTCCATGTTGAATTTTGGTGTGAAAAGATTAATAAGAAAATATGTAATGATTGTGTCATCTTCTCCATCACTACCTTCATCATCATCATCATCATCGTCATAGCTAACATTTATAGCTAGCAGATTAAGATTCACAAAGTGGTTTCCATATTTTATTGCATTTGAGTCTCATAACAATCTAGTGAGGTACTTGCTATTGGTATCCATTTTACAGATGAGGAAATTGAGCATGAGAATAGTTAAATCACTTGCTCTTGGCCACAGTGATGGTAAATGATTGTGGAAGGACTTGAATTCATGTCTTCCTAATTCCAAGTATGTCATTTATCAAGGATAAAACCCATACTTTCTCAGATATATACCATATTTTTGCTAAGACGCAATATTACATGGTGAATGCAAGGCTGAATTCTGAGTTAGGAAGAATAAGATTCAACTATTATCTCTGACTCACACTGGCTGTGTTTGTGGGCATATGCTAACCTCCCAATGCTTCAGGACATTCTCTTGTTTTTCAAGTTACAGATGAGTTGCATTAGCGTGAGAATTTTCATGCTAGGAATTCCCTTCACACACCAAAGTCATAAGTTCAAATTGCTGTTCCCCTAAAAATGTGTATAACACATAACTAATAAATTACTATAAAGTTACATATTAACAATTTAGGAGAACTTAACCCTTTGTTGTTATAGAGGGGATGTTTATTGTCAACATTTTTGTTAAACTGAACAAAGTGAAATTAATGAAGCTGTACAGATGTCCATTTTTTTTCTTCAGTGCTTCAAATATTTTCTATTTTATGTATGTGGATATGCCCCTCTACTGACTCAAGATTATAACCCTTCTATAATAATAGGCGGTCTTTAACAGTTGGCTGACTTTAAAAAAAGTCATCATTATATGGTTAACTGTGAGTCTCCATGAATCAGTCTTGATTATGAGGAAACAGATGTATTTTAATCTCCAGAGCCTTTGCAGGTTCGTATTACATGCCAGTGCTTTCAAGTATAATGGCATCTCATTAAGAACATCTACCAAGATAAGGCATTAAAGCAGGACTTCAGCACATTTGGTTTTACAAAATCCTATCTTAGAAACCTGTATCATTCACTTGATTGTAACATATAAGACCATAAATCTAGAGTGGAAAGAGATCTTAAAGATGTTCTAAACACTTTCCTTTTTTTTTTTTCTTTTTGGAGGGGGGAAGGTAGGACAATTGGGGTTAAGTGACTTGTCCAAGATCACATGACTAGTTTTAACACTTTCCTTTTTACAGACTCACTCAAGGTCATACAGATAGTAATTACCAGAGCTATGATTTGAATGCATGTCGTGTGTGTGAGTCATTGCTCTTTTCCAGTACCACACTGCTATCCCTAAATATGAATTAGGTATCTAACATATTAATATGTATTAACTTTCAATGTTAGTGTATTTACAAATATATTAATGTAAAAATTACTGTGCTAGAAATATATTTTATTGCCAAAGATGCTATAGTAATTTTTGAGAATGATATAGATTAGTAATAGTGATTTTAGGATAATTTTAGATTCCTACTTAGATAAAAATCAATTTTATCAAGATGGCTGATTTTTTACTCATATGTTTCAGTAGAATTCTTTCTTTCATAAAGAGTGTTTTTTTTATCATACTCTAGAATATTAAAAGGACAAAAAGGGAAAATGGAGGGCAAGATAACTAATTGGTTAAAATAAAATCTTATTATAATATTCATATATTAAGAGAACTTGTGTATTTTGTTTTATAATTAAAGTATTTTTATTCTTAAAATACTAATCAGAAAATTAGAAATATAACAACAGCAACAAAAATTTCTTAGATAATATTGTTTGAAAAGGAATAATTCTGATTCTGCTATTGGCTTAATTCCAGCTATAGAGATAATGAAAGTTGTTTTCCTTTGACCATATATCTGGTAACTCAAGGAAAGTAGGAAAAATGTTTCACCTTGAAACTTCAAGTAGAAGCTGAAAACTCAGGACATTAAACAAATGCAACTTAGCAACTAGCAATAGATAGGAAAAGTCTACTTCCCTTTGGTAACACATGTACTGTATTATGTAACACAAATTTATAGTGGAATCAATCTATATGGCTGTGTTGTGTCAGAGCAGTTGGAAAATGAATTCTCTTTGATTTTTTCTATGAATCCTATAGAGCTGAACACTAGTTTCTAATGATGAGAGATCCAATGAAGAAGTGGAAATGGAACCAAGATGGCAGAGTGAGCAGGAAGTTGCTGTAACTCTCACACTCACTTCCAAAAAACCATAAAATAGCACTCCCAAACAAATCCTGGAATGGGAGAATCAGCAAAGATGAGGTGAGACACTCTTTAAGCCCAAGAAACCTGGAAGGTTGGTAAGAAAGGTCTGTCTCACTCACTGTCTGTATAGTCTACATCAGGAAGCACACCCAGGAAGGCAGCAAGAAGTCCCATATCACCAAACCAGTGGGATATCCTGAGCCCCAGTGCAGTGGAGCAGGCAAATGCTAACACCAGGATACTCAATGTGTCTCAGCATAGCCAGACGAAAAGGCAGATGCCAGCTCCAAGAATCTCCACTTGCTTCAGTGTAGACCCTGGCAAACAGGTAGATGCCAAAGACAGGATCCCATAGGTGCCTAAACAGATGGGTAGATACCAGTTCCAGGAACCTTCACATAACCCAGCATAACCAAGTGAACAGGCAGCTGACAGAAAAATTTGTGTCTTGATGTTCACAATAAGTTTCTGTAGTCAGATTCTTTTTTTAAAAACTGATCTTTTTTGGCCTTTTTCCTTTCCTTTTAAATTTCGGCTCTGCTGCTGAGGTGGAAGAGGCATTGTCTCAGGTTTCTTGTTCCAGGGGCTGTACATCCTGGCTGTTTAACTGGCACTGCACTAATTTTGGCATGTGTATCAGTGTAGTACTAGGTAAAGAAGCAGATGGCAAGGCAGGAGCACCCCACCAGCCTCTGCACATGCCATACACAAACAGTGGGACCCTGGTTCAACAAAGGTAAGCTTCCAGATCCATAGGGCCTCTAGCAGCACCAACCATCCCTCACAACTATCCTTCCTGCAGCACCAGACCTGAGGGTCTCCTGTGAACCTGAGGGCAATATCAGGGCAACACCAGTTCAACAAACAGCCGGTGTGTGCAACTCCTGGAACAAGAAACCTGAGACAATGCCTCTTCCACCTCATGAGCAGAGCTGAAATTTTAAAGGTAAGGAAAAAGACCAAAAAAGATGAGCAAAATAAATAAAAGAATCTGACTACAGAAATTTATTATGGTGACAGGGAATATGAAGACACAAACTCAGAATAAGACAGCAATGTCAAAACACCTATGGGCGAAGCCCCAAAGGAAAACAAGAAATGATCTCAAGCCCAGAAAGAACTCATGGAAGAGCTTAAAAAGGAGTTTAACAATAAAATAAGAGGAGTAGAAGAAAAGGGGTGGGGGGAAGAAATAAGAGCTGTACAAGACTGTTATGAAGAAAAGAGTCAACAATTGGAAAAAGAAAACAATTGCTTAAAGAGTAGAATTGGCCAGTGGAAAAGAACATACAAAAGTCTACTGAAGAAAACAACTCCTTAAACAGTACAATTAGCAAAATAGTAGAGGAAGTACCTGAGACAATGCCTCTTCTACCTCACCAGCAGAGCTGAAATTTATAAGGAAAAGGGCCAAAAAAGATGGGTTTTAAAAACTTAGAATTGGGCAAGTGAAAACTAATGACTCTATGAGACACAAAGAATTAATCAAACAAAATCAAAAGAATGAACAAATAGAAGAAAATGTAAAATAACTTACAAGAAAAATATATCCAGGAGAGATAATCTCAGAATCATCAAACAACTTGAAAGCCATAATCAAAAGAAGAAACTGGACAGCATCTTTCTTTCTTTCTTTTTTGAACAAATTTATTTATTTTTAGTTTTCAACACCCACTTTGATGAGTTTTAAATTTTCTCTGGCTCCCTTGCCTCCTCTCTCCCCAAGATGGAATGTAATCTGATATAGGCTCTGCATATACATTCTTATTAAACATATTTGCACATTAGTCATGTTGTATAGAAAAATTAGAATCAAAGGGAGGAACCATGAGAAAGAACAAACAAAACAAAGCAGAACAAAACAAAACAACAAAAAAAGAGCAAATAGTATGCTTTGATCTGCATTCAGACTCCATATTTCTTTCTCTGGATGTGGATGGCATTTTCCATCATGAACTGAGCAGCATCTTTCAAGAAATTATCCGGGAAAACTGCCCTGATATCCTGGAACCACGGCAAAATAGGCATTGAAAGAATCCACCAATCACCTCAGAAAAGAGATACCAAAATAGAATTACAAGAAACATTATAGCCAAATTTCAGAACTATCAAATCAAGGAAAATATATTGCAAGTGGCCAGAAAGTAACAATTAAAATATCAGGGAGCCACAATCAGGATTACAGAGGACTTAGCAGCAGCAACATTAAAGGACCAGAGTCATGGACCATGATATTCTGGAAGGCAAAGGAGCTAAGACTATAACCAAGAAACACCTACCCAGTGAAAATAAACACAATACTTCAAGGGAAAAAAAGATCACTAAATGAAATAGAAGAATTTCAAATTTTCATAAGGAGAAGATAAAAACTGAACAAAAAAATTGGTTTCCAACATTAAGACCCAAAAGAAGCCTAAAACGAGAAAAGAAAAACATAAGAGATTCAATAGAACTAAATTGTTTATAGCCCTGTATGGAAAGATGATACTTGTAACTCTCAAAAATGGTACCATCAATAGCACAACTAGAAGGAAAACACATAGACAGAGGATAAGGGTATAAGGTGAATTTGAGGGAATTACATTAAAAAATTAATTAAAGGATAAGGAAGAGGAGTACACTGGATGCAGAAGCAAAGGGGAGATAGAGCAGGGTAAATTATTTCACATGAAGTGGCAGAAAGGACCTATTACAAAGGAAGGGAAGAGTTGTGGGTGGGTAATGGGCATCACTTGAAACTTACTCTCATCAGAATCGGCTCAAGGAGGGAACAATATACACTATCAGTTGAATATAGAAACTTACTTTACCTGACAGGAAAGTAGGAGGGGAGGAGATTAAGTGAAGGGGGTGGGGCAGGACTAACAGAAGGGAGGTGCTACACAGAAGCAAAATACTGATGAGGAGGGAAAAGACGAAAGGAGAGCAAGGACAAACAGGAAAAAAAAGATGGAGGGAAACAGTAATCATAACTGTGAATATGAAGAGGATGAACTCTGCCATAAAACAGAAGTGGATAGTAGAGTGGATCAAAAACTAGAATACTGCACTTGAAGCTCAGAGACACACAGAATAAAGGTAAGGGCCTGGAACAAAATCTATTATGCTTCAGCTAAAGTTAAAAAAAAAAAGTGAGAGTAGCAGCTAATCTCAGAAAAAGCAAAACCAAAAATAGACCTAATTAAAAAAGATAAGGAACAAAACTACATCTTGTTAAAAATTACCATAGACAATGAAGTAATATGAGTACTAAACATATATGCATCAAATGGTATAGAGTCCAATTTCTTAAAGGACAAGTTAAATAAATTACAGGAAGAAATAGAGAGCAAAACTATAGTAGTGGAAAATCTCAACTGTTCCCTCTCAGAACTTGATAAATTCAACAAAAAAAAATAAAAAAAATAAACTGAACATTAGAAAAATTACATATGACAGACCTTTGGAGAAAACAGAATGGGAACAGAAAGGAATATACCTTTTACTCAGCACCGCATGGCACCTATACAAAAATTGACCATGTTATAGTGGATGCAAAGTTCAAAATCAAATGTAGGAATTTGGAAATATTTAAAAAAATATATTCTTTTCAGGTTATAATGCAATAAAAATTACATTCACAAAGGGCAGTGGAAAGACTAAAATTAATTGGAAATTAAATAATCAAATCCTAAAGAATAAATGGATCAAAGAATAAATCACAATTTAATTAAAGAGAAAGACAACAATGAGACATAAAAAAATTTATGAGATGCGGTCAAAAAAGTACTTCAGGGAAAATACATTTCTCTAAATTCATACATCAAAAAATAGAAAAAGGCCACATATATAAATTAGGCATGCAACTAAAAAAAAAAAACTAGAAAAAAAGAACAAATTAAAAATCCTCAATTAAGCACTAAATTGGAAATCCTAAAAACTAAACGTGATATTAATAAAATTGAAACCAAACAAAATAAAACAATTGAGCTAATAAATAAAACTAGGAGCTGGTTTTATGATAAGCAAAGCAATCAGCCATTGGTTAATTTGATTAAAAGAAGAGGAAAAAGATAATCAAATATCCAGTATCAAAAGTGAAAAGGGTGAAATCATCACCAATGAAGAAGAAATTAAAGCAATCATTAGGAAATACTTTGTCTATCATATGCCAATAAATCTGACAATCTGAATGAAATCTCTGAATATTTATGAAAATGAAAACCACTCAGATTAACAGATTAGAATATAGAAAATCTAAATAGCCTAATCTAAGAAAAAGAAATTAACGAATCATTAATGAGTTTCCCTAATAAAAAATCACCAAAAGGTCACAAGTGAATTCTACCAAATTTTTGAAGAAAAATAATTCCAATACTGTATAAACTATTTGGAAAAAAAATAGGTGGAGAGCTACAAAATTTGTTCTATGACACAAATATAGTGCTCATACTAGGAAGAACTAAAATAGAGAGAAAATTATGGAAAAATTTCTTTCTCAAAAACCTATAGGTCTCCATATCATCCTCTTCCTTCTGTAAAATAATACTTTATTGACTTCCTTTCTATCCATACTCTTTAACATTAAGGTACTCCAACACACACACACACACACACACACACACACACACACATTTCCTTCAAACACCCTGACCTCACATTTGCTACCTTCCTCAGAATCCTCAAATGCTTTGCTTTACCTCAGCTACTATCTCAGTATATGAAATGGTTTCTGAGACACCTTGTGTGAACCATTGCATCTCAAAGAGAATAGAACCAGAGAAATTATTTTATAAAAACAATAACATTGTAAAGACAAACAACTCTGAAACACATAAGAACTCTCATCATCCCAGTGATCAGCTGTGATTCAAAAGGACAAAAGATGAAATATGCTACCTAATTCCTGCTAAAAAGAGTTAGGATACAGAGATGACAGATTCAGGGTGAGATACAATATGCTTTTTTTGGACATGGCTAATATCCAAATGTTTTACTTGACTCTGCATATTTGTTAAAAAGTTTTAAAATTTGTTTTGTTTTCTAATGAGAAGGGAAGAGGGAAGGAGAAAAAATAATATATTTTGTTTTTGTTAGATGACAAAATATTTTTAAAGAGAAAAAACCAAAACATTGGTTTATAGAATCCAGGCCAAATCTATAATTTTCTAGATGAAAAGTAACCTTATATACTAAGGTTACTTTTCATACATATGTATGTAATGTGTATATAGACATACATACATACGACACGAAGTAAATTTGAAGCCAGAACCTTTCTGACTCCAGAGACAGTGCATATTCCATTAAACTGTACTCACTTGACTTATATAGACCAAAATCATTTGTTTTCATTACTTAAAATGATAAGCACAACATGCAACATACCTAATATGATATCACAAGGAATGGTATTTACTTAATAATTGAACCTTGCCTTGTTGCCTAGGGATCAGAGTTTTTTTCAGAACATTATGTTCCTGCTGTAAATATTACTTGTCGGAAGTACAAATTAACCTGAGTTTTGAATGCCTATTTTCTGGCTCTTAAGGGAGATTGGAGAGCCTTAGATAAAAGCAGCTTTTGTTATAGGCTCTGTGGACTCTAGGCATTGTGCAAATAAGACAATCAGGCAGAACTTATGGACTCCCAAGAGCTCAATGAAAAGATAGCCTCACTCGCTGCAATTGAGTTCAGCAGCTGGAACTGGAGGTAGCAGCTGTAACAATTTCCATGATAATGGTCCAGGGAAGTGTAATGGGGAAAGAAAACAGCAACACTTAACTTGAAATCAGGACATTAGAATTTGAGTCCTGACACTACCACTTATTAGTTAGATAAAAGGGTCTTAGATTTAGAAGAGAACTGAGAGGCCATCAATTCCATCCCCTACATCACAGATGAGGAAACTGAGGCACAGAGAAGTTAAATGATTTGCCCAGGCTCTCCCAATTAGCATCTGAGCTAGGAGTTGAACCCATACCTTTCTGGTTCTAATCCAGTACCCTACTTATTCTATTCTGGAAAAGGCATTCAACATTTTGGAGCCTCAGATACTTCTTTAAATGGGGATAATGATTCTTGCACTATCTGTTTGCACAGGGCTGTTGTGAAGCAAGGTGGATATAAACTTTTAAATCTTACATGTGCTTTTATTACTTCCACTATTTGCTTGAGTCTCAGCTGTTTGCCTCCCTCTTTGAGGCAGGCAGTCAGAGAGACTAGTGGAGAAGATGAGAAATGGTAGAATTAGGGAGATGAAGTAGAATCAAGTAGAATGCTAAGCATCTAATTCTATTTCATTACTTTTAAAAATTTTATTTTTTTATCTTTTTATTTATTTTATAAATAATTATATTTTATATATATTTATATATATAAATTTATATATATAATTATATATAAAATTATATTTTATAAATAATAATAAATAAAAAGATATTTTATCTTTTTATTTTATTTTTAATGGCCCCAAGCAGGAAGCATTTCAGTGTAGCAGAAAGAAAGCTGAAGTGGAAAGATCTGAATGTAAATCTTGGTTCCTCTGCTTAAAAGCCATATGACTTCAAGGCAGATCATTTGACTTCTCTGAAGCTCTGTTTCCTTACTAATAAAATCAAGATAAAATAGTATTCCCAATGCAGTTCAAATTACTGTTGAGTCCATATGGGTCCTTTTCCTCTTTCCTTGCTCCCTTCAAGGGATAGTCCTGGTTGAGGTATTGCTAGATCAAAGGGTGTACAAAGTTTTACTTCCTGAGCATAGTTTCAAATTATTTTTCAGAATGGTTGAATAGCTCTAACATAGAGTATTAATGTCCTGGGTTCTGTATAGCTCTTCAAGCATTTGTCATTTTCTGTTTTTAGGGTCAGTTTTGCCAATTGATGGGTATGAGATAGAATGGCAGAAGTTCTTTAATTTTAACTTCTCTAATTTTATGTGGCAGTAGATAGTCTAGGTTTCTCCCATTGAGGATTCCCTGTTCATATACCTAGATCATTGTAGTGGCAAGCAATGAAGTACTCTGGACCTTGCCCATGATTATATCAAGTCTTTGTTAAGAAACAGAACTTGTAAACCGCAGAACTTGTAAATCCCTGTTGCTGATGCAACAGGGAGGGGCAGAACAGGGAGGAGCTTAAAGACCATATATAAGGAGAAGCCCAAGCTGGGAAAGAACAAAACTGAGTATAGAACTTGAGGTGGCAGAATTGAGAAGGGGAACTTTTTGGTGGCCAGGAACTCTGTTTGTTCTGTTTGTGTTGATTTTTGATTGTGATACTTTGTACAGAAGCCTTGGGATCTTACTGGGAGCCCTGAAAGAAGATTTTCTTGTTGTCTGCTAACAGAAATCCTAGAGGAGGGATTCAGAGGCCCTGGGACCATACTGATGACTTGTGTTGAGTTCTCAGACCTTATCTGTGAGTCTATTTTGTTTGCACAGACAGTGAATTGATGATGGTGCTGGCAATGTGTATGAATGTTATTTTGGCTCTGTTAAGCTTTGTCTTCCCAGAAACAGAAACTGTGAATGACTTGAGGTAGACTGGACACTGTGAGCTTCAATATGGAGTGGGAGCTGGACAAGAAACTGGGCAAGGGACTGGATGAAAAGCTAGACAAGGAGCTGAGAGCTGCCTACCTTTGAATCCAGGTAGAAGTTGGGTAGATTCAGGCAGGAGCTGGGACCATGGAAGAGGAACCATGGAATCTGGGAGCCAGCCTGGAATTAAAATGAAAAGACCTCTTCTTGGGTACTTAGTGCTGACTGAGAAGTTCATGATTTACTGTGACCTATGGCAGGGATGGGGTGGGGGGAGGACTTTGTACTCTGTACTGTGTATCTCTTAAGAATGACTGAGTTAAAGATTATTGGAAACTAATTTCCAATTAAGAAGAAAGAAGACTTTTTGACTGAGAAATTAAGATGATATGACCTATGGGTGGAGAACTTTGACCTTTGCACTTTGTGTCCCTTAAGGAGGCTTGCTCCTTAAGGATAATTGAGTTAAGGACTTACTGAATGATATCTTTTGTTTAAAACTGTGTGGCCACTTTGGTGAAAATTATGTGGCCACTTTAGTGATAACTTGTTATGTTATAACATTGTGAATGCTGTACTGTGAATGAAAGCTGCTCATGCTTGACTTTACAATCATTTATCATTTTTTTTCAATTATTTCTCAATTGGGATTGAATGAGTTTTATTTTTTATAAATTTTGATCACTTTACCCCTTGTTTTTATATAAGACCTTTGTCAGAGAAATTTACTTCTTAGCTAATTTTATTTTCAACATTCACTTTCTTTTAATTGGATTTTCAATTCTCTCCTTCCCTACAGCTGCTCTCCTAACTATTGAGAAGGGAAGCAACATGATATTGATTATACAAAGGTAAGTCATGCAAAACATCATTTCTGGATTATCCATGTTGTAAAACAGCAGCAACAACAGCAAAAACCAAGAAAAACACAGAAAATATTTGCATAGGGATGGGGAAGCATTCTTCAATCTGCATTGAACATTCATCAGTTTTCTGTGTGGATGGGGATAGCGTTTTCCATCTGAACATTTTAGGATTATCTTGGATCATTGTCTTGATTGAAGTAGCTAAGTGTTCAACACTTGATCATTGTTACAATATTGCTGTAACTTTATATAATGCACTCCTGATTCTGTTCACTTCACTTTGTGTCAATTCAAGTAAATCTTCCCAAGTTTTTCTGTAACCACCCTACTCATTATTTACTATTCCATCACAACTATAAGCCAAAATTTGTTCAGCCATTCCCCAATTAACCGGCATTTCCTCAATTTCCAATTTATATCACCACAAAACAGCTGATATACATATTTCTGTACCTAAGTCCTTTTCTCTTCTTTTTGGGAAACAGACCTAGTATTCCTAGGTCAAAGCATGTGCACAGCCTTATAGTTCTTTAGGTATACTTCCAAATTGTTCCCCAGAATGGTAGGACCAGTTTACAATCTCACCAACAGTGTGTTAGTAGCCCTATTTTTTCACATTCCCCCCAGTAATTGTCATTTTCCTTTTCTGTAATGTTAATGAATCGGATAGGTGTGAGGTGATATTTTAGAGTTGTTTTAATCTGCATTTCTCTAATTAATAGATATTTAGAGCATATTTTTATGTGACTATTGATAGCCTTGATTTTTTTCTTCAGAAAACTACCTGTTAACATTCTTTGACCATTTATCAATTGTGCATTGGCTTTATTTTTATTTTTATTTTTTTCACAAATTTGCCTTACTTTCCTACATAGTTGAGATAAGAGGTTTTTAGACTTTTATCAGAGGAACTTGCTTTACAAAAATTTCCCCCAGTTTCTTGCTTTTCTTTTAATTTTGTTTTCATTAGTTTTGTTTGTGTAAAACCTTTTTAATTTAAAGTAATCAAAATTTTCCTTTTGACTTTTTTGGAATCCTTTCTATTTCTTGGTCATAAACTCTTCCATTATCCATAGATGTGGCAGAGAAAATTTTCCATGCCCCACCCTAATTTGCTTATGGTCTTACCCTTTAGATCTAAATAATTTTCCAGGTGTTATTTTTCTATAGTATTTTTTGTGCCTCTTTTTACCAAGCTGTTAATTCTCTTTTCAAAATTTTCTTGTATCACTCATTTCTTTTCCTTGTTTTCCTTTACCACTCTGATGTCTTTCTTTAACTTTTCCAGAAATTTTTTTTGAGTTTTTGTCCAATTTCCATTTTTCTTTGAGTCTTTACTTGTAGATGTTTTTTGTTGTTGTCTTCTCAGTTTGTATTTTGATCTTCCCTGTAACCATAGTAGGTTTTTGTGATCAAGTTCTTTGTTATTTGCTTATTTTCCTAGCCTACTTCTTGACTTTGAACTTTATGTTAAAGTAGGGCACTGTTCCCCAGGTGGCAACAGGTAGGAGAGACTGTCCCAAACTTCAGATATTTCCACCTTTCTGTTTTCAGAGGTCGTTTGGGACTTTAGAAGTCTTCACTGTTTCTAAGATGGAATCATCTGAGGAGAGATGTGGTCATTCCTCCCTTGAGATTGGAAGTAATATTATTTCTCAGAGTCTCTACTCATGTGAGGCAACAAGCACACCTCTCCACCATGAAATTCTGACCCAGTAGGCAATGAAAATGTCAAACAGCACCTTTTCCTGTGCCCAGTGCTAGTGGTAGTTTCCACTGTAGTCTCTTTCTGACCAGTTGCCTTTTTCTCTTACTCTATTTGGTTTGAAAGTTCCAGATGTTGATGCTGATGCTGCTTTTGCCATCTCCAAGATTCCTTGATGCTGCTGCTGTCATGTGGATTCTAGGCTAACACTAACTACTGTGTTACAATCTCTGCCTTCTGACCTCCTAAGTTGTTTTGGGTTGGAGAAATGTTTCATGATAACTTTTTGTTAACTTTGTGGCTTTAGAATTCAATTTGAGGCATTGTTTTAAAGTCACTTGGAAGAGAATGTTGAGAAGGTTCAGCTGCTTTCTCTACTCTACCTTCTTGATTGCACCCCTAGATGTCCTCTTCTAATTTTAGCTGCAATAATTTTGTTCATGAAAATCTCTTAAAATTTTATACAATAAAACTGTCCATTTTATCTTCAATAATCCTCTCTTCCCTTTGTATGGTCATAATCTCTTCCCTTACTAATAGATCTGAAATGCAATTTCTTCCTTGCTTTCCTAATATGTGTATGAACACTTTTCATGTCTAAATCAAGTATCCTTTAGGAGCTTCTCTTAATATAAAGCACAAAATATTAGAAATTGTACCTAGTTGAGGGGAGCCAAGATGGTGGCATAGGAGCAGCAACATATCACAGCTCTCCCATAGCCACCCCCAAAATACCCATAAAATATGACTCTAAACTAATCCTAGAACTCCAAAACGCATACAAATTTACTTTCCACTAAAGTCAGCTCGGCTACAAGGAACCATATCAGCACTGTGAACCAAAACCAGCCTGGCCTGAAGCCCTGGCTGAGCCGGGGGGGCAGCTGGATGAGAGGAGCTGAGGAGCCTCAGGTGAGCGGATTAGTGGCAGCTGTGGCAGTGTTCAGAACTAGGTAAGTGGGACTTGCAAAATAAGGGCAGAAAAGAGGTCCCGCCAACATG
>CM053592.1:54581824-54606412 GCA_028646515.1 Pseudochirops corinnae
TAGATAATATATTTCAAAATTCAATTTATTTAACTGGCAATTAAATTATGACTTAATTTGTAATTTTATGATTGAGTTGCCTGGTTAAGAAAAAAAAAAGACTTCCTTAACTAATGTAGGATTGGTCATATCTTCCCAGCCTACCAATGGTCTTAGAGAGTTGCCTAGGATACTTATAAGTTGAGTGACTTGACCATGGTCATATTATCAGTCTGTGTCAGAGGCAGAAGTAGAAAACTTGTCTTCTACATTTCAAGATCAGCTGTGTATTCTCTTAACCTCCAGAGAATCTCTATTCAGAAATTATAGGTAATTTTCTTGTATTACTTCTTTGCTTTATGGTGTTTATGACTTTTTGACTTCTAATGTTCTTGTGGCAGGTCCTTAAGTTGTCTCTATTATTCTGTCTTTGAGATCAAAGAAATTTGGAATTCTGCACATAAAATTTAGGTGATGTTTATACTATTTGATCCAGAGATTTTACCACTTGAAAAAGTCAAGGAATTTATTGATAAAAAGAAAATCCCATATAAAACAAAGCATACCAACATTTTGTGGCAACAAATAACAAGAAACTAAGCAGATGTTGATTTACTTGGGAATGACTAAACAAATTTGTGGCACATAAATATAATGGGATATTGCTATACTGAAACAATGGACAAATTTGATATATAGAAAGGTGAATGGAAAGAATTCTGTGAACTGAGGCAGAGTGAAGAAAGTAGAGACAAGAAAAAAAAACAACATATACAAAAACTTCAATGAAGTAAATTGAAAGAGTAACCATCAAAAGCAATTGAAAGGCAACTTTGAAAAAATACAAGAAACAAGCAGGACCCTGAAGAAGAGATATGAGAAGACACCCTCACTTTTTACACAGAAGTGAGAGGTCCATGGGTGTCAAACATTGCATTAATTTTCAAAAAAATTAATGGATTGATTAATTTTAATGATTTATTTTCTTTTTCTTCTATTTTTATTTAAAAATATTTTTTTTGTTTTGTGAGAAGAATCTTTGGGAGCATGGAGGGGAAGATTACTTGGAGGATTTAAGTGAAGACAAAAAATATCAATAAAATTTATTTTGAAAGAAATGAATAGTACAATTCAATTAGAAAAGCATATAAGTCCCTGTTGTATGTGCTGTACATATATACATATATTATGACAGTAAAAACAAATTAACAACAACAAAAAATATTCTAGCTTTCATGTCAAGGAGTTACATTTACCTAGTAATACTTTTATATGTATAGATTTAAAATATTTTCTTTTTTCTTTTGGCATTTTCCCCTAGTTACATGTAAAAACAATTTATAACACTAGTTTTTAAAACTTAGGGTTCCAAATTCTCTCCCTTCCTTCCTCCAGACCTCACCGCTATTGAGAAGACAAGCAAATCAATATAGGTTATACATGTGGAGTTACACAAAACATATCTAAAATAGTCAAGTTGAGAAAGAAAACATAGACAAAGCTAAAGAAGAATGAAAGTAAAAAGAGTATATTTCAATCTGTATTTAGACAATGTCAGTCCTTTCTTTGGGAAAGGATAGCATTTTCCAACATTATTCTTCCAGAGTTGTCTTAGATCATTGTATTTCTGAGAATAGCTAAGTCATTCACAACTGATCATCTTACAATATTGCTGTTAGTTTGTACACAGCACATTTCACTTTGTATCAACCCTTGCAAGTCTTTCCAGGTTATTCTGAGAGGATCTCACTCATCATTTCTTATAGTACAATAGTATTCCATATATATCACATACTACAACTTGTTCACCCATTCCCCTTAATTTATAATTCTCTACCCTCAGAAAAGAACTGCTAGAATTATTTTTGTACACACAGGTCCTTTTTATCTCTTTTGGAATACCGACCTAGTAGTGTTATTGCTAGGTCAAAGAGTATGTATGGTTTTATAGCCCACTGGGTACAGTTCCAAATTGCTCTATAGAATGGTTGAATCTGTTCACAATCCTACCATCAATGTATTAAATCTCGTTTTTTCCATGTCCCCTCCAACATTTTTCATTTATCTTTTCTGACCTATTAATCACTCTAATAAGTATGAAGCAGCACCTCAGAATTGTTTTAATGTGCATTCCTCCAACAAAAAAGTGAGTTGGAATTTTTTTTTGTATGCCTATAGATAGCTTTGCTTACTTAATCTGAAAACTGATTATATCTTTTGATCTTTTATCAATTAGGGAATGGTTCTTATTGCTATGAATTTTACCCAGTTCTTTATATGTTTGAGAAGTGAGGCCTTTATCAGAAAAAGTTGCTTCAATTTTTTTTTCACATTTACTCTTGCTAACTGTATTTCTCTCTGTCCTAGTCCTACCTCCATTTATTCTATTCTCTCTCTCCTTTCACCCTGTCCCTCCTCAAAAGTGTTTTGCTTTTGACTATCATCTCCATGAATCTGTCCTTGTTCTATCACCATCCCATCCTTCTCTTATTCCCTTTCCCTCTTACTTTCCTGTAGGGTAAGATAGATTATGAAGAGAGTAAGGTTCACTCACTCCCCCTCAGCTCCTGTCTCCTCCCCTCCATTGTAAAAGCTTTTTCTTGCCTCTTCTAGGTGAGATAATTTGCTCAATTTTACCCCTCCCTTTCTCTTTCTCCCAGTACATTCCTCTCTTAGCCCTTAATTTTATTTTATAGCTACCATCCCTTCATATTCAACTCACACCTATGCTCTCTGTCTGTATATATTCCTTCTATCTGTCCTAATAATAAGAAAAGTCTTAAGAGTTACAATTATCATCTTCCCAAGTAGGAATATAAACAGTTTAACCCGATTAAGTTCCTTATGATTTTTCTTTCCTGTTTACCTTTTTATGTTTCTCTTGAGTCTCATGTGTGAAAATCAAATTTTCCATTCAAGTCTTTTCATGAAGGATGCTTGAAAGTAATCTATCTCATTGAATATCCATTTTCCCTTGAGGAATTATACTTAGTTTTATTGGGTAAGTGATTTTTGGTTGTAATCCTAACTCTTCTGTCATCTGGAATGTCATATGCCAAATCCTCTGATCTTTTAATGTAGAAGCTGCTAAATCTTGTGTTATCCTGACTGTGGCTCCATGATACTTGAATTGTTTCTTTCTTACTGCTTGCAATATTTTCTTCTTGATCTGGGAGCTCTGGAATTTGGCAGTAGTACTCCTGGCAACTTCATTTTGGGATCTCTTCCAGGATATGATTGGTAGATTCTTTTAATTTCTGTTTCACCCTCTGGTTCTAGAATATCAGGGCAGTTTTCTTTGATAATTTTTGGAAGATGACATCCAGGCTCTTTTTCTGATCATGGCTATCAGGTAGCCCAATAATTTTAAAATTCTCTTTCCTCGATCTATTTTCCTGGTCAGTTGTTTTTTCTAATGAGATATTTCACATTGTCTTCTATATTTTTCATTCTTTTTGTATTGTTTTATTATTTCTTGATTTTTCAAGAAGTTATTAGCTTCCATTTGCTCCATACTAATTTTGAAGGAACTTTCTTCAGTGAGCTTTTGTACCTCCTTTTCCTTTTGGCCAACTCTGCTTTTTAAGACATTCGTTCTCTTCATTGTCCTTTTGGACCTCTTTTACCATTTGGCCTCATCTGTTTTTTAAGGTGTTATTTTTTTATCACCTGTTGACTTTCTATGATTTTTTTTTGCCTCACTCTCATTTTTCTTCCCATTTTTTCCTCTACCTCTTTTACTTTGTTTTCAAAATCCTTTTTGAGCTCTTCCAATTCACATTTTTTCTTGGAAGCTTTGAGTATATGAGCTTTGACTTTGTTGTCTTTTTCTGAAGGTGTGTTTAGTCTTCCTTGTCAACATAGATACTTTCTAGGCCAGGCAGTTTGCTCATTTTCCCAGTCTATTACTTCACTTTTAACTTTTTGCTAATGTAGGGTTCTGTTTCCAGGTGGATGGTTCACTTTCCCAAGCTTCAGGGATTTTGTGAAGCTGTTTTAAGAGATACTTCTAGAGACCTGTAAATGCTCAGTTCTTCTAAGATAGTATGAACTAAGGAGAGATGTTTACTCCTTTTCAGGACTGTGCTCTGGACTTTGATTGATGACAGCACTTTTTTCTGTCCTGGAACTATGTGGAGGGTGGTCCCTCCACTGAAGTCACAAGCTCTACTATACTAGTGCTCCTTCTTCCCTGGGACCATTGCCCATGACAGGGACCTAGATCTGAGTATGAGCAAAGAAACAGAGTCCTACCTCAGTGCTAGCAAAAAGATCCCTTGTAATATTTTGACCAGCTGTTTGACTCCCTTACCATCTGTGGGCTGAGAGCTCTAGAAGCAGCTGCTACTGCTGCTTCTGCTGATTCAGTCACTCTAAAGACCTGCTCCTTGTTTGCTATGTATGGTACACTCTGGATTATACTCTACTCTCACCCAGGTGTGACAGATCATTCCTGGTGACCTTCTAAGTTGTCTTTGGTGTCTGTGGGGTGAAAGGTCTGGAAAATGTCAATGCTACTAGTGATTCAATCACCCCGAAGTAGACTCCAGGTATGCTGGGGAGTCTGCACTGGAGTAGTCTGCATTTTAATATTCTACTTTCTCACCCTGGTGTAACAGTCCTTTTCTGCTGACCTTCCAAGTTTACTTGGACTGGAAATTTGTTTCACTCTGTCTTTTTGTGTGTTCATCTACTCTAGAATTTGGTTAAAATAAATTTTAAAGGTATTTGGAAAGATTTAGGGGAGAGTTCAGTTGAGACCCTGCCTTTATTCCCCCTTTTTGGTTCTGCTTCTCTCTAAGATTATATTTTTAGAGCTAAGGAGAATCATGGTCAAATGCTGAACATTTTACTGAAGATAAAACTGAGAGGAGTGAAATTACTTGACCAAGGTTATTTATCTAGCTACATGCTGACCTCTGCCTCCAAAATTCACAAGTCTCCACATATGATACTCTTCCGCCCCCCCCAATTTATTCATTTATTTTTAATTTTCGACATTCATTTCCACAAGATTTTGGGTTATAAATTTTTCTCCCTGTCTTTCCCCTACCCCCACACCAAAATAGCTAGGGTACAGATTACCTCTTTCCCCGATCTGTTCTCTCTTATATCCTACCCCATTCCCCCACCCCAACTTTCTAATAAAGCAAGATGGATTTCTATATTCCAGTGCCTGTATATCTTATTTCCCAGTTGCATGAAAAAAACCATATATATATATATTCCCTTCTTCCCTCCTCACCCACCCCCTACTGGGAAGATAAGCAATTCAATATAGGTTGTACATGTGTAGTTACACAAAATGTTTCCATAGTAGGTATATTGTGAAAGACTAACTTTATTTCCCTCCATCTTATCCCACCCCTCACTTATTCTATTTTTGCCTTTGACTCTGTCCCTTTTCAAAAGTGTTCACTTCTAATTACCCTATCCTCCAATCTGCCCTCCCTTCTATCATCTACATTCTTATTCCTATCCTACCTATTTTTACTATGGGGGTAAGATACCCAATTGAGTGTGTATGTTATTCCCTCCTTAAGCCAAATCCAATGAGAGTAAGATTATCCCATTCCTTTTTACCTCCCTGCTCTTCCCCTCCATTGTAAAAGTTTTCTCTTGCCTCTTTTATATGAGATAATTTACCCTAATCTATCTCTCCCTTTCTCCTTCTCCCAATATATTTCTCTCTCACCTCTTAGTTTTATTGTTTAGATACTATCCCTTCATATCAAATTTGTCCTGTGCCCTCTATGTATACATGTGCATACATATGCACACCCTCACATGTATATTTGTATACACCTACACCCTCCTATATATACATAAATGCAAACACACACACACACACACACACATATATAGTCCCTTAAACTCTCCTCATACTGAGAAAAGTCGTGAGTTACAATGATCAATTTTCCATGTAGGAATATAAATAGCTCAACCTTAATAAGTTCCTTATGATTTCTTTTCTCTGTTTACCATCTCATGCTTCTCTTGTTTCTTGTATTTGAATGTCAAATTTTCTGTTAATCTCTGGTTTTTTTCATCAAGGATGCTTGAAAATCCTCTATTTAACTGAATGGCTATATTTTCCCCTGAAGCACTGTACTCAGTATTGCTGGGTAGGTGATTCTTGGTTTTAATTCTAGGTTCTTCGACCTCCACAGTGTCATATTCCAAGTACTTCAATCCCTTAGTGTAGCAGCTGCTAGGTCTTGTGTTATCCTGATTGTGTTTCCACAATACTCAAATTGTTTCTTCCTGACAGCTTGCAGTATTTTTTCCTTGAGCTGGGATCTCTAGAATTTGGCTAGAATATTTTCAGGATTTTTCTTTTTCATATCTTTTTCAAGAGACAATCAGTGAATTCTTTCAATTTCTAGTTTGCCCTCTGGTTCTAGAATATCAAGGCAATTTTCCTTGAGAATTTCTTGAAATACAGTGTCTAAGCTCTTATTTTGATCATGGCTTTCAATTAGTCCAATAATTTTTAAATGATCTCTCCTGGATCTGTTTCCCAGGTCAGTGGTTTTTCCAATGAGATATTTAACATTGCCTTCTATTTTTTTTAATGGTTTAGATCTCTTTTATAGGATCTTAATTTCTCATAAAGTCATTAGCTTCCATTTGCTGCAATAATTTTGACGGAATTATTCTCTTCAGTGAGTTTTTGAAATTTCTTTTCCATCTGGCAAATTCAGCTTTTTGAGGCATTCTTCTCCTCATTGGCTTTTTGGGCCTCTTTTGCCATTTGAGTTAGTCTATTTTTTAAGGTGTTATTTTCTTCAGTCAGACTGTTGAATAGCTTTTCATGATTTTCGTGCATCATTCTCATTTCTCTTCCCAATTTTTCCTCCACTTCTCTTACTTGGTTTTCAGAATACTTCTTGAGCTCCTTCATGGCCAGTAGGCAGTTCACATTTTTCTTGGGAGCTTTTCCCAGGAGTTTCGACTTTTTTGTCTTCCTCTCATTCCATGCTTTAATCATTTTTGTCACTGAAAAAGGAATCTATGCTAGGATTGTGTTTCCTATGCTTGCTCATTTTTGTCTTTTTTGTCTTGTTCAATTGAGTTGCTCAATTACTTGACTCTTGAATTTTTTGCCATGGTAGAACTCTGCTTTTGGAATGGAGAAAGTTTTGTCTCAAATCACTGGGGTTTTTGTAGCTGCCAGAGCAATTAGGAGGGCACCCTCTCTGCAGCTACCACAGGCTCTGGCACCTGGCTACACACCCCAGGACCTCCACCCAAGCCCATGATCCAGATCCAAGCAGGTTAAGGCAAGAGCAATTACCCTCTGAATGGCCACTTAGCGCCCCTACAATATGCAGACCAAAAGCTCCTGAGGCAGCTATATGGAGCAGCCACTGCATCTCCACTGCTTCTTGCCCCAGGGGCAGGGCACCGGACCCACTCTTCCCTCCAACCCTTTTGCAACAGACTTCCACACTAACCTTTTACTTTGTCTTTGGCATTTATGAGTCAAGAAGTCTGGAAACCACCACAGCTGTTGGTGCTTCAATCTCCTGAAGTCTGCTCTGTCTGCTGATGGTTGGGGCTGCCCTGGGGTCAAAAACATGTGGCTCATGTGGGGCTCTCACCTTGGTGCGATAGCCCCTTCCTGCCAGCCTGCCGGGCTGCCTTCAGTGGGATATTTGTTTCTCTCTCTCACTTTGGGGGTTCTGTACCTCTAAAATTTGTTTAAGTCATCTTTTACATGTATTAAAGGAGGTGGAAGCTGGAGCCCTAGGGAAGTCCTGTTTTTACTCTGCCAACTTGGCTCCCCTATAACCTCCCGCCCTCCCACATATGACACTCTTTGCACTGTATCAGCCTTTTTGTGACTTTATTGATCAGTTAATCTGATTTCATTTATACCTTTTAGGAAAAAGAGGAGCAGAGACATTAACTGCCTTGCCTATTTTCACACAGATAATAAAATTGGGAGAATAATTCAAGTAATAGTGTCATAGGAGAATAGATCCTAGAAAGGAGCTTAAGGCAATCTAGTCTGGTTCTTTAGTCTAGCCTTTTCATTGATGAGAAAACTGACGTCCAAGAAGATGAAGTTACTTACCCATAGTCAGATAGGTGGCAAGTGGCAAAGGTAAGTGGAATCAAAGAGGCCATTCCTGAGCTAGAGCTCTTTCCCCAGCTATACTATGATAAAAAAAAGTGGCCTTTAAAAGAGAAGCTATAGAATAAAGCTGGTTAAATTCCTGAAGGCCTTTTACCATTTTCTTACAGAGAAAATAAAAAGTTCATACATAACTGGGAAGTATCCATTTTCACCTCCACTAAGACAATTTAAATCTCTGTGCTTTTGTAATCTTCTTAGAATATAAGAGAGTATTAATAGGATTTTTACTAAGTCTGTCTCTACCCTGAGAATGACAAAACAGCAGGCCAGAGACAGAGTGCCAATAATCAGGTAATTGTTTAATTAATTAGTTTCATTATGAGGAACACATTTGCAAACTGAGAATTCTCCAGATCAAAATTCCACCTTGACAAAGTGAAGACAGATTTTATACATAAATCACAAGCGTGAAGGAAAGAGGGTGGGGCACATGGACTACAAACAATCCTTTCCCAGGACCTGAGTTCCTACAACAAGAAAACAAATGCAACAATTCTGGAATCAAGTCTTTGGTGGTTATTATCACCCCTCCACCCCCAGGGCAGAGAACCAGAGTTCTGTGATGGAAACAGATTCTACACTATTTCATTTGCTTCAATTGAGGTATACTGGAACAAGAATGCAGGGATTGTGAGTGCCATCAAGGTTTGACTGATCATTTGAAGCTACCTTGTAAGTCTGACTCACAAGAGGGGAAATTCTGAAAAATCTGATCTATCAGTATGTTCATTACACATCAATTAATGTGAAAAGCATAATTCCCTCCACAAGAGTAATCTCAGAAGAGAGCAATGTGGAAACTGTCTTACCTGAATAACATATAAAGGTAGTAAAAGACCTGGTCACAAGTAAGCTGCAAGAGTCCTTAGCATCCACCACAGCCAATGTTAATTATCTTTGTGTTTCCCCAAATGCCCATTGCAGGACTTTTCCCAAAAAAGAGCAAATAAGTGTATTGTACTGAATAACTTCATTCTAGAACATTCCTTTCTGTAGTACACCCTGTCTATCTCTTACAACTTCTTTGCTCCAAAATCAGTTTCTACAGGTGAAAACAGAATTAATGGGAAATGATCTGGCTGCTCCAATGACTACTCCTTCATCCCAGTATGACCATAACTATCAGGAACTCTAAAGAATGAACATGTTTACATGTGAGTGTGTGCGTGCTTGCATATTTGTGTGTGTGTGTGTGTGTGTGTGTGTATGTGTGTGGTGGGGGGTTGATTAAGTATTCAAGAAGAATTATGTGCTTCACTGGATTGAAAATTCCTTTTGTTTGTTGTTAAATTAATTGATATAGAGTAGTAGTTCTTAAACTTATTGGTCTCAGGACCCCCTTTACATTTTATTTTTTCCCATAACAGTATAATAAAAAAAAAAGATGGTTGCACATGGAAATGCAAATCTATTGTGTACTATTTGCTATTTCTTTTAAATATATAATAAAGTTATCAAGTACATTTTTTGTTTTCCCATTTTTTCTTTCCTTCCTCCCTTCCCCCAGCCCTAGAGATGGCTACCATTAGATACAAATAGGTATGTGTATGTAAAATTATTGTGTACATACTTCTATTTATCAGTTCTTCCTCTAAATGCAGATAGCTTCTTTGTCGTGGGCTGCTCAGTGTCCAGCACTAAGCATGATCAGAGATGTGAATAGGAAATGGCCAGGCCATGTGGGTAGTTCAAGGAGGAACCATGAACTCCGTTTATTGATTCTTTGAACAAGATTTTTAAATATCCAAAAGACAAAGATTCAAGTATTCTTATCCTAATCATATCCTGGAATTTTATTTTTAGTAGAATAGTCTACCATACCCAGGAGAGAGCTTGAATAAGATAAGGCTTATTATCAAGGACCCGGAATTCATGGAGAAAGTCAATTGTCTCATCAAAATATATCTACAGGACAAAGGATGCTAGCAGGTCGTGATCTCAAAGACAACTGCATAGAAACTGATCTCCAAGAATCAAGTATTTTGGCTTACAATAGTCTTTAGTCTGTTATATCTTGGAAGTAACATAATTTGATAAAGAAACATGTCCTTTTTGGTTCCTAAAGTCTGGGGCCAAAGGTTTTGATGTTAATCAAACAAAAGTCCTTTTAAGTGTACCCCTGGGGGGTCTTTGGGGAAACCAGCCTTTACAAGTCACGTCACCTCGAGCTGTATTAGGGTACACTATTAAGGTTTTTTTCTGAGTCCTGGATCAGGCCTCTTTGGCTCCCCACACTTCTTTCTTCATAAGGCCTTTGTTTTTAATTTGTTTATTTATAATAGTCAAAATGATTTATTTGCTCCAAGTTATTCTTAAAACAGTGTTGCTGTTACTGTATACAATATTCTCTTGCGTTTGGTCACTTCACTTTCCATCATTTTGTGCAAATTTTTCAGTGCATTTCTAAGTTCATTGAGCTCATCATTTCTTTTAAAATCTTTTTCAATTTATTTGTTTATTTTTAGTTTTCAGCACTCATTTCCACAAGATTTTGAGTTACAAATTTTCACCCTATATTTCCTCTATCTCCTACCCCAAGATAGTGAGCCTACAGAATACCTCTTCTCCCAATCTGTTCTCTCTTATATCCTCCCCTATTCCCCCTCTCAACTTTCTAGCAAGGGAAGTTGGATTTCTATACCTCAGTGCCTGTACATCTTATTTCCCAGTTGCATGTAAAAGAAACATTTTTTTAAACATTTGTTTTTAAAACTTTGATTTCCAGATTCTTTCCCTTCTTCCCTCCTCACCCACCCCCACTGGGAAGATAAGCAATTCAATATAGGTTGTACATGTGTAGTTGTGCAAAATGTTTCCCTAGTAGTTATATTGTGAAAGGCTATATTTCCCTCCATTCTATCCTACCCCCACTTATTCTGTTTTCTTTGACCCTGTCCCTTTTTAAAAAGTGTTTGCTTCTAACTACTCCTCCCCCAATTTGTCCTCCCTTCTTCTCATCCCTGCTCTTATCCTCTGCCCCCCTACTTTCCTGTAGGGTAAGATACCCCACTGAGTGTGCATGTTATTCCTTTCTTAAGCCAAATTCAGTGGAGCTCATAATTTCTTATAGCATAGTGGTATTCCATTATAACCATATACCACAAATTCTTCAGTCATTCGCCAGTTTATGGGAATCCCTGCAATTTCCAGTTCTTTGCCACCACAAAGAGAGCTGCTAAAAACATCCTATTCACATTCAAAATTATAATTACTGTTTGTGAATTTCTTTCCATCTTATTTTTACTCATTATTGTCTTTCTCAGCCTCTCTTTTTCTCCTATTCCTATTACTTTATTTTCTCACCCCACTCTGCCACTCCCTATTCCACTCACCCTTCCCAGAGTACCCCCCCAGCACTCTTCCTCTACTCTCCCAGATTCCAATCTACATACCTCTATAAAAGTTCCTCTGTAGCCCTGTCCCTCCATTTTCTCACCTCTCTACATGTTCAGAAGACTTCTACATCCTTCCAGATGTACACATTGTTTCCTTTTCAACCCAGAGGAGAATAAGGTTCCAACATCACCAGCCCTCCACTCCTATGTCCTCCCTCTGTATTAGTTCTTCCTTTCATGACTCATTTTTATAATATAATTGCTCTCTTTTAATTTTTCCTACCCAACTTTGTTTTTTTAAATCACCCCATCATATACAACTCAACTCTGACCTTTCTTTCAAATCACTAACTCCCTTAGTAATGATACTAATATAATTTTCAATGTGTATATATATATATGTGTGTGTGTGTGTGTGTATATGTATACACACATATATAAATGTATATGTATATATTGTATATACACATATATGTATGCATACATGCATATACACATGTACCCTAATGAGTACCTTTTATGTTTTTCTTATATTTCTTTGGGATCTTTTTATTGAATTTTATAATAAGTTCTGGTTGTTTTGTTACAAATTTCTGAAAATCTTTCAGTTAGTCAGATGTCATCTTTTTCCATTCAGGATTCTACTCAACTTTGATGAGTAAGTTATTCTTGGACAAAACCTCAGCTCTTTTGTTCTTTGAAATATGATGTTTTAACACCTATTGTCTTTTAGAGTAGAGGCTGTTAGGTCTTGTGATACCCTGACTGTATTTATACAGTATTAAAATGGTTTTTTTCTCATTGCTTGCAATATTTTCTCCTTAATCTGGGAGTTTTGAAACGTCACTTTGACAGTCCTGTAAGTTTTCCTCCTGGGATCTCTTTCAGATGTTGAATGATTGATTTTTTTTTCAATTTCTACTTTTCCCTCACTGTAGAATTTGAGGGTAATTTTTCTCAATATTATCTTGTATTATTGTATCTAGATTCTTTTTATCTCCCATAACTTTCAGGTAGTCTGACAATTTTTCTATTGTTTCTCCTTGATCTGTTCTCCAGATCAGTTTTTTTCCAATGAAATGTTTCAGATTCATTTCTATTTTTATTATTTCTTGGTATTGTATAATGCCATCCAATTCCTCTTGCCCAATTCTGGTTTTCAAGGAGTTATTTTCTTCTTTAAGTTTTTCTATGCATTTTTCCAACTAGTTAACTTTCTTTTCATAATTTTCTTAGATTGCTCTCCTTTTTTTTCTTATTTTTTTCCTTGATCTCTCTGATTTTTAAATTCCTTTTTCATTTTTCCCTAGAACTCTTTTCAGATTTGTGATCATTTGATGTTACTCTTTGGGGTAGGAGTAGTTTTTTTTAACCTCATTATCTTCCTCTGAATATGAACCCAGAGCTTCTTTTATACCAGAGTAGGTATCTATGGTTGGGTTCTTTTTCCTTTGCTCACCCATTTTTATTTTTTTTAACAGCTTTTTATTATAATTAGGTTTAATCTTTACTTTTTTTCTGAATTTTGTTAAGGGGCTCAACCTCATAGATACCTCTCCTACCCTAAGCTTCAGTTATTCCCAAAATATTCTTATTCCCTGCAGTATCACACTCACTACTCCTCCCTTCCCATAGCCACAGTCCTTTACATTCTTAAAATTATTGAGTAACCCAAAGAGTTTTGATTAATGTATGTTATATCATTCAGTATTTGTTATTATTAGAAATTAAAATATAACTTTAAACATATTTATTTATTCATTAAAATTATAACAATTTTTTGCATGTATCACATTTTAATAAAAATAACTATTTTCAAAAACTAAAATAGTGACATTGTATTTAATATTTTTGCAAATTTCTTTAATGTATTGCTTATAAAATATAACTAGTCTGCTCCTTCATTCAATCCATTGTAATATATTGTTTGCTTGAAGTTTATGAAGAATATCTCTCATATATTTATCTAGTTGGAAAGGGAGAGGTATTCTAATAGGCAAATAGCATCTTAGTTTTAGCATGAAAATCATTTTGCCTTTCAGGATACCCTTCTACAGACCCAGAAAGGCCTGTGGCCTTGAATAATCCCTGAAATATAAACTCATTGCAGGCAAATTATCTTTCATTTTTGTCTTTGTATTCCAAATGCCTTGCCTACCACATATACTTAATGCCTATTGGTTGACTGACCAGGAGTTACACTGTCAATATGTATCAGGGACACTTGAACTCAGATCTTCCTGACTCTGGTTCTCATTTTACCTTGCCTTGTTGACTTAATTAGAGTCTCCTCATTCAGGAAAATACTCTTCCTGCCTCTACTCATATAGCAATATTCCACCCTATGGAAATATTACTGGTTTAATCAATTATGTTGAACTCAAAGGTATCAACAGAATTATTCTATTGCTGCAATTAAAAAAATTCAGCTCCTTGGAAAAGCTGAATTTTAGGGGAATGAGTTTAGGGATATTAATCAGTATCGATGATACTGATAATACTGATGGTACAGATGATGGTACAGATGATACAGATGATACAGATGATACTGATTAGGGGGGATCCTAGAACTGTAGGCAGTATTCTCTGTAAAAGGGTTCTGCTAGAAAAAAAAAATTCTGCACACACACACACACACACACACACACAGAAAATGCTTAAAAATACTTAACATCCATAATTTTGTCTTGAAATGGTCTACCTCACCTGAATGTTATTAGAAAAGTGATAAAAGTGACTTGTAGGCTATAAAATGGGAACAACATTTAAGTGAAAGCATGAGGATCAATTACATCACTTTGTCGACCTAAATTATAAGATGTTATGCCCTGATACCTTAACAGATATTACTGTTTCAATCAATTATGTTGAACTCAAAGGTATCAACAGAATTACTCTATTGCTGCAATGGAAAAAACATTCAGCTGCTTGGAAAAGTTGAATTTTAGAGGAATGAGTTCAGGGATATTAATTAAAACACATGTAGTATATAGTCCAGATTTATACAATCTATTATCAGCATGCATTATAGACACTGCCAGCAAACAACTTCAATCAAGTATTGCACCTAGGATAATGAATAGAAATCCCAAACTTTCACAATCTTTGCAATCCACAAAGTTCTCTGGCCAGAGTATATAGTAGAAGGATGGAGGGTGTAGGTGAGGAATGGGTTAATTATGGTAGGACCATAAGATGAGGAAGTTCAAAACCAGGGCCAAGGCTAGGTAGGACTGGGACTCTCCTCCTCCCCACCCAAGTCAATTTTTTTTTTGATGACTTCACTGAAACTGGCCTTCTCTATGCTGCTACTATTAGCTGATTTTTTAAAAAATAAAATCATTGACTTTAGACTAATTGGTAAAAAGTCCTGGATTAATTTAGATATTTTAAAAAGTCATTATATGAACTGGATTAACATTGCACTGGAAGTGTGTTGATATTGGTTGAATATATTTACATGTTTTGTGAATGGTTTATAAACAGAATCTGTGGGATTTCAACATCCACAAGAGGCTCATTGGTGCAGTGAATAGAATACTGGGCCCAAAGTTAAGAAAACTCTTTCAGGATTCAAATCTGACCTCAGATACTTACTGTTTGACCCTGGACAAGTCACTTAACTCTATTTGCCTCAATTTCCTCACCTATAAAATGTGTTGGAAAAGGAAATGACAAATCACTGCAGTATTTTGGCAATAAAAACCCCAAATAGTGTCTTGAAGAGTTGGACATGACTTAAATGATTGAACAACAACAGTAGCAGCATAGAGAAGATCAGTTTCAATTAAGTCACCAAAAAAAAAAATATTGACTTGGGTGGGGAGGAGAAGAGTTCCAGTCCTAGCTTTGGCCCTGGTTTGGACTTCCTCATCTTAGGGTCCTAACACGATTAAGCCATTCCTCACCCACACCCTCTATCATTCTACTATATACTCTGGCCAGAGAACTTTGTGAATTGCAAAGGTTATTGAAGATTCTGGATTTCTCTTCAATCTCCTAGGCACAATACTTTAATGGGGTTGGTTGGTGGCAATGTCTATATCACGTGCTGATAATAGACTGTACAAGTCTGGAGTATATGCTACATGTGCTTTAATTAATATCCCTAAACTCATTCCCCTAAAATTCAGCTTTTCCAAGGAGCTGAATTTTTTTAATTGCAGCAATAGAATAATTCTGTTGATACCTTTGAGTTCAACATAATTGATTAAACCAGTAATATCAGTTGAATAAGAATAATGTGTTGAATAAAACAGTAATAACTTAGTGTTCAGCAGAACTCATGATTCCTTTCAACCAATTCAAGCATTAAAGTGTTCCTGGAACTGTATGTACTTTCCATTTAATGAAATGGGTGCCTTGTGATATGAGGCACTTCTCCTTTCTCAAAGCAAGATCCTTAGGATTACCCCCTCTCAATAGATAAGATTCTGTCCTTTTTCATTTATTTGATAATATTTTTTCCTATTAACAATAACCCTATGCTTTACTTAATATTTAAATAATTTAAGTACCTAATAACCCCCAGAGCTCGTTTCTACCCATGAAAATCTTTCACATATTAAACATAAACTAATAGTAGGTTGATGACTTGTTTTAAGACTCTCCTGAAAAGAAGATAAAGAAGAATAAGAGCGGCAATAATAACAAAGCTTTTAAGATACAGAGAACTAGCAGAAGAGATTAGAACCGTGAGAGAGAAGAGCGAGGTATATATTATACTTACTGTTCTGTCTACTGTTGCTATGTGAAGGAAGATTTCAGTGAGACTATTGAAGATGAGTGTAACTTCCCAACTTCACTCAGTTGCAAATAGTTTGTCCAACTATCCAGTAGAGTGTATTAAATATGATGCAGAACAATAAATATAAAAATAATAATAGAGATCAACTTGTCAGGGCTATTTCTATCTGAACTACATCAAAAAAGATGAGAAGAAAGAATAACCATAGCAAAGATAAACGATAATAACGATAATAATTGGTATTTACATAACTCTTTGAAGTTTCAAAGTGCCTTTTCACATCACTAATTCTCTTCCTTTGTAAAATTTCATTAGTTCTTCCACTTTACACATTTCATTTCTTTTACTAATTCCCACTGATGTGAACAATGCTGTCTTGTCCATTGGGAGCAAATAGGAAAATTAATATTTAGTAATCTTTTACTGAAGATTTCAGATGAGAAAGATGATTGTATAGGCCCTAAGCACACTCAAAAGGAATAGCACTGAAAGAAATTAGGCTTAATTGCTTCATACAGAGCAAGAGGTTTATTTACCACACACTTTTCTCAACAGATTCCTGTGCCCCTTCAAAGCCTACGATGCCCATTTTGAATTACAGCTACAGATTAATAATAAGGACTCAGAAGGAAACTACCAATTATGAATTACAATAAGACTGATCCTTTTTTCCTGTATTTATTATTTTCTTCTGCCACATGGTAGTCTTGTTTTCTTCATTAAACACGTCAGTCAACTTGTTTTCCTAGACTTCAACATATTAAAACTCATCAGTAAGATGTGCTTCTGTTATTTTCAGATTAATTATAGTACTTTGAAGATTCAAGCACTTCTCACCAAGCACTTGTAGTCTCATTTAATCAAGTATGGTACCTACATAGTTTTAATGTGTATCTCCTCAGAAGTATTGTAGAGTAGTAGATAGAGAGATAATCATGGAATCAGCTAGACATAGATGTGAGTCTTACCTGTGAAATAATTGACTTTGAGTCTGGACGAGCAATTTAACTTCTAATTGCTTCCACCTAACTCCCTAAGACTGCAAGTTGTGAAACCTTCCTATTTCCCTTCTTTATAGATGTGGGTAACTGTGACATGTTAACTGATTTATTTTCATACATCTCTTTTAATTCTTTACTACAACAGATGACTCTTTGGGTAGAAGAAGGAATGATATATTTTGAAGTGAGAGTGATACTTTGATATCCATAGAAAGTAAAAATAAGAAAGTATGCCATCTTCATTGCTGCAGAGTTTACTTGCTAATGAAAATGATATTTAACTATGTACACATATGTACCTATGTAAACACATTCATATTTTTCTAGAAATAGTAATTTTATTTACATATCAACTCCATTACTTTAGAGAAGGAAGGAAGACATCATGATGTAGTTGAAAGAACCTGGGTTTAGGTACCATTTGACTGCTGACAAGCAAAATGGCCTTAGTCCACTGATTTTACCTCTTTGAAAGGACTTCAGTTCCTCCATTTGTAGACTAAGGGACTAAATTCCAGCCCTAAAATTTATATTCTAGTTGAAATAATAATCATTTTTTATATGTATATTGATTCTAAGTTTTCAGAACACTTGAATATTTATTTCATTTTATTTAAATAGCAGATCTTTTAAAAAAGTACTTATTTCAATTATATGTGACAATGGCTTAAACATATTCCTAAAACTAAGTGGGTATTGAAAAATGTTCTATTTAAGGTGAAATAGTTGAATAAAATCATAAAATTTCTCTACTTATCCCTCTGCCATCCTTCTATTCCTGATAACATGGAAGAGAGAGAATTAGCTAGTTTTCCTACCAGTAGTACCCTTATCCTGACAGATTACAGAAGAAGCCCAGCAGTTTGAATGAAGAATCATATAGCCTGAAGGAGTCTGGACCTGAAAAGTGTATGTTTCTGATACATATATATCAGTATTCATTCAAGTGACCAAGAGTCTTACAGGGCCATTGCTGGGATTACTGTATCAGAACACTGGAAAAGGAGAAAAGAAGGTGAAGACTACTGGAATTTTACCAAGAGAAATCAGGATGGCATTCAAAAAGCAGGACAAGCAGGGAAAAAACATTCAGCTCTCCTCAGAGCTGAAAATGTACACAGTAACATGTCGAGTTTGACACAGGCAAAGAAAGAACAGTGAAAGCTTCTAAAAGCAACATGTTATTATTAAACACTATTGAATTCTCTGAACAATTATGTTGTTGGTGGACTCTTGGGAAGGGTTTGTTTACTACTGGGTATTAGTAACTATTAGAACAAATTAATGTTCAAAACACTATGGCCAGGACCCTCAGGAATCAATGGCATGAGATATATAATCTACCAATAGGGAGTGGAAAGATGGACTGCATCATACCCTCCTTATAATAGTCAATTGTCACACTTACTTTTGGCACAACCACACCTACCTTTTGCCCATTTTATCTCAACATTATTCTCACTTTATCTTCTCACTCTCATAAAATTAAAATTTTCAAGCTTCCTGCTTCTGGGCCAGGGATTGGCCATTTGGTGCATTTATAATTTAACTCAAAAGAGTCACCCACAGGAGTAGCTACGTCAGTGCTATGGGGAAAATAACAAACCTCATGCAGGCAATGAAATCCCAATAACTTTAGTGGCTGAGGCAGATGACCTTTCAGAGAGTGGACTCTGGAAGTCATCAATGGATAAGTTATCCGCTCCCACCACTTTTCATGGATTTCGTAACATGGTAAGTTACATATAATGAGCAGATTCACATGAGTGGGGAAACTACATTGAAAATCGCATTCAATTTTCTTTCTCCAAAATTCACTGCATTCTCGAGTTTTCCTGTTTCTGTCAATACTCCTGATCTCACTCATATTCACACATTTGATGTCATTCTTGATCCTTTCACACTACACCTATGCAAGCAGTTATCATATCCTATTATTGCTAGCTTCCTAGTATCTCTCACAGTTACTTTCTCATCAGTCCCTTATCACTCTCCTAGACTAAAGAAAGGATCTCCTAATTAGTTTCCCCAACTCAATTCTTTCTCCACTAGGATTCATCTTCCAAACCAATACCAAAGTAAATTTCTTCAAGTGACCATGTCACTGACTCCCAACCCAATAAACTCTAGTGACTCTGATTACCATTACATTCATATTTAAACATCTCTGTTTAACATTTAGAGTCCTTCACCTATATCCAGCCTAGTGAAATTCATACCCCTCTCAGATGGAACTGGCTTTCTTACTGATGCTCACACTCATGCAAAAACTCAGCCAAACTTTTCAAGCATGAAAGGAAGTTAAGGTTTACAAGCAAGAGTTATGAAAAAAAAATATGCAGAAGTATACACCCATGGGGCCACAAATCCCGAGTGTGACTTGAAACAGATTAAAAGGTAATTGGGATTTGTACCAGACTGGTTCAATATTGGGAAAACTTTCAGCATAATTGACCATATCAATAATAAAACCAATAGAAACAATATGATTATCTCAATAGATGCAGAAAAAAAAAGGTTTGGTTTTTTTGTATTTAACAAAATTAAACACCCATTCCAAATAAAAACACTAAAGAACATTGGAATCAATGGAGTCTTCCTTAAAATGATGATTAGAATCTATCTAAAACCATTAACAAGCATTATATGTGATGGGGATAAGGTAGAAGGATTCCCAATAAGATCAGGGATGAAACAAGGATGTCTATTATCACCACTGTTATTCAATATTGTACTAGAAGTGTTAGCTTTAGCAATAAGAGAAGAAAAAAAGAAATTGAAAGAATTAGAATAGGCAATGAGAAAACAAAATATCACTCTTTGCAGATGATATGATGATATACATAGGAAATTCTAGAGAATCAACCAAACAACTACTTGAAATCACTAACAACTTTAGCACAGTTGCAGAATTTATAATAAACCCACATGAATCACTGACATAGCTACTCCTGTGGGTGACTCTTTTGAGTTAGATTATAAATGCACCAAAGGGCCAAATACCAAATATATAGAACAAAGTCCAGCAGGAAGAGATAGAAAAAGATATTCCATTTTAAGTAACTATAGACAACTTAAAATATTTGTGACTCAGCCTGTCAAGACAAACCCAGGGTCCATACAAACACAATTACCAAATAATTTTTACACAAATAAAGTCATATCTAAATAATTAGAAAAACATTAGTTGCTCATGGGTAGGCCAAGCTAATATAATAAAAATGACAATTCTACCTAAATTAATTTAATTGTCCAGTGCCATACCAATCAAACTACCAGAAATTATTTTATAGAGCTAGAAAAACATAATAAAAAAATCTGGAAGAACCAAAAGGTCAGAATATCAAGGAAATTAATTTTAAAAAACCCGTGCAAATAAAGATGGCCTCAGTGTATCAGACCTAACACTGTATGAAAAATCAGCATCCATTAAGACTATTTAGTACTCACTGAAAAATAGAGTGGTGGATCAGTGGAATAAGTTAGGTACACAAGACACAGTAGTCAATAACTATAGTGATCTACTGTCTGATAAACCCAAAGACAACAGCTTCTAGGATAAAAGCCATACTATTTGACCAAAACTGCTAGGAAAACAGGAAAATAGTATGGCAGAAACTAGGCATAGACCATTACATAAACTATATACCAAGATAGGATCAAAATGTATACATGATTTAGACATAAAGGATGATAATATAAGCAAATTAGGAGAGCAAGGAATAGTTTAACTTTCAGATCTATGGAGAAGGGTGGAATTTATGCTCAAACAAGAGATAGAGAACATTACAAAATGCAAAATGGATAATTTTGATTGCATTAAATTTCTAAAAATTAACATAAACAAAATTAATGTACCAAAGATTATAAAGAAAACAGAAAACTGGGAAATAATTTTTACAACCAGTGTTATTGCTTCATCTCTGAAATATACAGAAACAGAGTCCAATTTATAAGAACACAAGTCTTTCCCCAATTGATAAATGATCAAAGGATATGAACAGGCTCTTTTGAGATGAAGAAATTAAAGTGATTGTTGTGCAGAGAATAAGAGCGAGCCGAGACCTGGGTTCAAGATAAATTTAGGTTGTGGATTTATTAATTAAGTGCACAACTTCCAGCATATTTTCACTCAGATTGACAGTAATCCAGTTGGGTACAAACTTGATTATATAGGCCAAAACTACAAAAAATACAATCAGGGAGTGGAGCTAGCAGAAGCCATGATGTACAGAAGAAAAGGACAGCCATTGGTTAGATCTATAGATCAGGGCTAATTTTGGAATATGGTGTGAGAGTACAGACGTGCAGTCTTCCTGTGACTCAGGTGTTCCTCAGAAGAGCAGGGGTAGTCAACTCTTTCCAGAACAGGGTGGCAGGTCATGGGGTAAGGCGGAATTGGAAAGTCCCAGAACAGGTGAGGGTCATGTTCGGGGCAAAGGGTGTGGGGACCCTGTTTGGTCAATGGAACAGGAAGGGGTGGTCTCTATATTACACCATAACCCTGCGTTACACTTTGTACACTCATACTGATTCAAGGAAAGAAATATATATACATATATATATATATAGATATGGAATACTAATAGCGAACTTTGCCCTTAGCAATGCCCAGACATGCCCTAAAGCTCTTTCAAGCTATGACATGATATAGGACAGAAATATAAAGGAGGGCTTAATGGTGGGCCCCAAATCAGGTGGTGTGCAGTGACCTGGAATTTGGGTCTGAGTACAACACTATCTATAGTCATATCAAAAAAATGCTTGAAACCACTATTGATTAGAGAAATGCAAATCAAAACAACTCTGAGGTACTACCACTTCATACCTATTAGATTGGTGTAATGCCAGCACGAGCAGCTTCCCAAAAGAATGCTACTGTGAACAGCTTTTAAGGTTCTGATTACACAGTATAGTGAACACTCTATTTATTCAAGAACAAATCAAAGGAAAACATTCACAACAAATCAAGATACAATATACACAATATTACATCTTATCACCGAAAATCCCAATGTAGTGTTCACAACAGCTTATCATTAGAATGGTCACATAGTTTTCACCAAAGTAGTCACAGTATTTAGAACAAAGAACAAAAGAACAATCATCTCATATCCCTAAGGAGGTTTGCCACCTTACTCAGTCATTCAGTCATTTCAGAATACAAGTCAGTCTTCTACTCATGGAGTAACTACATTAACTTAATCAATCACTTATTTAGAAATCAGTTACTGAATATCACTAATCACTTAATATAATCATTAGAAAATACAAAAACCCTTTACCCCAGGTCTCTAGTAAACTTCAATTTCATCACAGCATTCAATATCCAAGGAGAGGCCTTTTCTTCATCTTGACTCAGGGTGGTCTCTTAGATTCCCTAGATGCCCTTCCATCGTCCCAGCTCCTACCTGAATCCACCAAACAATCAGCTGCATTCAGAGGCAGACAGGTCCAAGGTCCTTTTCCAGTCTTCTGGGAAGTTCCTGCTACATACTGAAGTTTACAGGTCCCAGTACATCTCAAAACCTTTACCACTTCTGTTGCTGGGAACTTAAAGATCAACCAAACCACAAACAAACAAAGTTATAGCATCCTGGTCATGCTTCCACAGTCCTTCAGCAGTTTAGCTGGCCCTAGGACCCAAAAGAAATCTGTCAGCAGCCACTTTGGCCTTCCAGGCAGGCTTCTTGGCAGCAGCTTTATCCTTCACCGGATTCTGGTCTCAAGAAAATCCTCTGTAAGTTCTTGGTTAGCTTCCAGATGTTCACTGAGAGAAACTTTCATTCTCTCTCTCTCTCTCCCTCTCTGTCTCTGTGTCTCTGTGTCTCTTATCTCTCTCTCTGTCTCTGTGTCTGTCTCTGTCTCTCTGTCTTGCTTTCTCTCTCTCTCTCTCTCTCTCTTACCAGCAGAACAGCTTCTTCCACCAGGATCTTGTCAGGAGAAAATTCTGCTTCTTCCACCAAGAGCTTATCAGGAGAAAATTCTGAATGTCTCTCTCTGGGGCTTTTCTTACACACACACACACACACACACACACACACACACACACACACACACACACATTGTCTTTCCATTTCAACCAACCCCTTCCTGTTGTCAGCAACAGGAGAGAGAGTTCACACCTTCTGTTTCTTCCACAGATACTTGACCAGTTACTAAGGGCCAAGCACCTGCTTACTTGACATAACAAAAATGGGTCTTCAAATTTAAATTAATTACTATTGTAATTGGCTAACATGACAAAACAAGAAACTGATCAATGTTGGAGAAGGTGCAGGAAAATTGGAACACTAATGCATTGTTGATGGAGTTGTAAATAAATAAAAGCATTCTGGAGAGCAATTTAGAGCTATGCCCAAAGGGCCATGAAATAGCACATATCCTTTGATCCAGTAATAGCACTATTATGTCTGTAATCCAAAATGATCATAAAAAAGGAAAAAAGACCCCACATGCACAAAAATATTTATAGCACTTCCTTTTGTTTTGGCCAAGAATTGCAAATGAAGGAGATACCCATCAATTTGGGAATAACTGAACAAATTGTGGTATATGAATGTAGTGGGATAGTATTGTTCCATAAGAAATGATGAACAGGCAGATTTAAAAAAAACAGTCTGGAAAGATTTATGTGGACTGATGCTGAATAAATTGAACAGAACCTGAAGAACATTTTACATAATAACAGCAACATTGTGTGATGACAAACCTTGATATACTTGGCTCTTCTCAGCATTAACTTCTCAAAGACTCATGATGGAAAATGTTATCCACAACCAGAGAAAGAACTATGGTCTGAATGCAGAGCAAAGCATTGCAATAGTAACGAAATTTGAAGTTCCTTTTGTATTGCTAAACTGAGAAGTATTTAGCATCTAGTTTCAAATTAAGCCTTTGTTAAAGAAACAGAAATTATGAACCCTGGTTGCTGATGAACAGGAAGGGGCTGAATAGGGAGGAACAATATTGTATATAAAGAAAGACCCTTGCTAGGAAAGTCAGAATTTCTTGGGATAAGCTTCATGGAGGCAGAGCAGCTGTTGGAGAGAATTGAGAACTGAGAATTGAGTCAGAATTTCTTGGAGCAAGCCATTGGGAGGCAGAAACCAGAGCTGCCAGAGGAGGCATGACCAGTGTCAATACTTTGTTTGGGGCTTTGTTAAGCCTTGACTTCCTGGAAACAGAGACTGTGAAGGACTTATGGTAGACTGGTGTAACAGCAAGCACCCTAGCATACCTAGGGCAGCTACTAGCACAGACACTTAGATCTGCTTTTCTAAAGGAAAGCAACTCAAAATGGGTTAACAATCTTACTTTAATCAAGCATATCATTTAACTAGTTCAGGGGGAAAAGTCAGCACCCTGAACTTCAGAGAATAC
>CM053592.1:54606912-54622723 GCA_028646515.1 Pseudochirops corinnae
TGACTTTAGTGGGAAGTATCCTTGTGTGCATTTTGGAGTTCTAGGATTGGTTTAGAGTCCTATTTTATAGGTATTTTGGGGTGGCTATGTGAGAGCTGCGATATGTTGCTGCTGCTTTGCCGCCATCTTGGCTCCGCCCCCCTACTGTATGAGATTTTATGGAGTTGAACTGAGTCTTGAAGTATTCAACAGATTTCGATAAGCAGAAAGGGTTAGCAAAATTTTTCTTGGAAAAGATTAACTCCACCTTGCCAACCAGTAACTCTTAGAACCTTTTAAGCTAATGGAAAACTTTGTTACACAGAATGCACTCAACATATAGAGATGACTTAAGAGAACATTTTTAGCAAGGGTATCTCAAGGGATACATACAGCCTTATAGTACTTTTGGTAGTTCCAAATTTCTCTACATTATGGTTGCACCAGTTCACATCACCAACAGTGTATTAATGGTCTTATTAATAGTGACATAGACTATTTTTTCATGTAATTATAGATAGCTTTGATTTCTTCTTCTGAAAACTGCCTGTTTATATCCTTTGACAATTTATCTATTAGAGAATGTCTCTGTCTCTGTCTTTCTCTCCTTATAAATTTTACAGCTACCTATATATTTGAGAAATAAGGTCTTTATCAAAGAAATTTAATGTAAAAATTTTTTATATTACTTCATTGTCTAAGTTATCTTTAAGCAAAATGCAGTTTCTTTGATTAACTCTTTTAATTAGGTCTATTTTCACTTTTACTTTGTCTGAAATCATTATTGCTTCCCTTGACTTTTTTTACTTCATCTGAAGCATAATAGGTTCTGTTCCAGCCCATTATTTTAACTCTATGTGTGTCTTTTTAAATTTCAGTTTCTATTTCAATTTCTATTTCTTATAAACTATATGTTGTTGGATTCTGGTTTCTGATTCATTTTGATGTCTGCTTCTGTTTTATAGGTGAGCTCATTCAGTTTGTAGTTATGCTTGCTAACTGTGTATTTTCCTCTGAATCCCTTAATTTGTCTTCCCTTTAATCAACTTGCCTTCTCTTACACTCCTCCATTCTTACTTCTTTGTTGGGTATTATAGATTTCTGTGCCCAACTGAGTGTGCATGTGTGTGTGTGTGTGTGTGTGTGTGTTTGTGTGTGCATTCTTTCTCTTTGAACCAATTTTGATGATAGTGAGGTTCAAGCGTTACTTGCCACCCCTCTTCATTTTCCTTTTTCATTGTATAATGGCCATCAAAGTAGTACCTTGCTTGTTTTAGCTATTCAAGTGCCTTTGATTGTATTAAGAGTCTTTGTTGGAAACAATAGGCCTAATGGAATCTGAATACCTCCCTCCCTTAATAGGCCCAATGTAATCACATGGAGCTCATGGTGGGAGGAACTTGTATAAAGAATGGAACAGGAAGGGTGGAACAGGAGTTGTAAAACAGGAAGGAATAGAGCAGAGAAAAGTTCCAGCAGAGCTGGGAGTGTGCAGAACAAAGAGAGAGAATACTTGTGATTTTGGCACTCTGTTGTTCTGTGTTACTTTTTGAGAACTGAGAGAGAGAAGGTTTGTGATTTCAATGCTTTGTCTGTTGATCTGTGTTAGTGTTATTTTGTCAGACAGACACACTCTATCTGTTGATTTGTGCTTGATTTCTCAGAAAGAAAGTGATATTGATGATAATATGTGTAAATATTGTTGCAGCTCTGTTAAATTTTGTATTTCTAGAAACAGAAACCATGAAGGCCTTTGAGTGGAGTAGTCTCTGTGAGCTGAGATATGAAACAGGAGCACAGATCTTTCTATGTGTGAATTCAGGCAAGAACTGGCAGTTGTCAACCTGTGTAAGAGGAACCATGGGGTTTTTAAGTCAGCCATCAGTTAAGAGGGAAGAGGACTTTACTTGGATACTTTGTATTGACTGATGAGATTTGTGACTTACGGTGGTCTAAGGGTGGATGTATTTTCTGCTACCCTTTAAGGATGATTGGCTTAAGGAGGATTAGAAGCTAGCCTTGAGTTAAGATGAAAGAAGACTTTACTTGGACACTGTGTATTGACTGAGAAAATTGACTTACTGTGACAGGGATGGATGGTGTTTGTATTTTCTGTTACCACTTAAAGATGACTATGAGTGATATGTTTTGTTTAAGACTAAGTAGTTACCTTAGTATTAACTTGTTATGTTTTTGTGAATGTTATGCTTTAGTTTATTGCTGAATAAATAGAGTTCATTATGCTATGTGATTAGATCCCTAAAGTTATTCACAGGAGCAGTCCTCAGGAGAGCTGCCATTATTATCTTTACACATTGTAAAAGCTCTTCCTTGTATGTCTCTTTTATATGAGATAATTTTCCTCATTCTTCTTCTTCCTTTTACCTTCTTCCAGTTCATCTTTCTTTCTCATCCCTTCACTTTTTTTTTGAGATCATCCCAACACAATCAACTCACACTCATGCCCTAAATCTTTATAGACTCTTTCCAACTGTCCTAATAATGATAAAGTCCCCAGGAGCTACTTGTATGATCTTTCCATACAGGATGTCTACAATTTAACCTTATCTGAATTCTGTTTTCAAGAATAACCCGGCTCTGCATTTGACTAAACTATGGGAAAATATGTTTATTCTTTTTTCCTCATGTGTAGGTTACTACTACAAAAGGACTACTGCAATGCCACAAGGATGAGTGGGGATGGTTCTGGGCCCTCTGAGGCTTTATTTTGATTACTTTGATTTCAGTCAAATTGGAAGAGATTCAGTTAAATTCTGGTAACAGATTGTGTCTATTGAACAGGGACTCACCTGGCTAAATGAGGCTATCATAACTCAGCTTGCAGGTGATTAATATTTTGTCTGTAATAACTTGCAATGCAAAATAATGCCCTTCTTCTTGCATAGTAATGGAGAGGAAGATTTCAAAACAAGGAAAAAAATTCCAGATTGCATTCTTATTTAAAAAAAGAAAGATATCAAGACAGCAGTAGCTATTGACTCATGCACATATTTTCTCATCTTTATAATTTTTTTTCTTTAAAAGACAGTGTGGATAAAGATGTCCTTGGAATTAAAAAAGACTTGATTTCAAGTCCTCCCTTGGTCACATACTTGTTGTGTGGCTCTGGGCAAGTCTTTTAAAATCTTGGCGCCCCAGTAAACTTGCTAAGACTACAGGTTGCAACAAAGGTCCCAAGTTGCTTTGCTAGAAAGAATTTCCTCATTGGGAGATCCATCTACAAATAGAATTATGATTTAATTCTCCACTCCACAAAATGTTTACCAAAATGGCTCATACAGAGATCAAGGCTTCTTTGCACTTACTCTTTATGAAAACACATTAAAGGAGTAGCGTGGCTTTCACAGAAGATTTTCTACGACAAACCACATCTTTGTTTTCATGCAACTAAATGAGACATATAAAGAAAGCTTTTGTTATTTGTGGTTTCTTTTAATCTTAAAAAACTGACTTGGTAGAAAAATATATCCTTTAATTCCTCCTCAAATTGTTTTTTTTTTTCTCCAGGCATAGATTAAAACTATATTTTATGAAAGTTCTGGAGATAGTTTTTTCAAAAATTTCCTGAGTATTAGCACCAAAGTAGAGCAAAATCAGAGACATATACTTACATAATGTCTTTGCCAGTATTTTAGAGGATGATAGATGGTAATATCTTTAAGCAATTTTTTTATTGAGTATATTTCACCATGTCTTGGGAACATGAAAATATTTCTTAGGAAAATCCATAAGGGTATCATTACATATACACCACATACACATATGTCTGTGTGACTATATACATAAACACATATTGAAATAATTTGAGATTTCCTCAAATTAGAGAATTTCAAATGTGGGAATGTTCTCCACTGACACAAATTGTAACCTGTCAATGACTGAGTAGAGAAATACTAAAGAGGTCATTGAGATATGAAGAGATTAAATGATTTCTCTAGGGCTATACAACTAGCAATTGTCAGAGATGAGATCTGAATCCAAGTCCTGATTCTAGGTTCAGCCCTATGTCCACAGTGCCATTCTATCAATATATATATCTGTCTAATTTTTTATTAGCTATTTTTTTTTACCTCTTTATCTCTCTTTCTCTCAATCATCTATCTATAGAGATTACCTATCTCTCTAATTTTGGTCTATCTTTTTCATTTCTATCATCTATTTATCTCAAAATAATCTATCAATTTATCTCTATCTATCTATTCTTATTGTTATTGAGTCATTTTAGTTGTTTCTAACTGTCTAGGACCCCATTTGGGGTTTTCCTTGCAAAGATACTAGAGTGGTTTGTTTCCTTCTCCATCTTATTTTTCATATGAGGACACTGAGTAAACAGGGTTATTTAAGTTCCCCAGGGTCACAAAGCTAGTAATTGTCTTATTACAGATTTGAACTCAGGTCCTCCTAAATCCAGGGTTCTTGTTCTATCAACTGATCCACCTGGCTGCCTATCTATTCTATTCTACCTATGTAATCTATTTTCTTTTTGAGGTGTCATAGATACACAACCTTTTCCCAGAGTTGAATAAGGATGATAAGGGGATATCACACTGTTTGTTACTGGGGACAATGCATGCTTCTTTCAGTTCTCAGTAACTTTCAGTGGTTTTCTGCATCAGAAGGTTAGTATTAAAATACCAGTTTTCCATTGATGATGCTATATTACTGTATAATGTCTTGATATTAATGTTACTGTGCCTGCAAGTCATGAAATGTCACATCCTTGGAAGAATTAAGAGTTTAGGTGACTATAAGAATAACTTTAGGTGCAAATAAGTCAGTTACAGCATATGACCAATGTCCTGCATGTGAGAAGCAGTAGAAATGTCATTTTAAAGAACACGTGTGACTGTAAAAAGAAGAATCATATAGTAAGAATGAGTGACAAATAACCTGCATGATACATTATACCCTGGAAATAGTCAAAGGATAAGAGTTAAAATCGAGATCATTGGGTTGGTAGCCCATGGAGCATTCACAGAAGCAAACAATGAGAATTGCATATGTTGGGAAGACATGAATGAATTACAATCTGCAGTGATGGAGGGATCACCAAAGGGATGAATTTTTAGAGATTCATCTACACATTTTAGAGTCCTCCTATGCACAGCTAACAGCAGAGAAGAAGTAAAAGACTGGGGAAAATTTGAAAGGACAGTTCCTGATGAGTAAGTAGAAGAATCTATGGCATTGTAAGAAGGGTTATGGATACAGAGGAGATGGAATACTCTTTGATCTAAGTTTAGAAAGAAGGGAGGGAAAAATGTAGCCACCAATATAGAGAACTCATTTTTTAGAGAGAGATGCTTGATATTTTTAATCTTACCAGTAAAAAAGGGGGTGGGCTCATGTTTCTAAAGTTGAAGATAAAGGGGAGCTTGTGACTTGATGAAAGAAGGTATAGAACAGTTATTGTGGGGACTATGTAGGGCAAAGTTAGGGGATTCGTAGAAGTTATAAAGAATTGATAGGTACTCTGATTCATTAGTCAAGAGCAGGGTTTCTTAACTGGCAACTCCTTTTCATTCAAGAAATTTTTATGCACCAGGTATATAGGAAATCAAACACTAACTGATAATAAATCATAAAGAAATCTATTTTTAAAACAATTCTTTGACATATATACAGTTTTACCATTTATTAAAGATGAAGCAAATTTGTATTCTAATGAGTTGAGTGCACTTGTTTATTCTCACATAAAGAATTAATCTTGGCAGAATATTTGATAGTGCATAATACTTCTTTAACATCTTTCAGAGTTGATTGATATTTTGGTTTCATAACTGTCAATACTGGAAAAGCTGCTTTGCATAAATACATAGTATGAAATGAAAGAATTATGTTTAGAATAATTTCAGAAATTGTTTGAAATTCTGTCCTAATACCAAGAAAAAAATTATTTAATCATTTTTTTAGAAAACTCAAATTTCAAACCTGTGTTGCTTGATAACCTGGCAAATTCTTCTTGAACTTTCAATGGCAGATAACTGACTTTTTAATTCCAACTGAAAATGATTTTTGAACCAAACTTAATTTTGAGGAATCAAAATCCAAAGGGAAGTATTTCTGAAACTGTGTTTCTAGGCACTTCAGATGATCAATTATAACTCTTATAATTAAATCTTTGCAAAAGCTATTTTAAATGATAAAATAATCTGCAGTTGTAAACATTTCTAAAGAACTATTTTTCCACTCTATTCTTCCAGATATTGATGTTTTAGTAAAACTTCAATTTTATCTTTTAACATAAATATGTCACAATTCTTTTCTTGAAGTGATATGTTTAAATCATTGAGGTTTTTTTTTGGAAAATATCCAACAAACAACACAGTATTAAAAGCTATGTCATTAAAAAAAAAAACAAAATTAGATTTCTGCTCAGTCAAAAATATAATGACTTTATTTTTCAGTTTCAATGATCTGTTTAAACTTTTCTCTCTTGAGAGCCACTTTACTTCTTTATGTAATAATAAGCTTTTGTAATCAGAACCCATGTCTCTGCAAAGATTTACAAACAAATAACTCTAAGGGCATGGCTTTTAGTGAAGTTAATGATTTTGATAGTATTCACAAAGCATATCATCTAATTCTGGTAAAAAAAAAATTGACTATGAGTGCCTCTTGATGTATCATGCAATGAGTAAAAGTGATATAGATGTTCATTGCCACCAGCTTTGTATTTTGCTGCAGATCCAACATTCTCACCCGTCATTGCTCCAGCATCATCTGTATAGATTTCAATGCAATTTTTCCACTGTAAACCTTCATTTGTGAAAAATTCATTGACTTTAACATATATGTCTTCTCCTCTTGTGTGCTTTTCCAAAAGGTGACAAAAAAATGATTCCTTATGTATGTTTCCTTCATGAACATATCTTACATACACAACTGTGTCATGTTAGAAATTTCTGTTGTTTTATATAACTCAATTGCAAACTGGGATGCTGTTAATTAAGTCTGTTAATAAGCCACCGAAATTGGTGATTGCTAATTTCAGAAAGTCTTTTGGGAAAAAGTATCATTTGATAAAGGAATTTTACAAATTTCATCTCCATACTTTTTCCCATGAGCTATTTCAGACATTTTAATAGTAGCAGGTAGCAAGAAATATATTGCATAGGGCTTTTTAGTTTTTGCAATTAAATAAGAAGTTTCATAAGATACAATTAAATACTTTTCATTGGCAGTAACAAATTTCTCAAAACACCATTTTTCTTTATTTGAAGATTTTAAAAGTTGTTCAAAATAGTCCTTTCGTTTATTATAGTTCATTACATGTTTGGTATTAATGTGTCACTTTAGTTTGGCTCATTTCATGTTTTCTGTAGCTAAAACTTCATTACAAATTAAGCAAAGAGGTTTATCCACACAGTCATCATTATTTGAAGTAAATCCGTATTGCAAAAAATGATTTGACATACCTTCCTTTTCTTGTCAATTAGGTGTACTACAACCTGGTAGCAAAGACTCTGCTGCATTGTCATCAGTATTTTTACCACTTCTGTCTAAATTTAGCCATCTATTCATAACTGAAAAACATTTTTGTCCTAAAATATAAATAAATATTGCTAATAATTTCTCAAATAAATACTAGCCTTAGTTTATGAAATTACATTTGTTTGTGCATAATTTGAAAAGAAAAAATGTTCACATTTACATACACATACAGCAGTGATGGTGGGGAAATATTATTATAAAAGTCTTTTTGTCTTTACTTGCTGCAAGTAAACACCTATATTTCTATAAAAAAAGGAAAAAACAGCAATTTTAAAAATCAAACATTCTAACACAATCCAATCCAAAGTTATACTCACTTGATACTTACATGCTGAAGAATAATGGTAGAAAAATATTTTAAAGTCTTCTATTTTCCATAATTAAACTTTTATATTTCTGTAAGAACAGAAAATTTTTTATGTATAGTAAAAACACTACAATTCATCACATACAATATTCTTAAATCTGAGCTGAGCTATTTCTAGCAGCATTCATTGGTATTGTGATGGCATATGCTACTGCAAGGTGTGCAGTGAAGTCATGTCATGCAACTATTAAGGGAATCTGAATATCTTCCCTGCCCTTAGGCCCTTTGATAAAGTGCCTACGTGACTCTGAGAACCTTCCCTGGTTTGAAAGTATACTCTGCCCCCTAATAGGCTGAATGTGGTCATGTGGAGCCTGTGGCAGGAGGCTTGTTTTTCAGGAATGCCTGTTCCTTTTTGCTTTGTGAATGGGCAGTGGGTCAAGAGGGCAGTGACATTCTCCAATCCAGGAGAAGGCTGTATGTATGCCCTGATGTGAGGTTTTGCTTTGGGGCTCACTTTGAGAAGAGTTGTGTGATTTGGCCAGATTAGATTCTGCAAAGCCGTTGAGTCCCCCACTTTGAAAAACCCAGATGTTGGTGCTTCCCTCTCTGGTAATCCAATAGGAATGGATGTAATGGTCAGATGCTGGAAGCCTGTCTGATGATCTGTTTCTTTGTTTGCTTGTAACCTGTGTTTGCATTCTCTGAAGTTCAGGGCACTGACCTTTCCCCCTGAACTAGGTAAATTATATTTGTTTGATTAATTAAAGCAAGATTGTTAACCCATTTTGAGTTGCTTTCCTTTAAAAAAGCAGATCTAAGAACCTGTGCTAGCAGCCACCCTGGGCATGCTAGGGTGCTTGCTGATGCAGCAACACAGCCAAGCACTGCCAGAAACACTTCAGATTCATTCCATGTTTGCTTTTGCATTAATTTTTTGTCATTGCATGTTGAGAAAGCTTTTATTGTCATCAACTTTTTTGTAAACCTCACATTCAGTTGCACGACCCTTTATGGGTTTGTAACACACAGTTTAAAAAGCACTTGTCTAGAGACAGGAAAGGAGTAGGTAGACTAGATATGATTTATGCTTATAGAAATTTGGCTGAAATCTTAGTTGCTTATGGCACAGAGAAGCTAAGGCTTGTCCAACAGTCAAGAGGGCTGATTAATTCTCCACCTTCTATAACAAACTTTTGCCAATCTCTTTAGCATAATTTACTTGTTGTTTCCCTTATTAGATTGTGACCTCCCCACAATCTTGTAATCCCCCCACAATCTGGGTAACCTAGGAAAAATGTAGAAGAAAACATCCTCTACATTTTTCACTAATCCTGTCACAGGGTCACAGGTTTTGCAGGACTTGTTGCCTTACTGACACAGCCAAAATATGTCAGAATCTGAATCCATGTCTTCCTGATTCCAAGGTCAATTCTCTATCGATTGTTATCTACAGTTCTCAAACAACTGTAATTATTACAATCATAATGCAATCAAATAAACTTTATATGGGTAATAACCTTTGATTAGTAGGGTGCTTTACATTTTTCAGAACTTCAAACACCCTATGAAAACCACGATTTGTCACTGTAGAGTATTTATAGAGGCAGAATTTCTAGGAGATCAGACTAAATTTCTATTAACCTTATGAGCCCTGGAAATTATGTTTTTTATGTAAAGCTCACATATTAGTTTATGAACTTATCATTTTTTCCTCATGGTTTAGAGTGTAGAATTTGTGGGAAAATTTTAAAAAATCTATTCGAGTATTCCAATTATTCAGATCCTAAATAAATGCCAGTATACTAAGACAAGAAAAATTTTTGCAGGATAAACCATATGTATTGTGACATCGATAGTCTGTGGAGCTCAGAATGCAAAAAGGCATGATCCTATTTAGACAATGAGGTTATAGATACCTATTTAAAATGAAGTAGATTCACAAGAAGTAGACAAAAGAATTTCAAAATGAATTACCTGAATTAAATAAAAGCACTGAGCAGATTTCAAACCTTCCACTGCTTTCAAGAGAATGGAGGAGTTGAGCAAGCAAGCTTCAAATTCCTTCTTTTTATGGTGCAGATAGGATTAACAGATGTTCTAAATGTAAACAGACTCAATAGAATCTAACCACAACATGCCAACATAGCATTTTACTTCAGCTATAGATTTCCATTTGGAGAGCTAAATATATATTACTGGTGCTATTCATTTCTCATAACTACCCTCCTCTCTCACTTCTTGCTTTTCAAAATATTCTTTCTTAGAATTCATTACAAACAGGATTCTAGAAGCATGGAAAAAATAGAAACTATCTTAAACTCTTTGAGCACAACTCTAAGGATAAGATAATTTTTTTAAAAAGAAGGCTAAAAGTTACTACAATCAAAAATTAAAGTATCCAATGAAAGGACCATTTGTAGTGAATTGAAGAATTCAATAATTGCATTTTTCCCTCTATAAAATCTTGAAAATTTGATAAGCTACAAGCAATCATGAAACTTAGAGAATATAGTCCTAAGGAAATTCTAAAAATAAACTATACATAAAGTAAAGGTAACCTTTGTCAAATATCACACGATAAGGACTTCTGGAAGCCAAGATATCTGAATAAGCAGTAAATCACTGTCATTTTCTCATACTGAGCCCTGACAAAGCAGAAAATGACACTTGAAGAAAAACAGAGACAGTGGAAAGACAGGGTAGAGAAGTCTTTTAGCTCAGGAATCTTAAGAGATTGGCAAGAAAGGTCCATTTCACTTGGGTAAAAGGGGTGCACATTTCAGGGCAGGAAGTGCCCCAGCAAGCCTCCAGCAAGGCCTACCTCAGCAAAGCAGTATGATATCCTGTAATGGTAAGGGAATTTGAAGATCTTCCCTGTCCCTTAATGGGCCTCACTTGGAGCCCAACAGGAGAAGCTTGCTTAGGGGAGGCTTGCTTTTCAGGAAGGATCACACCTTTTGATACTTTGTAATAAGGCAGTAGATCATGAAAGTTGTGATGTCCTCTGACTCTGAAGAATGGTATTGAAACTCTGAGGTAAGATTTTGCTTTAGGACTCACTTATGGGAAGAGTTATATGATTTAGCCAGATGATACTCTGGGCAATAGTTGAGCCCCTTGCTTTGAAAACATAGATGCTGGTGTTTCTGGGGTAACTATGTATGTATGTAATGGTCAGACAGCTAGAAACTCAATCTGTTGGTCTGTTGAATTGTTATTTTCTCTACCTATATTTTTTGTCCAATTGTAATTTCTGTTTCTGTTTTCTCCAAAGTTCAGGGTTCTGAATTTTCCCCCTGAGCTAAGGAAATTTTATATATTTGTTTGATTACAGTAAGATTGTTAAACCTTTTAGAATTGCTTTCCTTTTGAAAAGCAGATCAAAGAACCCATGCTAGTAATCATCCTGGATATACTAGGGTGCTTGCTGTTACAGATCCTGAACCCTTGTGTTGGAATAGGCAAAGACCTATTTTTCAGCTGCAAACCATGAATATTTGCTAGATTCTGTTAGCTAGTTTTTATTTGAAAGAGAAGACCCAGTTTAAATGATTTATAACATTTGTTATGAGTTTTACTTTGACTTTGGAAAATGGCAGAAAATTTAATGAAAAATTAATTAAAAAACAAAAAATTGAATGACATTTAGGATTAGGGTTAGAGTTAGGGAGGGTAAGAGTTAGGAGGCTCATTTGAGGGTTAGGGTTATGAGTCATCATGTGTCTTAGCATTGCCAGGGGAACTAGCAGACTCCAGCTCAGATAATCAACACATACTTCAAAACAGCCCCAGGGAAATGCAGAAAAACACCACTTGGCCTCAGCACATGCCAGATACAACCACTAGAACACCACCTCGGTACCAGGTAAGCTGCCAGACCTCTATATCCTCCAGCTGCCAGCACTTGAGGTTCTAGCACCCAAAGTCATTGATCAGGCCTCTGGTCACCAGCACAAGTAGTTTGGGACACTGACCTCTATACTCCAGTTGGAGGGTTCAAATATTATTTTGCTTTTTTGAGGGGGTAGGGCAGGAGAATTGGGGTTAAGTGACTTGCCCAAGGTCACATGGATAATAAATGTTAAGTTTCTGAGGGCAAATCTGAACTCAAGTACTCCTGATTCCAAGGCTGGTGCTGTATTCACTGTGCCATCTAGTCGGCCCTTTGAGTCTTCAAACTTAAAAGCCTAGATACAGGCAAACAAGATAACCAAGAATAAAAAATGAGTACTGTCCATGGAGAGTTTCTATGGGGACAGGGAAGGTCAAAACACAAACTCAGAAGAGAACAACATTATCAATATACCTACATCTGAAACAAAAAAGAGGAATATAAATTGGTCATAAGCCCAAGAAAACTGTTTTGGAAAAGCTCAAAAAGGATTGTAAAAGTCAAATAAGAGAGGTAGAAGAAAAAATGGGAAAATAAATGAGAGATGTACAACAAATGATGAGGTGTAGGCTCTCGGACCCCCCTTGAGTTCTCCTTGAATCTTTGAGGTGCAGGCTCTGGGAAACCTCTTGAAGTCTGACTCAATCTTCCCACTTGATGAGGCATTTACAGAGGCCATAAGTATTTCATTGTGGCTGGGCTAAAATCTCGGTTACTAGGCTGGCCCTCCATTGTCCATCTACTTCCCACCCTTGAGCCTATCAGAATATCAATCCACTCTTTCATTGATCTCATTTACTCCTCCTGAAGGCCCTCCCCAAATTCCTTCTCTAGACCACCCCAGATTCCTCTGTATATAAGAATCCCATCTCCCTTCCATGTGGTGTGAGAGCGCCACAGAATGCCCTAGCACAGACATATTCTGTGACAGAATTACTCTGTCCTGCTTGCCCAATGCAAGCATCACAGATTCCTAGGCTCCTTAAGACTCTACCCAATGTGGCAAACCATTAATAAACTTTACTTTTCTTTGGCTGAGAAGACTTGAGTCGAATTCTTTTGTCAGGACCTGGCATGTTGGTATTTTGGGGTCTCAGGCAACCCTAACCCTCTTTGGGTAAACCTCTTCAGAGAGAGTCCTGGAAAAAGAAGAAAACTGAAGCAAACTGACTGAAGAAAACAAGTTCTTTAAAAAAAAAAACCAACTATTGGCCAAATAGAAAAAAATTCGCTGAAGAAAAATATTCCTTAAAAAGTAGAACTAACCAAGTGGAAAAGAGGGTACAAAAATTAACTGAAGAGAACTCCTTAAAAAGTAGAATTGGCCAAAGGGAAAAGGAGGGACAAAAGTTAACTGAAGAAAACAATTCCTTACAGATTAGAATTGGGCAAATGGAAGCTAATGACTTTATGAGGACATCAAGAATTAGTCAAATAAAATCAAAAGAATAAAAAAAATAGAAGAAAATGAAAAATATCATATTGGAAAAACAGCTGACCCAGAAAATAGATCCAGGAGAGATATCTTAAGTATTATTTGTCTACCTGAAAGCCATGATCAAAAAAACAGCCTGGACAGAACATTGAAGAAATTATCAAGGAAAACTGCCCTGATATTCTAGAATCAGAGGGAAAAAGATTTATTGAGAGAATCCACTTATCACTTCCTGATAGAGATACCAAAATGAAAATTCCAAGATGTATTATTTCCAAATTTCAGAATTATCAGGTCAATAAGAAAATACTGCAAATAACCAGAAAGAAAAAATTTAAATATCATGGAACCATAGTCACAATCACGCAGGACCTAGTAGTGTCTACATTAAAGGATTAGAAGGGTTAGAATGATCAAAGGAGCTTGGATTACAACCAAGAATTAACTACCCAGCAACATTGAACATAACCTTTCAGGCTATTGGAGAGAAGAGAAGGCAGAAGGGAGGGCACAAGAAGAAAAGAAAAGGGGAAAGAAAAAGTAGGAGTGCCTACAGAAGTTAGGGTAGATTGAAGGAGGCATGGGGTCAGAAGCAAGCACTGGTGAAGAGGGAAAAGGAAAGATTAAAAAAAACTGTAAGTAGGGGAACAGGGGAATATGATGGAAAGACAGGTATTATTCATAAGTATAAATGTGAAAGGAATGAACTCTCCCATAAAATGGAAGCAGATAGCAGAGTGGATTAAAAAACATAATCCTTTAATATGTTGTTTACAAGAAATGCATTTGAAGCAGAGAGATTCACACAGAGTAATGGTTAAACGCCTGGAACAGAATATGTTATGTTTCAGATAAAGTGAAAAAAAAAAAATCAGAGCTAACAATCCTGAACTGAGTCAAAGTAAAAACAAAAATAGGTCTAATTAAAAGAGATAAGGAAGAAAACTGCATTTTGTTAAAAGGAATGAAAGACAATGAAGCAATATCAATACTAAACATATATGCACAAAGTCATATAGCATCCAGATTCTTAGATGAGGAGATAAATGAGTTACAGAAAGAAATAGACAGCAAAACAATTCTAGTAAAGGATTTCAGCACCTCCCTTTCAGAACTAGAGAAATCTAACCACAAAATAAACAAGAAAGAAGTTAAGGAGGTGAATAGAACTTTAGAAAAGTTAGATACAGTAGACATCTGGAAAAAATTGAATGGGGATGGAAAAGAATATACCTTTTTTCTTACTGGTATGTGACACTACACAAAAAGTGACCTTATATTAGTATATAAAAAACCCTCATAATCCAATGCAGAAAGGCAGAAATATTGAGTACATTATTTTCAGATCATGATGCAATAAAAATTATATGTAATAAAGGACCATGGAAAGATAGATTAAAAATTAATTGGAAACTAAAACGTCAAATCATAAAGAATGAGAAGGTCAAACAGCAAATGGTAGAAATGATCATGAACTTCATCCAAGAGAATGAACATAATGAGACAGCATCTCAAAATTTATGGGGTGCAGCCAAAACAGTTCTTAGGGGAAATTGTGTATCTTTAAATGTTTACATGAATGAAATAGAGAAAGAAGGACCAATGAATTGGGCATGCATCTAAAAAAGCTAGAAACTGAACAAATTAAAAGGGTCCAATTAAATATCAAATTAGAAATTCTGAAAACCAAAAGTGAGACTGACAAAATTGAAGTTAAGAAAACTAATGAACAAAAACATAAAACTAGGAGCTGGTTTTATTAAAATAAAAAAATAAAATAGATAAACTTTTGGTTAATTTGTTTGAAAAAAGAAGATCAAATTACCAGTATAAAAAATGAAAAGGTGATGGCAGCATAAGAGCAGCAATATATAGCAGCTCTCACATAGCCACCCCAAAATATCCATAAAATATGACTCTAAAGTAATTCTAGAACTCCAAAACGCACACAAATATACTTTCCACTAAAGTCAGTTCGGCTACAAAGAACCATATCAGTCCTGTGAACCAAAACCAGCCTAGCCTAAAACCACGGCCCTGCCCTGGAGGCAGCTGGATGAGAGGAGCTGGGAGGTGGCTGGGTGAGAGGAGCCAAGCCCTGGATGGAGCTTTGGGTGAGCAGATCAGCAGCAGCTGAGGCAGTATCCAGAATTAGGTCAGTGGAGCTTGCAAAATTGGGAGAGAAAAGCGGTCCAGCCAAAATGCCTCCAGAGCAATGAGGCTGCAGAACTGGAGGTCTTGCACTCGTCTCCACACTGCTGCTTTAGAGCTCTGGGCCTGCAGACTGCAGGGGGACCAAGCAATTGTTCAGAGGCCAAGTGCTCTCACGTTGAGCAGCCTGGATCTGGATACTGGCCTTGGGCTTTAATCCTGTGGTTTTTTTTTTTCAGTGAGCCAGAGTGGGGGAGTTACCCAGCAGCCTCCTAAGAGCTCCAGCAGCTGGGAAAACCCCAGTGATTTGGAATAGTGCTTTCCCCTCTGGAAGCAGAGCTCCAAAGAGATTAAAAAAAAAAATCACGTTCTGACCAACAATGAGTAAGAATAAGCATAAGAAGCAAAGTAAGAACAGCAACCAAACCTTAGATTCCTTTTTTGGGGAAAAGAAAGATCATGGCAGAGAAAGGGAGGAGGACAGCACAGCCAGAGCTCTCCCACCAAAAGCTTCCAATAAACATGAAGA
>CM053592.1:54623223-54656485 GCA_028646515.1 Pseudochirops corinnae
AATGGTTGTATCAATTCACAACTCCACCAACAATGCATTAGTGTTCCAATTTTTCCACATCCTCTCCAGCATTTGTCATTTTCCTGTTTTGTCATCTTAGCCAATCTGATTGGCGAGATGTGGTACCTCAACGTTGTTTTGATTTGCATTTCTCGAATCAATATTGATTTAGAGCATTTTTCCATATGCTTAAAGATATCTTTAATTTCTACCTCTGAAAATTGGCTGTTCATATCCTTTGACCATTTATCAATTGGGGAATGACTTGTATTCTTGTAAATTTGACTTAATTGAGGGGCCTTCAATTTTGACATCTCTAATACAGACCAGTGATTTCCAACTAGCAGGGTTGAGGGAAGGGGGAGGCCCAGCGAAATCTCATGGGATCTATATCCATGCATCTTCTCAAGTCCAACAATGTTAATGAGAATTCATAAAATTCCATGTAGTTGATCAATGATTGTTAATTGATTTTAAAACGTTAATTTCAACATACGTCATAAATAGGTTAGAGCTGATATTTGAGTGCTTTTGGACATAAAATGGACTGTGATGCACAAATACTCAACTAATTTGGTAAAAAGATGTAGGATGATACCATGCTAACATGTAAGCACATTGATGGTTTATAGTGACAGAAAAAGAAATTTTATTCATTAAAACATGAAAACAAGGGTAAATTTAAAAAAAAGTTTCAAAGATAGAAATTGAGTTTAAGGAACTTTTTTTGAAATTTAGTCTTTTTAGTATTAGTATTATGGTTGTAAAGCTCTTTTGCATATAATTACTAAAGAGGGACAACCTTTTCTAAACAATTAGAAATTATTTAAACATTTGGGCACTGATGCATGAATTAAAAAGGACTATAGTTTTCATAAGAAAAATAAAATGATTTGTTACATTTTAAGTGAAAGTTTAGTTACTAATAGAGAGAAGGTTAAGTCATTAAAAGATATAGGGTGATAGGAGAAATAGAAGATAGGAACTTGTGACTGGAGTGAAAAATTTGTGAAGTGAAGATGGAGGAAACAAGAGTTTTTTGGACCAGTTTAGAGAGCCCAATAACAAGCAGCTAACAGATGGCTTCAGAAACATGATCCTTGATTGACTTAATGAAGACAAGTTCAATTACTATCCTTCAGAACAATGAGAGAGGAAGCTTCTCACAAATTCATCTTATCCTTCCCTTTTCCATTCCACCTGGTTTGAAAGGGAAAGGTGGAAAGACAAAAGGCAGTTGTTAAGGTTTTTTTTCTGTTTAGAAAGAAATGTCTAGTTTGGTTTATCTTGTCCAGAGAATCAACCTGAGAAGCTGTAAGCTCTATTCTGATTGCACAACATAGTATCCAAGGGTTGTGTTGTGTTTGTCTTTCATTCTCAAAGAGGACCATGACATCAGGGAGTGATGACATGACTTGCAGTTGAAAGTCAATTTAAGTGAGGGAGAGCTGTTCAAAGTCACCAATCTCACTTTCCCCTCCAGAGACATCTGGACCCAGTGGTCAGATATTCATTGGGACAACTGGAGATGGCTCAGAATGCAATGGCAGACTTTTCAGGCTAAGGTTTTTTTTTTTTTTTCAGGTTTTCACTTTAAATGAGATAAATCCTTCTTCTCCTTCTCCTTCTCCTTGATCCTTTCCCTCTCCCCCCCTCCCCACTCTATATCCAAGGGAATGAATTTTTGACTGGTGTGATTTGAATCACACATAACTGAAAGGACTAAACAACAACAACTTGTGTTGTTGTTTAATTTTTTTGGGGGGGTGGGGACAGTTACATGGCTCTATCCAGAGTACTGGGATAGGAATCAGGAAGACTCATCTTCACAAGTTTGAATTCAGTCTGTGTGACCTTCACCAAGTCACTTAACATATGCCAGAGCTCTTTATCCCCTGATAATGCTCTGGCTTAAACAGAAAGGTTATTGACATCAAGAGGTAATGTTTTGTAAGTATTCTCTTAAGGGTGATTGTAAGGTGAATGAGTTTGTGAGTGCTATGTTGGAGTATAGAAATTGTGAGTATTCACCTAGCTGCAGAGTGGTGAGGATCAACAAGCAAACAATTAACATTGAATTGCTTTGATGAAGTGAAGATGTTCCTGAATGGGCCAATAACCAGAAGGAAGCAATCTAGAATTGTGAGTTACCTTGAACACAGGATCTCCTCAGTTTTATGATTTCATTTTTTAAAACTCATATAGCTTTATTTTTTAAAAATTTATTCATTTTAATTTTTCAACATACTGTTTTATAAGATTTTGAATCCCCAGTCTTCCCCCTCCCACTCTCCACTCCTCTCCAAGATAGTAAGCAATATGATATAGGCTATACATGCACAATCATGTTGAACATATTTCCACATTACTCATGTTGTGAAAGAAGAATTGGAACATAAGGGCAAAACCAAGAGAAAGAAAAAAAAATAGTATGCTTCAATCTGCATTCAGACTCCATAGTTCTTTCTCCAGACGTAGAAAGTTGTTTTTTTTCCATTATGAGTCTTTTGGAATTTTCATAGATCATTTTTTCCCAATAGTTTTGGAATATTTTTGTACATGTGGCTCCTTTTCCCTTTTTAATGATCTTTTTGGGATATAGACCTAGAAGTGCCAATCAAAGGGCACACAGTTTTGTAGCCCTTTGGGCATAGTTACATATTTCTCTCCAGAAACATTTGATCAGTTCATAACTTCACCAACAATGCATTAGTATTCCACTTTTCCTACATCTTCTCCAAAATTTATCAATTTACTTTTTTTTGTCATATTAGCCAATTTGATAGATTTGAGGCGGTACCACAGAATTGTTGTAATTTGTATTTATCTAATCAATAGTGATGTAGAGCATCCTCCCCCCGCCATGATTATAGATTGCTTTAATTCTTCCATCTGAAGACTGCCTGTTCATATCCTTTGGCCATTTAACAATTTGGTCATAAACTCTTCCCTTCTCCATAGATCTGACAGTTAAACTATTCCTTGTTCTCTTGCTTATAGCAATGCTTTTTATGTCTAAATCATGTACCCATTTGGAATTTATCTTTGTGTATGTTGTAAGGTGTTGTTCATTGCCTAGTTTCTGCTAAACTTTTTCCAGTTTCCACAGCAGTTTTTGTCAAATTGTGAATTCTTATTCCAAAAGTTAAAATCTTTGGATTTTTTAGACAGAAGATTATTTAGTCATTAACTACTTTGTATTGCATACTTAAGCTTTTTTCATGGATCCACCATTCTATTTCTCAGGCAGTACCAAGTAGTTTTAATGATTGCTGCTTTGTGATCTACTTTTAAATCTGTATGGCTAGGCCACCTTCACTTGCATTTCTTTTAATTAATTCCCTTGATATTCTGGACTTTTTATTCTTTTGGATGAATTTTATTTCCTCTTCCATTAATCTGTGCAATTTATATTTTTTGTAAATATTAATCCATTTCACTTACATTGACAGCTTCATTGGCATACAGTTGGGAAAAATGGCTCCCAATTATTGTTTTAGTTGCCTCTTCATTGTGGTGGATTCACCCATTTAATTTTTGATACTGGCAATTTGATATTCTTCTTTCTTTTTTTAAAAATCAAATTAATGAAAGGTTTATCAATTTTATTGCTCTTTTCATAAAGCCAGCACTTAGTTTTATTTATTATTTTAATAGTTTCCTTAATTTCTATTTTATTAACCTCTCCTTTAGTTCTTAGAATTTCTAATTTGTTTTTTGATTGGGGATTTTTACTTTGTTTTTTTTCTTTCAGTTGCGTGCCCTATTCATTGAACTCCTGATACTCTATTTTCATTTAAGCAGTGAGAGATAGAAAATTTCCCCTAAGAACTACTTTTACTGCATGCCATAAGTTTTGGCATGTTGTCTCAGTATTGTCATTCTTTTTGATGAAGTTATTCTTTAATTTCTTGTTTGACTTAGTCATTTTTTTGTTGTTGGTACTCTATTCACTGCACCACCTAGCTGCCCCAATCCACTAATTTTTTAGGACTAGATTATTTAGGTCTCAATTAGTTTTCAGTGGATCTTTCCATGGTCCTTTATTTCATGTAATTTTTATTGCATCATGACCTGAAAAGGAGGCATTGAATACTTCTGTCTTTCTGCACTGGATTGTAAGGTATTTATGTCTTTGTACATGCTCAATTTTTGTGTACATGCCATGTATCACTTAGAAAAAGGTATATTCCTTTCTATTCCCATTCGGTTTTCTCTGGAGGTCTACCACATCTAACTTTTCTAAAATTCTATTCACCTGCTTAAAAATCTTTATTGTTTATGTTGTGATTAGATTTCTCAGGTACTTAGTATAAGAGGTCGAGTTCCCTCACTATTATAATTTTGCTATTTCTTCTGGTAATTCATTTAACTTTGCTTCCAAGATTTTGGAGGCTATACCACTTGGTGCACTTATGTTTAGTATTGATACTATTTCATAATACATGGTATTTTTAAATAAGATATAGTTTCCTTCTTTATCTCTTTTAATTAGGCCCATTTTGCTTTTTCTTTGTGTGAGATCAGGATTGCTACTCCTGCTTTTGTTTATTTCTGTTGACCCATAATGTCTTCTACTCCAACTGCTTGCCTTTACCCAGTGTATATTCCTCTGCTTCAAATGTATTTCTTGTAAACAATTTATTGTAGGATTGTGGTTTTTAATCCATTCTACTATCTACTTCTGTTTTATGGGAGAGTTCATCCCATTCACATTCACAGTTATGATCCATCCTATTTCCCCCTTTTTTCCTTTTCTCTTGGCTTTTCCTTTTTCCCTTCTCACCAGTGGTTTGCTTCAGAAGACCACCTCCTTCAGTCTTACCTCCCTTCTATTTGTCCATCTCTTTTCTTTTCCCTTTCTCCTACTATTTCTTCTTTCCTTTCTGCCCTTCCTTCAATCCTCTCTCCCTTTTCTTCCTCTTTTCTCTTTTTACTTCCCTTTAAAATAAGAGAGATTCCTATAGTCAATTGAATTTGTATGTTATTCCCTCCATGAGCCAAATATAACAACAGTCAAGTTGAAACAATGCTCACCTCCCTCCCTTCTTTTCCTTTACTGTATTTGGTCTTTGTGCTTCTTTATGTGGTATAATTTGTTCTGTTCTACTCCCTTTCCTCTTCCAGTATAATCTTTTTTTTTTACCCCTTCATTGATTTTTATATCCTCACATCAAAGGCAACTTTGTGAGAACATCCTCTGTCTATGTACACCTCTTTTGTTTAAATGTACAGTTCTCAAGAGTTACAACTATCATCTTCCTGTGTTTGGATGTAAATAATTTAACCTTATTGAATAACATGTATTTTTTTTCTTTCCTGTTTACCTTTTTATGCTTCTCTCGAGTCTTATATTTGAAGATCAAATTTTCTGTTCACCTGTGTTTTTGTTTTTCATCAGGAATGATGAAAATTCCCTATTTTATTGAAGGTTTAACTTTTCTTCTGAAAGATTATACTCAATTTTACTGAGTAGTTAATTCTTGGTTGTAATTCAAGCTTACAATATATGATATTCCAGGCCCTCTGGAATAACTAATGACTCTATGACTTCTAGTGTTGGAGTTTGGCTGTGTTGAAGTCAAGCGGGTTTTTTCTGCATTTCTCCAGTGGTACATTGAAGCACAAGGAGGTCCAACATCCTGAAGATAGCAGACCACCTGCAGCTGTGCTGAAACACTCTGGGAGTCTCTGAGCTGGAGTCTGCCAGTTCTCCTAGCTAAGCTAAAGCTTGTGTTTGTTCCTTGTGTTGACAATTCTCTGTTCTACCACATTTGAGCTCAGCATCTCCCACTGTTTTTTTGAGTTGGAGCTTGTTGCTAATTTTCTGGGATTCTTTTTGTCATGGAATCTGCTTACCTTTTACTGATTTGATATGGACCTTTCCTTCCAGTCATCCAAGTTTCCCAGGCCAAACAGCTGCTCCACCCTGTCTTTCCACTGGCCCTGGTGATCCAAGATTTGTTCTGTTATGTTATTTTATTGTTTTTTGGATGTGAAAGATGGGAGAGTGTAAAGACATGCACAAGCAGCTTTCCAGAGTATAGCAGCTATGAACAGCTTTCAAGGTTCTGATTATGTAGTATAATGAACACTATATTTTCAGTAACAAATCACTACAAAACATTCACAGAGAATGAAGGTACAACATTTAGAATGTTACAACTTATCACAGAAAATCAAAATACAGCATTCACAATGACATAATAACTCAATGACTTATCACAGAAAATGGCCACATAGTTTTCACCAAAGTGGTCACATACTTTTGAACAAAGTACAATCATTAAGTCAATCAATCACTTACTAACTCAATCATTCAATCATAAAGTACAAAAGGTCAAATACCTCCACCCATGGGGCACACTAAATTACAAATCAGTCACTATTTAGTCATCAGTCACTATTCAATCATCAGTCACTACTCAGTACTCTCTTAAAGGGTAGTGGGAAACACAGGCCATCCACCTGTCAGTCACAACTAAATCACAATTTCATCACTACTCATTATCCACAGAGAGGTCTTTCCACCTTGACATGGTGCCAGCTCCTACCTGAATTCACCAAACTGTCACCTGGGTTCAAAGGCAGAAAGCTCCCAGATCCTTGTCCAGTACTTTTTGCAGTTCCTGTTCCACATTGAAGCTCATAGTGCCCAGTCCACCTGAAATCCTTCACACTCTCTATTCCTGGGAAGTCAAGGCTTAACAAAGACAGAAACAGACAAAGTACCAACACCACAGTCATGCTTCCTCAGTCTTTGGCAGCTCTAGCTGGCCCTCAGGAATCCTCAGCAGCCTCAGCAGCTCCAGCTGGCCCTCAGAATTCTTCAGGAGCTTCATTCTCAAAATCAAAATCACTTTCTCCAAGGAAGTTCCAGTCCAGCAGCAGCAGCCCAGCCTTCAGGTGCTCATCCCAAGAAGTTCTGACTTTCCCAGCTGGGGTTTTTCTTTATATACAATATTGCTTCCTCCTGTTCAGCCCCTTTCTGTTAAATCAGCAACAGGGGTTCATATCTTCTGTTTCTTTAATGGAGGCTTAATTTGAAACTAGGTGCTAAGTATCTGTCAGCTTAGCAATATGAAAGGATCTTCAAATCTTCATATTATTGCAGGGAGTGACAGTGATTTACTACTTACTCTTCCATTTTGGCTGCCAGAAGCAAATTTTATGCTTTTCTGACAATATCCTGTAAATGTGGGTCCTAAAAAAATTATTGGTGGAAGAGTGTTATCCAAGTTTATATTTGAATTTTGATTTATTTATTTTTTTTATTTGCCTCAATATATGTTGTTTTTTCACTATTACCACATGTCTTGTATTTACTAATAGTCATGTTCAAGAATTAAAAGTATGTTGTTGTGAGTATCCAGCATGTGTCAATGTAAAACTTGTATGGATTGTCTATACCCACTGTAGTCTGAGATCATGTATTAAATTACTGAGTAGCAGGTTGTGAAAATAGAAACACTTAGATGGGGGTTAAAGAACTTGAAAAGAGAATGTTTTCCCTTCAATAGTGTTATATCTCAGACCTTAAGAAAATTGAATCTAACAATATAATAGTGGTCCATCTTTCAGAACCAGAGAAAATTGGAATGAATCACCCCCAGAATATGAATAGATATCTGTATGCCATTTATAAGGGGTGTTAGTATGTTATTACATTGTGAGAGTGGTCATACCATACACATATTTCTTTCATACTGAAAACTCATCAGTTTTAGAATGAAAAAAGCTGTGACATAGAAAGCTCACATGACTTTCTAAAGATCAAGAAAACAATAGGTAGAGGATCCAGGACCTTAATCCAGATCTTTTCTGTTCAATTTTAGTCCTCTTTCCATGAAACTCTACTGATCTTTCCTTTGCCACAGTTTAAGTAAAGAATTAGCTAATTCAGTGAGGAAATGACAGAAGCAGGTCTTAACTACGTCACAGTCAAATAACTGAATGATTAGAGCAAAATTATGGAGAATGTGGGGGTTATGAAGGATTGTGATTGAAAAATGAGAGAAAAATGGGAAGGGAAAGATATGAAAGGAGTCGAGAGGACCCGAATTCAAATCTGACCTCAGACTCTTAACTCTTACTAGCTGTGTCACCTTGGGCAAGTCACTTAACCCAATTGCCCTGCTCTCCAAAAAGAAAAAAAAAAAGAGTAAATGGAGAGTGTAACATTATGCCGTAAAATGTCGTTTTTCATTATTTACAAAAGACCACTCCAAGAGTATTGTTTTTCCCATTTGTCACTCTACTGCACCCTAACATAGAACATGAAGGAAATTCAAATACGGAAGAAAGCACAATCATGCTCAAGATATATTACAGTTCTTTATTCCCTTGCACCTGATAGCTTTGATTATAATGAAGATCAGAGATGTACTTATTCTCTTTCAGTGTCAGCTCTTTAGCAAGAAAGAAGGGAGAGGCCTTTTTTTATTTAATATTTGGAAACTAGGATAAAGAGAATTATAAGTTCTGAAAACTACCCCATGTATATATATGCACGCACACATGCATGTGAAAGGAGTAATTTACTGAGAATATATATTTTTTCTCTCTTCACATGTATGTGCACACACAGAAATATACATATATATGTATATGTATGATATATATATATACATATATATACACATATATGTATATATATATATATATATATATATATATATATATATATATATTTACACACACACATTCTCAGCAAATTACTCTCCCTTCAACATACAATATAGCGGAAAGAACAGAAGATTTAGGATCAGAAGAACTGGGATCAAACTGGTACTGTTACTTCTTATCTTTGTGACCTTGGGCAAATTATTATATTCCTCCAGGTCTCAGTTCCCTCATATATATAATAAGTATATAGGATAAAATTATGTCTCAGGTTCCTTTTAATTCACACCAACCAAATAACATACAATTATTAAGTACTTGTGTTGTGTTAAGCCCAGTGTTAAGCCCTGAGGATACAAATAAGAAGAACAAAAGAATCCATGCTGCCAGAGATCTCACATGCAAAAAGGAGGGGACAGAGGAGGGAGATGATAAGTATGTATATAAATGTAAACCAAAACAAAAATAAAGTGAATAAAATACAAAAAATAGAAAATAATTAAATACAAAGTAGTATGGGTGAGAAAGTAGGCACTACCAATTCGGGATGATCAGTAAAGGCTTCACGTGGAAGGAAATACTTCAGATACGTTTTGAAGGAAGAGAAGGATCCTATGAAGTGAAAATGAAGAGGTATTAAATTCTAAGAATTGGGTACTGCCGGTGCCAATGCCCAGAGATGAGGAGGAGTATTTGTAGCAGAAATAGCAGAAACAAGAATTTCCCATCAGATAGGCTAAATACCATAGTATCTAAGGGGAACATTGATCAATGAAGCAAGAAAAAAAGTTCTTGCCTGTTTTGGGGAAGGTTTTTAAAAGCTTGTCAAAGTAGTTTATGTTTTATTCCTGAGGTAAGGGAAAGCCAGTGGATTTTACTTTTATCAATCAATCAATAAGCATCTTTTAACATCTAACCTCTATGCATCAGAAATACAGATTGATTTTTGTTGAGGATGTTTTCTTTGAAAAGGGAAAAAGAACCTATCTTTACAAAAATATTTATACCAGGTTTGTTTGTTTCTTTTGTGCTGGCAAAGAATTGAACCTTGAGGAGAAGCCCATAGATTGGAGAATGGCTGAACAAGTTGTGGCATTTGATTGTAATAGAATATAAAGGTGCTACAAGATGATTTCAGAAAAACCTGAGGCTTAGGTGAAGTGATGGAAAGTGAAGTGAGTAAAACCAGAACACTGTGCGCAGTAACAGAACATTGTGATAGCCTACTATAAAAGTTTTAGCTACTCTGATCAAAATGATGATTTAAGACAAATCAAAGGGACACATGGTGAAAAATGCTAGGGAAAGAGAGAGAGAGAAGGGGGTTGGAGAGGAGAGGATTTGGAATTCAAATTTTTTAAAAAGTGAATGTTAAAAATAAATTTAACCATGAAAAAGGGACTCTGATCTTTGTTTTCCCTTTGGGAAAAACACCCAGAAGTACTTGCTTAGGATTTTTGAATCCAAATCAGTCAGAGGACACTCAATTTAAGGCAGTTTGCAAATTCAAAAAGAAACCAGTCTTATGACTCCAGGCATTAGGTTCTTGTGGTACTGTGTGCCACATAGATATATGTATATGAAGAAAAATGTTGTCATCCTGGAATGTTTCAGTGGTAATAGACATAAGAGATCATTGGGCATTGTTATCTGGTTTTCAGGGTGCAAGAAATAGGAATCATGTATAGATAAGGAAAGTCCAATCCCTTTAGGATTGACTAACGTTCTCTTTTCTGGGAAATGGAATGCATCCAAAGTGCAGTCAGTTCATCGGTAAGCATTTATTAAGCATCTTCTATAAATGACAGCTAATGTACTAAGATTTGGAAATAAAAAAAGAAGTAAAAGAGAACCTCCCCTCAAGGAGCACATCATCCAATAATCATGGAAATATTCCACTTTTTGTTGCTTTATTGCTCAAGATTTGATTTTCTTTACACTTGTTAAGGAAAATGTGAACCTCACCTCTAGTTCTTTTGTGATCTCTAAGAGGCAGTGAAATGGTACAATGGTTAGTGCTGAGCTGGAAACTGGGAACACCTGAATTCGAATTTGACCCCAGACACTGAGCTGTGTGATACTGGAAAAGTTACTTTAAAAAATTCTGTTTGCCTCAGTTTCTTTAACTGTGAAATGGGGGTAAAAATAGTACAAATGCTCATTGCTGTGAAGATCAAATGAAATAATATTTGAAAGCTTTTAGCAATGTGCTTGGCGCACAGTGCTTAATAAATGCTTGTTTCTTTCCTTCTCTGTATCTAAATTCCAGCTAAAGCAAATCCTTTCCAGGTATTACAATTATCTCAGTCTGTATAAAAGTCCTATATGGGCTTGCTCTTTTAAAAATGATTAACATTAAAATGTACTTGAGTCATGTTTTCAATGTAAAATAAGTACTATGATAGTTTTCTGAGGCCTTTGGAAAGTTAAAAGCAATGAAATGTGAAAAGTCATCATTATTACTAATTGCCTAAAAATACATTTGTAGCTTTAGAAACAGATATATTTATTTTGTAGTCTTACTAGTAATGAAGTTGAGATAGTTAAGAAAAAGAATTAGTTTCCCATTTTTAATGAATCTTGAATGTTTTCTGGCTATAAGCCGGCAACCTGGATAATGGATATTAAGGAAAGTCTTAAAAATGTCAATTACCCTTGCCAAACCTCATAATTTCAAAACTCCAGAGCTATAATTCTTTATTATTACTTACAGAAACTTGAACAGCTATCTTGTGGGCTAAACTCTTTCTAAAGCTAGAAAAAATATATCATTTTCCTGAAGACTTTGGTATTTCATCATATCTAAGATGTTATTAGTGTGGTGCTCTCTCCCCAATGTATTAAGGCATTACACACATTCTGTGCGATCTCATTCATATTTCTGTGATTTCTCCAGAGACTATACCTCTGGTTTCTTTAATGTTTCCTAGATACTAGGACAGCATTTCCCCATCCATCTATTAATCTCTCATATTTCAAATTGTATAACTTGCCTGTGTCCTTTTCCAATAATATATTTTCTCTTTATGCTAGAGTTCATCCCCAAATTATACTCCATAATTACATTCATTGAATATCCAATCAATGGATGTTTGGGTTACTTATCATTTAAGTATTTTTCCAAGATCAGAAGTTTCCATTATTTGATCACTAGGCACTATGTGTACCAGACACTATGCCATTTGCAGAAATACAGCATCTCTTGAAGGACTTTGGAGTTTGTATGAAATGCTTTTGTGTCAGTAGGCAGCCTAGTATCACTCCAGGGACTGTGAAGCTTCCCAAATGCAATGTAGTCTGCTCTTCTGCCCTTATATGATTTTTTTAAAAAAAATAAATGATTTCTTTTATTTATTTCACTAAATATTTCTTAATTATAAGTAAAAAAGTTAACAATCATTTTTTAAGTTGTGAGTTGCAAATGCTTTTCATTCCTCCTTAAAAAAGGCAAGCAATTTGATAATGATCATGCATGTGAAGTCATGCAAAATATATTTCCATATTAACCACTTAGCAAAAGAAAATGCAATCAAAATTAAACAATAAAAATAAATACAGGTTTTTTTAAAAAAAGTATCCTCCAAACTGCATTCAGAGTTCATCAGTTTTCTTTCTGGAGATCTAAAGCATTTTTCATCATGGGTCCTTTGGAATTGTCTTGGATCATTGTGTTGATCAGAGTAGCTAAGTTTTTACAGTTGATGATGCTTAAAATTTGGTTATTACTGTGTACGATGTTCTCCTGGTTCTGCTTACATCACTTTGCACGACTCCATATGTCTTCCCTGGTTTGTTTGTATTTTCTGAAGTCATCTTGCTCATCTCTCTATATAGCACATTAGAATTCCATCAAAATCATATACTGTAACTTGGAGTGCAGGGTGTTTTCAGGGAAGACTAATACCTCTAGTGTGAGGACTATTGAGCCCTGTTCTGGGCACTTTTCCATCTTTGATGTCCCTTATCTAGCTAACTCTCACTTGTGACTTCAAGAAGCTGTAGCATGTACAATGGTCAAATGCTGGTAAACCATTTGGGCAGATGGGGTAAACCAGGCTGAGAACAATTAGTATCAATTTGATTAATTCAGTGAAAGAGTAATGGAATTATACTTCTAATGAACCACTCATAGATAGTATTTGCCATTTGCTTCCTTTTCCTGCAAACATTTTAAAAGGACCATCCTCTGGCATCTTTTGGTCTTAGGGATTCACAAATTTGGAAGTAATTGGCCCACCCATGTTAGAAAAACAATGCTTTCAGACAATTAGATGGATTTTCTCTAGCAGTAATTGCTAGGTCTTGAGTCAGTTTAAGAATTGAATATTCTTTTAATGAGAAGGACAATTGGTCTTATTTGTAGATTGGAAGAATAAGAATTAAATCTCAAAGCTTGATTAAGAAGCATTCTATAAAATATGAATTTTTGAATGCTCTATTACAAATCAAAGGACATATTTCTTACACTATATGCATACAACACCTTTCAAAATCAATGTCATCCAAGTATTTCATAATTTCATATCTTAAGTTGAATAAAAATCTTATCCTTAATCAAGAAAATTTTTTGTCTCATAAATTATTTTCCAGCACTCAGTACAGGGATAATTATACACAGAGAGTATGGGATCATTAAGCTTATAACAGCAGTTCATAAGGCCCTTTTAAACGAATCCCATTTTGAAGTACTAATATACATTTTAGGTAGATGAGAAGAAAGAGTCTAGTGAATCCATAACCACATTGTAACACCTCACGTAAACATGAATATAAGTATACACACACACAAATACTCACATGAACATATACACATATTGGGGAGGTCATATGGTTCAAAATCTAGCTATGGAACATATAAATACTATTTTTTACCTAGTAGGGGGTGGGGAACCAAGTGCAGCCCCTTGACTGAATCCAAATTTCACAGAACAAATCCCATTAGAGTAATATAGAGGTTTCTGAAACACAGTAGCTGTATTGTTCATTTCTTTTTTTTCATTAACACCTGAAGAATTTTGAAATGGAAAATGTTAGGAGCTTTGAAAATGCATTTAAATAGCCCCATGTATTTATGGTTCAAAAACATTTTCTTCACAATAATACTTTGGGATAGACAAAGCAAATATTATAATTGCCATTTTATAGATACGGAAACCAAGGCTCATAGAGTTTTAATGTCTTGTCTATGATTATAGAACTAGGAAATGTTGAATCCAGAACTTGAACTCATGGGTTGTTGATGTTCCAAATTCTGTGCTCATTCCACTGTTCCATGCTATACCATTAATAATATGCGGGTTACAACAACAACAAATGTTCTCATTGAGGCTTCAGTAGTAATTAGGCTATAAGGTAAGTACAAATGTCTTTCCTTAAGCTACACAGTTGCATACACACACATGCATATACACATACACCCACCCGCATACACCCCTCCAACCCCTCCCCCACACTCACACACACACACACACACACACACACACATTCTGCCAGACCAGGGTAAGAAAAATGCATAATGATCTTCCAATTGAAAATTGCTGCCTCTCCCATATAGAATTATATCATGTATAATACATAAAATAAATTATTTACCATAAGGTCAATCAGTATCACATTTCAAAATGTCTTAAGTGTGTACATCTGTTATTTGGGGCTAGGAGGGGTGGGCTGGAATTATGATTGTGATTGAATGAGTCTAGGGAACTCCCCACATTGAAATTTCCTTAATGAATGCAGATAGCTATTTATCTAAATTTTCCTTTAGGAAATTGCTGCTCTTCCTGACATATTTGAATAGCTCATAGTCACACAGCTAGTATATGTGAGAGACAGGGGTAGGTCATCCTGACTTTAAGGTAGATCTACCCACTTTGCCATTATGTTTTTTTTTTAATACTTGTGGCAACAAAAAAAGAAAAAAATTACACTGAGTTATTTTGAGATATTTTATATGCATTTTCAAAGCTTCTAACATTTTCCACTTCAAAATTCTTCATGTGTTAGTAGAAAGAAAGAAAAAAAAAAAGCAATATAGCTAGAAGTAATGTGTTTTTACAAACTTCTACATTGTACTGTAGGAGGAAAATACAATTTCTATGTTTTGATAGCTACTTCTGGAAATAGGAATAATAACAACTTGTAAATGACTAAGAAACTTTGGATAAAAGATGAAGATTTTATTTTTTTCTTTGGAAATAAAATAGATAGATACAGATACAGTTGTGCTCTAATACAATTTGAATTCATAATTTTTTTTCTGAATAGAGAAAGCCCAAAGAACTTTAGGCTGTGTGTTTTTCTTTCCTTCTAGTCAGAAAATCAAGTAGAGCTCTCTTATTCCTTAGTTAAGATACGTGAGATCTAGGATTTTAAGACATTTGATCCAGTGAACTTTGACTCCACATAAGGCACACATATTTTGCTTGCTAAAAAAGTAGTATCTTCTCCCTAGATAAAAGGAAATTTTATTGGATCTCTGATGTCCATCTAGACCCTAGGCTTCATAAATCTCAGTAAAGCAGCCAAACAATGACTTTTATTATCTTTGACTTTATGACTTTATAATTATCTTTTATTTAGCCCATTACTATTTGTTTTCCAATCATAATGTTTTCAACAATAATCAAACTTTTTCATCACTTCTGTAATTATTTTTAGACACTAAATGTTTTGGAGGTTAACTTCTCCCTATTGCTCAAATTTTATGGACCAGGTTGGAATGCATTCAATACTAATCATCTGAGAGCTGCAAATGATGATCTTACCAAGAAGCTGGCTTGAGTTAAAGCAGAATGAATATCTCAATTGGCAGTTCCAGATAATGGAAGAAAAATGGGACTGTGGGAAGAGGTGGGATGAAGATAAATCAAGGAGTTGGGAAAATTACATTAGAATATTGAAGCTTTTATAGAATTGCATCCTTGGCACCTTGTTTTGATCCCATTTGTCTGACTCCACTTCAGCAACTCAGCCAGCTGAATGAGGAGCATTAATGATATTTTGTTTATGTGGAGACATTTTGTTTATGTTATGTAGAGAAATATGTATACATATTCTATGTATAGAATACTCCTTCTGGATTCATATTCCGGTCAGTCTTAAAGAATCATTTGCTAATTCCCAGCCTGTTGACATTTTCACTGCAGAAACAAAGTGAATTTTTTATGTGGCTTTGTTTTAATTCATTTTTGTAAATCTGGTTTACTCATTGCAAGTATTCTGTTCTCTATATTTGATTTATTTTTATATCTATAAAAGCTGACTAAGAAAAACAATAAGATTAATGATTACTCAACAAAATTTTTGACAAGGCACCCTTGACTAATTCATGTCTCCTAAATTTCTATATTTAATACCTAATTAGAGCTTAAATTATTATATCTAGACTTAAGAAAGTGTTAATAATACAGATTAAAAATGAAGGTGTGTGTCCATACATTCACCACCACCTCTATAGGATCTGCTTGTTAAAAATTTAGTAGCCCACCCCAGAATAATTATAAACTTTTCTTGAGCTTAGCAGTACAGCAATGAAACGTTCGGGTAATAAAGTTATCATCAATCTGAAGGCTTGGTGAACAGAAGCAGATGATGATGATGATGATGATGATGATGATGATGATGATGATGATGACGATGACGATGATAGGCATTATTTATAAAGTGTTTTAAAATTTGTAAAGTGCTTTATTTCCATTTTCTCATTTGAATTTACCTCCTCATTTTGAATTCTGGAGTAGATCGTGCAAAGAACTTTACAATGATTAATAGTCAGAGCTACAGAGAATCAGTTCAAATCCAGCTACAGACACTGAATGACCATGTCCAAGTGAGTTAAATTCTGTCAGCTTTAGCTTCATCTGTAAATGATAATCATAGCACTCACTTCCCAGTGTTATTGTGAAGATCATATCAGATATGTGTAAAGTACGTTGAAAAGGTAAAAGCAGTATATAAATACTAGCTCTTATTACATTTATATATTTATATGTTTACATAATAATATATAATGAATATTATATTTACATACCAGACATAAAAATATCCGAATGCAAATGCACATACCCATATGTGTATACACCACACATATAATGACATTTTTTTTTTCCATTTTAGAAATCACTCCTCAATTAAAAAATAAACACAAAATAACTTGGAAGAAGAGACATGAACAATTGTGAATACTTGGAGATTCAACAGGGAATGCCCATCAATGACAAGTCTGTAGGTGACTCAGGCCTTGAATTATCTTTACCATGACTGTTTTTCACCACATGTATATCTAAATGTTATTGGAGATAAAGATTAAATCAGAATTCTATCATTGTATACATGCACCCCTTGGAACCCCCCATTTCTAATAAAAAAAATCAGTTAAATCAATGTTTATTACATTCTGGTTCTAATGATTTTAAGAGATATTAGGAGAATGGAATAAGATCTTCTATGTATTCACTTTATTGCACAGTGCTCTGAGATTGACAGTTGGGTATAAAGATGGAAAATAACACAATCCATAATTCCTAGATGTCCTCAGGTAGAGCAGACATGTCAGCATGTCCTTTGTATTGGAATTTGTAGGTAGAGGTAACAATCTAATAGTTTACTTCTCTTCTCTCACTCTATACCTTTTCTTTTCAACTTGGGCTGACTGACAGTTTTGGTTAGAAAAATGAAAAGTATGAGATAATCACAGAGAATACAACAGTTAGTCACCTCCTGAAAGAAAGAAACAGAAAGAAAGAAGGAAAGAAAGAAAGAAAGAAGGCAGGAAAGAAAGAAAGAAAGAAGAAAGAAAGAAAGAAAGAAAGAAAGAAAGAAAGAAAGAAAGAAAGAAAAAAGAAAGAAAGAAAGAGAACAAGGAAAAGCTCCTTCGTCATAGCAACGGAAAGGATGCTCAACTGGGATACAGAACTCATTTGTATAGCACTTCTCCCTTCCTTCCCACTCCCAATCCCTCAGCAATACATTGTAACTGATACACCATTGGGACATTCATCAAGTCTGAGGGTCCAAGACTCCTTGTTAGTTGGCATCTTTTATGGCCTTAGTGAATCAGGAAACTAGATCAATTAATACTTGGAAATAAATTTCTTGCTTTTTTTTTTTTTGAGGAGAAGAGTGTGTATCCTAGACCACATGTCAGGAATCTTAACTGATATTACTTTACTACACTTTTGAGGACCACTAAAAATTTTCACAAATGTGATTGGTGAGATAAAACTTTTAAATGCTTCTGATGCAAGTATGCTATTCACAACAATCATACCATTATGAGGCAATGTAGAGGAGGCAAAAAGAAACCCAGTTGTATTCTTCCTGTTCTGATGAATTTGAATTTATTTAAAAATACAAATAAATACAGTAATAACTGTATTATAACACTATGAATAATATAACATTATGAATCAGATTGCCCTTCTGATCAATGTTAAAGGGTCAGCACTCTAGGGGAAATCACCCTAAGCCCAGTCATTTTGGTATATCAATATTTATCTTACATGACATCTGAGATGCGTGTGTTCCTATACTAAAATGAGTGAACAGTGTTATAGTGAAAAGAAGAATAGTTACATATAATCACAGAAAGGTTCAACAAATAGTTTATAGGGTTTAAAGGATGACACTCTTCTCTCTTTGTTTTATAATTTCCATCAACCTTTCACTCCATCCCTCTTTCTCTTCTTCTCTTCCTCCCTTTCTTCTTCAATTCCTCTCCCTCCTTCCCTCCATCCATCCATCTCTCCCTTCATTCCCTCCTTCCACTACTTCCTTCCTTCTTTCCTTTGAATTTATTGATATGGAGAATGCTTATACCTCTGGGGATACCAATGGAGATCATCACTTTCTCTGAAATGTAGTAAGATGCTTGGGGCACTGAAAAATTTAAATGACTTGCTAAAGGTCACAATGCATGTGTGTGCGCATGTGTGTGCTTGTGTGTGTGTGTGTGTGTGTTTAGATTTGAACCCAGGTCTTCTTTACTCCAAGTTTTATAATTTATCCAATTCTACAGTGCAAAAATCATGATATTATATTTCAAAAATAGTATTATACTTCTTTAGAAATACCTCTGTTGCAGTTTCATGGTGTGTTGTGGGGGTGGGGAGGTCATCTCAAATGAAATCACAGACTCAGACCACCTCTGATGCAAGTTTAGGCATTTACTGACAGTGGCACATCTCCAGTGGGTTGAGTTCCAAGAGGAAACAGCAAATACAGTAAGACAAGATGGGCAGTTTTATAGTATAATGATGTTGATTACACAACAGAACATATCTTGGAAATACACAAATAGAACTGTGATCTCACTAGGATAGGTGATGCTTCAGTGGTTTAGGAAAGGGAAGAAAATGGGATGGGAAATGAATAAGCAAAAATGCTTATTATGTGACAGGCACTGTGCTAAATACTGTACAAACATTATCCCATTTGATCCTCATTACAACCCTATGAGATAGGTGCTGTTATAGTTCTCATTTCACATTTAAGAAAGTTAGGGCAAACAGAGGTTAAATGACATGTTTAGAGACATATAAGCATAGTAATGCTAGTGACAGAAGATAAATTTGAACTCATTTCTTCCTCACTTCTGACTCAGTTCTATGCATTGTACCTCCTTGCTAATATAGAACACAACCTACTCCTTCATGTCATTTAATCTTTTTCAGTGTGCTTTCATAAATGCCACACAGAGTATCAGTGAAAGCTACTGGGTTAAAAGGATGGGGTTTTAGAGTGAAGAACAGCTTATGACCATTGAATGTGGAACACTGTTTTGAAAATGGAATCCTGACTGCCCTCCATTTCCTAGGCAGTGCTGTCCATCTTAAACAGCTCAATATCCATATTTAAAGCACATTCAACATAGCTATACAGATGGAATAATTCCATGGACTTTTCAGTCAACTGTGTCATAATCTCGGAAATATCTATTTATCTATCTGGGTCTTTGCTAATCTCTTGATTGACTATAAATCTCAATAATGAGGTGTATAGTTGTTTGGGAGCTTGATGAAAATAGCACAATGTCATCTAGAGGACCATGTGATCTATGAGGACTCCTTCTTGAATTTAGATTTGGCATAGGACATTCACTATGACACTGATAAACATGATAGCTGAGTGTATGTGTCACAGTTTTATGCCTCATTTGATATTGATAATTGGAGGGTCCTTGAGCAAAGTCATCTGTTTGGTAATACCTGCCAAGGAATCTTATTCTCTGACATTAACATTTGTGTGAGAAGACAGCCTCAAGAGGCCTGAGTCTTGCTCTGCCAGGATAATAATTTTATCCTTCAAAAGATGGAGGAACCAAAAGGAGTTTTATTCTGGATCTAATTATTATAAAAAGGGAGGACTCAGTTGCTAAGGTTAGAAATGATGGGAGCCTATGGAGGGAAATTACCATTCTTAATAGTGGTAACAAGAGTCTAAATAGATGATTTCAATAGAGATAAATGTAAAGTCATGTGATAGAGTTAAAAAAAAATTAAGTTCACAAACGTAAAGTAGGGGAAGGGCAGCAGTTGTTCTGAAAAAGATCTGAGGGTTGTAGTGGAATGTAAGATAAACACGAGTGTAATGTGGCAGCCTAAAAAGCTAAATGTGATCTTAGATTACATTAAGAAAAGCATAGCTTCCAGAAATTTGAAGGTGTGCTCTGCTCTCAACAGATCCCATCTGGTGTATTATGTTCAGTTCTGGGCACCAGGGTCTATGAACTACATTGATAAGCTAGAATCTATGGAAAGAGGCAACTAGCATGATAAAGAAAGATGTCATGAAAGATGACAATCATATCAAGAAATGGAGCATGTTTAGTCTAGAAAAAAAATACTCAGATGGCATATAAAAGTTACTTTCAAGTATTTGGAGGAGTGTCATAGTGATGAGGAACTAGAATTATTCCATTGACCTAAGAGGGCTGAACCAGGAGCAAGAGGTGGAAGGTACAAAGAGGTAAACTTAGGTTTCATGTCAGAAAAAAATATTGTAACAATGAAATTTGCCCCAAAGTAGAATGACTTGCCACAACAGCTGTTGGGTTCTCCCTTAAAGATTTTCAAGCAGAGGTTGGGTGGTCATTTGTTGTAAATCTTATAGTAGGAATGTCTTTCATTTTTGAATTGGACCAAATGGACTCAAAAATTCTTTCCAATTCTCCAATTCTGTGATTCCATGGGCTTCTGAGATCAAATGCTTTATTAAAAAAAACAAGTATGGGGAAAGAATTGTAAAACTTATTTATATAAGCTTGGTTTTACTATTTATGACTTGTGGGATACTGGTAAAATTTTTTTAGTCTTTCTGGGTTCCAATTTGCTCATATGTTTATTGGAAGGGTTGGTCTTCTAAATTGACTTTCAGGTCTAGAGCCTATTATCTATGATGTTGTATTCTGTTGACATCTCAGTATGTTCTGTGACTTTGACTTTGTGATTCCTTATTTTTAAAAATCACCTTCAAAAATGCCCAGTTATTGCACTATATTTTCACCAAAATTAATATCAGTACATACAGAGACCATTAATATAAATGAGCTTAGCAAGGTCTTTTTGCTTTCCAGTCACTTGCTATGTTTCCCTAAGATGATATTCTATCACCCACTTTCGTGCCTTTGCATTGGTTGTATCCAACATCCTCAGTTTTCTTTTGCAAGTCCTTGGCTTCTTAAAAATTCAGCTGAAGTGTTAACTCTAAGACAAGGACTTTTTTTTTTATCTATACAGTTGTTAGTACCCTCCTCAACCTACATTAATTTACATTTAATTATTTTTGGAGGGGGGAAGGCAAGGCAATTGGGGTTAAGTGTCTTGCCTGAGGTCACACAGCTAGTAAATGTGTCAAGTGTCTGAGGCCAGATTTGAAATCAAGTCCTCCTGACTCCAGGAGTCTATTCAGTATGCCACCTAATTGCCCCTACATTTACTTTTTAATGTTCTTTTTGTGTGTATTTTCTTGTGTACAGTGTTATTCCCTATGTCCACCTTCCCACTGTTACTCCTTCAATAGAATATAATATTTTGGAGGGAAAGCATGTGTTTATTTTTGGTTTTTGTATGCCTAGTACCTGTTCTAGTGCTTGGCACATTGCAGGTACTTGATAAAGACTTGCTAAATTGAACTTAATTTAATTAGATTGGTTGTCATTTTATGTTAATACCATCAATGGATTTTCCTATGATTCTTTTAACAATTTCCCCTCTTTGAGATATTTTGAATGTTAATTCCCGTAGCACTTATAAAATTGTTTAAATGACAGAGTGGGTTTCATTTGTATGTATTTAATCAGTTACAATCATTCTTCCTCATTCTGTTTTTTTGAACATTATTTCTACTTCCTCTCACTGGCTGCTACTTTTTCTATTACATGAATTAAATACCAATATTGCTGTTCTAATATTATTAATGATGACTATACCTTAGGTTGCTGGGAGATCTGTTCTATTTTGTATCAATGCTTTTTGAGATATATCAGTTCTATGTGCTCCATTTCTTCCAGTAATATGTCAATTTTTAGGTTGGGCTCAGGTGTTCATTCTCCCACTAAAGACTTATCAGATGCTTCCACTTAAAATTTCTCTTTTCTTTCTCAGATTTCTGTAAACTTATGTCTATACAAGTTGTATTAACCTAGTAAAATGTAAAATTTTGAAGGTAGAGACCATTTTTTCCTTCTGAGGGGGGAAGTGGGGGTAATTTCCAGTTTCTTACATGTAGTAGACATTGAATTTGCTGAATGAAATTCATTCAAGAAAAGTTTCATTGGTGATATGGCATTCAAGTTAAGTCTCAAAGCTTGAGAAGTATTTCAACAGGCAAAGTAGAAGTTGTGGAAGAAATTAGCAGGAAGAAAATTACAAGGAGCAAAACTATAGGATATTTATAAGAGTCTACAAGTGGTCAAGAATGACTGAATTATTGTGTACGTAGAGGGGTAAAGTCCTAATGCTAGAAATTTATAGCTCCACTATTTTTGGATAGTCATAAACATCTAGTCTAGTATTTGGACTTTACTTGATGGGTCCTAATTTTTAGTCATTCAGTCATGTCTGACTCTTTCTGATTATGCTCTTCTATCCTGCACTATTCTTGATATCTGCCCAAGCTCATCATGTCTGTTGCTTCCTTGACACTATTTATCCATCTCATCCAATGCCATCCTATTCTCTTGTTTCTTTCAATATTTCCCAACATCAGGGTCTTTTCCTATGAGTCCTGTCTTCTCATTAAGTGGACTAATTATTTAAGCTTCTGCTTTAGGATTTGTCCTTCTAATGAATAGGCTGAATTAATTTTCTTTAAGTACTGACTAATTTGATCTCCTTGTTGTCTAATGGACTCCCAAAAGTCTTCTGCAGTACTTCAATTCAAAAGCATTCATTCTACAACTTTTCTTACAGTACAACTCTCACAGATATATGTTGCTATTGGAAAAACCATAGATTTAACTATGTGGATCTTTGTCAGCAAGGTAATATCTCTGCTTTTTAGTATGCTATCAACATTTGCTATAGCAAGCTTCTTTTAATTTTATGGCTGCAGTCACCATCTGCAGTGGTCTTTGAGCTCAAGCATATAAAATCTGATACTGCTTCCATTACTTCTCCTTCTTTTTTTTTCAGGAAGTGATAGGACCAGTTGCCAAGATCTTAGTTGTTTTTTTTTAATGTTAAGCTTCAAGTCAGTTTTTTCAGTCTTCTTTTTCACCCTTATCAAGAGGTGCTATTGAAGAGTTTTGAACAGAATAGTGATTTGATCGTATCTGTGCATATGGAAGATTTATCTGGAAGAGGCATAAAAGAAGCTTTGAAAATGAAATTATTACAATTTTCTAGGAGAAAGATGGTAGGAGCTTATTCTGAACTGGTGACAGTTTTAATAGAAAGGACAGGAAGGCGCCAGGGACCAAGTGGTCAAATATCTCATTCCAAACCATAAAGCTATCAAAATATATATTTAGAGTTGGTACTTTATAACTTCTGCTTCTCATACTCTATAGCATAGTGCTTGAAAGTTTAACAGCCATACATCATGTACACAGTGATAATTTCAAGTTACATATTTTTTTCCATTTACACAAAATTATATGGTTTCCTAATCATTTCATGTATATACTTTTAGATATGCCTTTCAAGTTTTGATTTTCCTGAAATAAACATTAAAGCATTGATCAGCCAGAATTTCTAGGCCTGAGAATATGTTTTATTCCCTCTTTTTTTCAAAGGACTGACAGCAGTGGCAAATTACAATCATTCCTTTATAACCTCTCACTAAAATTAGTTTTATTTTAAAAAATAAACAAGCAAGTCTTTTATGCTTTTGCTCTTGTAGTTTTCCATGAATGACACCTCGGTGATACAAACCCTATCCATTTCAGAGCAAAGATTAAACAGAAGAATTCATAATTGGTTTTTCATCAGACCAAGACCATTAACAGAACACACACTTTAATGAGCAGCATTGGAAAGGTTTGATATCTTGGGATACCAACAAACAACCCAAAAGCTCATAGGAAATGCTGAAATGAGTGTGAAAGAAAGTAGAAAATGGCGAAAAGTGATTGAGTACTCTAAGCAATTAACCTCAGATATTTTTAAATGGTTAAGATTCACTAATAGGCATGATATATACAACCTTGGCATAGGTGCATTTTTTAATATTAAAAAGACATGGAAAAATTCCAATTTTCTGAAAGATGTACTATATTCAATGAGTCAATACTGCTTAAATGATTTACAAGAAAAATTCAGTGTGACATTCCACTAATTTGTAAAGACTCCTCACAAAGTTGCTATAGCACAAAGGACTTATATAAACTAGAAGAAAACAAATTGACAGAAGAAACATGTTTTTCTACAGGACCTGAGCAGATTCAGGGACAGATTAAGAATTTCACAGCATTTTAAGAATTATGCTTATAGTCTACTGATCTAGTATTTGGTTTGAATTCAAAGCATCACAATTCAATTTTGCCTCTAATAATCTACCACTACATAGGCACTAAGGACATTATGACACCAAGACTCTCATTAAAGTTTTCTATGGATAAAGTATTATGCTTTATGCAAAATATAATTCTTTGCAGATATTTTAGTAAAGTTTGTCATGGGATGATAAAGAGGGAGGGAAGATAGGAAGAAAGGCTATTGTAAAATTCAGACTGGGAATATTGACAGCAACATTCAAACATTTTTACTTGAGTGTAAAGTTGGTTGAGGGTAGTTTAGCAATTTATTTTTCAATCCTTTCACAAGGGTATATTTAGAAACCTATAAGGATAAACAGTAACTTAAAGTCAAACAAAATGTAACACAGGAAATTTGTATCTTCTGGTATATTTATTTTCACTTAACCTATAGAAATTCCCCAATGATTTCATCTGATAAAACTTTAGATAGTTTTGCCTGGGGGACATCTCTCTATCAATGCAGATTAGCAAATTATTCTGCAATTTAAATTCTTGGTGAGTTTCCTGGGGCATGGAGAGGTGAAATGGCTTGAGGAACATCATCTGGGAGTATTCATCATAAGTGAGACTTAAAGCTTGGTCATGTGGACTGTGACTCTATTTCCCTATTCAAAGTACCATATTGTCTCTGAAAATCTAAAACCATCTTGGTTTGTGAAGTTGGGAAGGAGAAAAATATTGATTTTCAAAGAGATAAATCTCACCTAAGAAACCATACATTTATTGACCCAAAATTTTGAAATGACAGCACTTCAGTGTGTTGAATTGAGAAGAAATGTGCTAAGTAAATGGAAGAAGGTGATCTTTGTTGGCTCTTAAATATAATGCTGACAGTGACACTCAACCAAAGGCCAATTTCCTCAGAGTAATGGAGGTAGTTTATTCTTGGTTGTCTGCATCAAAAAAGAGAAACAGTGGTGTAGACAATGTGGAAAAGCACACAATTCTCTGTCATCTTTGCTTTTCATGCATGGAGGAGGCAAGACAATTTTAAGAGTTCATAAAATATGTATGAATATGGGCCTATTCTATCCTAATTTTCCAAATATTTGGAATTGTAAATTTAGAATCATGAAGGACCTTAGAGATAATCCAATGTAATAATTTCATTTTATGGTTCAGAGAATTGAACTCAAGAAAGGGGAAATGACTTGCCCAAGTTATTGAGTTGAGAGAAAGGTTGTTCCGATTCCATATCTAGTCCTATTTTTATTACTCCACTCTAATGGTCTATTTCCTACTGAAACTTAATACTGAATATTACAGGAATTATGCAGTTTCCCACTTTATACATTCTTTTCCTTATCCATTCAATAATTGGAAATCTTTCTGCAAATCTGAATTTTTCCATGTCTTTTTAATACCAAAAAAAGTATCTTTGCCAAAGTTGTACATAGCAAACCTATGCACAACTATGTTCAGGGCACTGTGCTAAGGAACTGAATCAACTACAAAGAAAAGGTATCTTTCCTGAAGATTCTTATAATCAATTGAATAGGATATATAAGAGATGTATATGTGTAAATAGAACAAAATGTGAAATGTGCTTTATAAATGAAGAGATAAAGTGGCATAAGTTCTATGGAAGTAAAGATTATTTTTAAGCAGCCATTTCAGTAAGAGTAGTGTGTCATTGTGCAGGGAACATGGAATTTAGCATCATGTGGAATTGAATTCTGGATTCACTTTTTACTACCTGGATGAACTAACAGAAAGCCAATTCACCACTTTGGTTCTCAGATTGCTCATCTATAAAGTGAGGCGTTAGACTAATTGTCTTTAATTATCTCTAAAGTACCTTCCAGATATGAAATTTGTGGAGAGCTTCATGGACAAGGCTTCAAGACATAGATGAGGTCAATAGTTTCTAACATGGACCTCATTAATGAATTGTTGGTGGAGTCGTAAACAGATTCAATCATTCTTTGGAGCATTTGGAACTATGTTTAAAGGGTTATAAAACCTTTAGCCTTTGAACCTGGCATAACTAGATCTGTACCCCAAAAGAGATAGAAAAAAGTAAAAGAAAAAAAAGGCCTATATTTCCTAGTGGCAAAGAATTGGAAATTATTGGGATGTCCATCCATTGGGGAATGGCTGAACAAATCATGGGATATTATTGTGATGGAAGACTATTGTTCTGTAGGAAATGATGAGCAGGATATTCTTAGAAAAGCCTGGAGATCCTCACATGAGGCGATAGAAAGTAAAATGTACTATGTACAAACTAACAGCAATATTGTAAGATGATCAACATGGCTATTCTCAGAAATACAATGATCAAACACAATTCTGAAGGATTTATGATGAAAATTGCTATCAATCTGTAAAGCCAAGCACTAGCAGCTCTCCTGCAGACTGCTGCTGCAAATAACTTTAAGGTTCTGAACATATAGTATAGTGAACTCTCTGTTTATTCAGCAATAAATTAAAGCAACACATTCACAGAAACCAAAGTACAACATTCACAACACATAACATAACAACATATTATTAAAGTGGCCACATAGTCTTAAACAAAAGATTTCATTCAGTATGTCACAATCAGAATCAATCAATATAAAGTATTCATCTAAAGTCTTCTTTCATCATTTTTGGAGACTGACTTCCAATCATCCTTAACTGAATCATCTTTAAGGATCAACCATTCTTAAAGGGTACAAAGTTCTCCCACCCCTAGGTCACAGTAAATCATGATCTTGCCAGTCAGCACTAAGTATTCAAGTAAAGGTCCTTTTATCTTGAATCAAGACTGACTCCCAAACTCCATGGTTTCTTTTCCATGATCCCAGCTCTTAACCTGAATCTATTCAACTTTCACCTGGATTCACAGGTAGGCAACTCCCAGCTCCTGTTCCAACTATGCACATAAAGCTTCACAGAGTTACAATATTCACACTATTGCCAGTGCTATCATCAATTCCCTTTCTACCTGTGAAATCAACAAATACCAACAGACAGGGCCTCTGTCTGAAAAAGTGACACAAACCAACAGACAGGGTTTCTGTCTGAGAAACCAAACGTAAATCATCCATAAAGTCCTAGGATGTCTGAAAACATCAGTGAAACCCTCCTTTGAGACTTTTGTATAAAAAAAAAAAAAAGTAGGAAAATCCTCTTTGAGGGCTTCTGAGTCAGCAGTAAGGTACTGCAGCTTCTATAATAGCAGCAACATCCTCTGCCAGTAGACAGGTCTGACAAAGTAACATCAACACAACAGAAAAACAGAGTGTGGGCACCACAGGCATCCTTCCTCCCATTTCTGCTCAGTCCCAATTTGTGCTAAAACTTTAATATCCTCTACTCCTTCCTATTCCACCTTTTCTCTTATGTCCTTCCTGTTGTGGTCTTTGGCAAGTTCCTCCCACTGTGGGCTTCACAGGTTCTGTTTCTAATGAAAACTTGATATCATCACAGGCAGGGCTCAAAGACACTGGAATAGCTGAAACAAGGAGCTAAGTAATTGAATGACTGAAACAAGGACCCAAGTACTCCTTTGCTTGCCATTACACCATCCCCAGAAAAAGAACTGATTGTGTCTGAATACAGATTGGAGCATGCTTTTTAAAAAAAAACTTTTAAATTTTTTCTTGAAGTTTGTTTTGTTTTTTGGTCTGTTTTATTTTACAACATAATTATTATGGGAATATTTTGCATGATTGCATGTTTATAACCTATATGGAATTACTTCTCAATAGGGTATGGGTGGGGAGGTGTAATGGTAATGGAATTTGGAGATACCCCTGCATTGGCTTGGTTTTGGAGTTGAGTGTTAAAACCCAGAGTTTGTGAATCCCACTTGTGGGATGAACTTGTTGACGTGAAGAGAGAAGGCTGAACTGGGAGGAGCTTGAATTGGGAGAGAGGTCCAAGCTGACAGAAGACAAGAAGGACTTTTGGGAGAGCATTATGCAGTATCGTGGAGCCTGAGTTGCTGAGAGAAAGACTGCTGAGGACCAATTGGAGCTGCCCAGGACTTTTTAGAACTGCCATCCAAAATTGCCAAGAACTGAAGAGGCATGGCTGTGATGTCAATATTTTGTCTGTCTGTTTTGATGTTGCTTTGCCAGATGCACCTGCTGGTGAAGGACAGTGCTGCTGTTGTAGAGGTCCAGGAACCTTGCTGTTCATTCAGAAGACCTGAAGCAGGATTTTCTTGTGGTATGTTTACAGAAATTCTGGAAGAGCATGTTGCTGATGTTTTCAGTGGTTCTGGGACCGTTCTACAGGCAGAGAGTGACTTGATGAGGACATTGGCTATGGCTTTGTTGAACCTTGTCTCCCCAGGAACTGAGATTGCTGACGGCTTGCCTCCACTCAAGATAAAAGAAGGGCCTTTCCTTGGGTTTTCAATGCTGAGATGATATCTTACCCTTGTTACAGCTTAAGGGTGGATGGCCTTTTTGTGCTCTCCTGCCCCTTTTGAGAAAGTACTTGGTGTTAATGGATGGTATTGTAATTCAGTAGTGTCCAGGGGTGGGAAAACTTTGGCCTTTTTGGTGCTCAGTGATTGACTGAATGAAAGTCCTTAGTTTATGATTGGAAACTATTCTCCATTTGAGAAGAGACTAAAAGAATGTACTGCCCAGGAGTGGGCTACTTTGACTACTGATTCAGGGGTGGAATACTTGGACCTTAGTACTTTGCGATTGAATTGAGAACTTACTTGCTAAATGAATGAGTTACACTGCATTTTGACTTTCTCTGCTCTGTGAATGTGTGCTGAATAAATGGGGTTTGCTATGCTGGTAATCCAAACCTTGAAAGTTGCCTTTGCTTGGCATTACAAGAGGGAGGAAGGGGGAAAATTTGGAGTTCAAAGTTTTTAAAAATGAATGTTAAAAATTGTTTTTACATGTAACTGGGGAAAAAGAAAAATACTAAATAAAAATTTAAAAAAATACTAAAGTACTAAACATGCTGTCAACATCTCCTAAATGTGAGTATTTTGAAGTAAGGTTCTATTGCCTAACTGTAGTTATGGCTCAGAGACAAAACAACAAAAACAACTTTTTCTTAGTCCTATTTTCTGCAGTTTCTTTAACATAATTTCAAAAATCTTCCCTTTGAATTTTCCCACTTCAATCTTAAAAGCAATATACTTCATTTATATGTCTTTATGTATAATTTTCTTGGTTAGGTATTTTTAATGGTTGCTCTGTCCCTTAACCCTGTCATTTTCTTCATTATGTCTTTTTCAGGAATTTCTTCTTTCCATTAGACAAAAATGCTCCCTTTCCACCAAGTCCTACGTTGGCTTTTAAGTCACTCACTTCTCATATCCTTTGATTGGCATCCTTGAGTTGGTCCACATTCTTGCCCCTCAGTTTGAGTCTTTTTTTGTCCATGAAAATTCTGTGAAGCATTTCTCCATTATCTCATCAGAGCTTCTCCTTTGTTTCCATATTAACATGCCTGTTATCTCTTAAGCCATTAACTCCATCCTCTCCCCTCCCCTCTCATCCCTTTTCCTTTCCTCCCCTCTCCTCCCCTCCCCTTTCTCTCTCTATATCCATTCTTTCTAGATAGCCCTTTTATTATTAGTTGACCTTTTCTTTCTTCTCTGACTCCCTTAGTTTTCTGTAAATAGACTTTCTCAGTTTGGATGGGTTTTATTATGTGATGGATCTTATGCCACTTTTCATTGCTACTCATCACCACCCTAATCTGCATTACTGAGATTGTTAGAAAACTATTTGATTTCTATTAAAGAACTAAGAGGGGAAAACTTGAAAGATCATTTTAAATACGCTTTCCTCAATATTCAAAATTTAATTATGGTAATGGTCTCCAGAAAATTTTGAAAAGAGTATTCTGCATTGTAATTATCAAACCAACTCTCCCATTAGGTGACGTACACTTGGCATAATGACTGGAATTTGGTAGATGTTTAATAAAAGCTAGTTGACTGTTATTTTAATCACATTGACACTGGCTGTTGAATTCTCACTCTCTAAAACCTCACTGAAATGACAACTTTAATGTAGCACATAGTTTTGTACCTCTCTAATGTACTTATCATACATCATTGTGTATTATCATTATGTTCATCATCCCTCCAGCAGACTATAAGTTTCATGAGGAAAAGGAAATTTCCTATATGAAATTTATATATGTTTTTCCATTACCTAGCAAAATATGCTGCAAGCAATCAGTGTGTGTTATATGTTTATTGAATTAAATGAATTCCTTAGAGTTTCCTTTATTGAATGATTAGAATGAGGGATCATATATTTTGAAACTTCTAGGTAAGTTCCCTGGAATCCTAAACCTTTTGAATGCATCTTAGTCTCTTGAATTTGACTTCGAAGGTATATGGTAAACAAAATGTTCTAGATTTTCCCTTGTATCCACAAAGACATAACAGATATGTCTAAATTAGGCCAAGGTGATAAGGAAGGATAATGTCCTGCAAGAATGAAGGAGCTTTCTGCACAGAATGCAAGGAGGAGAGAGTGTAATGATGTGTTTAGGTGATGAGTCAGCTTGAGACGACACCAAAGGCAAGGTAATGAAGATTTCTGTTCAGGACTGTTTTGTAAATAAGAAAAAAAAATCATATCGAAATGCAAGGTTATGGAATGATATGTTTTCTACAGGGAGAGATGCTGAAGAGGCACCTTTATAATTATAGAGGAAAATAACAGGCATGAGGTAATGAATCAATTAGTCATCAAACATTTAACAACTGTTTACTATGAGCCAGGCGCTATTAAATAAACGAGGCAAACAAAGAAAGGCGAAAATAATCTCTTTCTTCAAGGGACAGACATGCTAACAGGAGGAGGAACATACACATACACACACCCACACCCACACACACATATATATAGTACAGTCAAGTATAAAAAAACGAAAATAAAAATAGTCACTGTCATCAAGATATTACATTCAAAGGAGGTAGAGAATATGCAAATATATTGATAAGTATAAGATACATCTTAGAGGAAGAAAGGCTATAGCAAGGCAGTGAAAAGAGTAAGTGGATATAAAATCAGGAAATCAACGTTAAAATCCTAGTTCTAACATTTCTTACTTGTGTAGTTTGGATATTGCTATCACATTGCAGCTTCACTTTGGGTTCTGTGCATTAGGAAAAAAGAGGAATCTGGATTAGGAAGTGTCTAAGGTCCTGCAATAAACATAATGGTACTTAACAGTAGAGTATAAATAGAATTTCTAGTTCCATAAAAAGAACATTTTGATTCTTATGTAAACAATTTTCACAAATAACATGCACAAAGTTTTTGTTGCTTTGTAGAAAGAGCTGATTTTAACCAATACAAGTTATATAAAGCAGACTCAACCCAACATGATCTTGACTGTGAACAAAAAAACAACTTTTTCCAAATTGCTACAAGTTTCTTTATGGAAATATCTAATGAGATAGACTTCCAATCAGTGTAATTTTGCACCTTTAGGCAAGGAACATTAAGCCATTTGGATCTGAAGACTTACAAAATGAATTGCTCTTTCTGTTTTGTTGGGTGACATACTAGGAATGATGTTTTACTGTTATTATCTAAAAAGGAAATGCATTTTGTCACTTCAGTAGGTGCTTTTCAGGGGGACAAGTTCTTTTTCCCACCTGCAATATAAGATAAGAAGACAATGTAACAGAGAAAGATAATGCTCATCTAAAAGGAAGTTGATACAATTTAGAAATTCTTTTCAAGACATAGCTACTAGGATTGTCCATAAAACAATTATCACCTAGTTATTTCCCTAAGCTGTTTTCTGATCAACTACAATCAGTAATAAACTCAAGTAACCGGCAATATTCATTCAAGTTGCCTTTTGACATCAGGATGTGCTAGAAAGTATCCAGGGCTATGGATCAAATGACCAGGACCTAGGCAGAGCCTTGGCTCTGTTGCTAAATTTTTTGCATCATTCTGGGTGAGTCTCCTATTTCATTTCCTCATCCTCAAAATGAGGTGGTTAGACAAGCTGATTTCACAGGTATTTTTGAGCTGTATACTTCTATCTCTTGCTTTTCACTATGTGAACATTATAAATGAGGACAGAACAGCATTTCATCTGCCTCTGGCCCAGGATCTGATGACTGGCTTTTGGAATAAGAAAGTATTCATTGTTCTATTCTCTTCAATTAAATTGTAAGCTTTTCATTGTAAGCATCTTTCCTCCCTCCTTCCCACCCCCTCTTCTCTCTCTCTTTCTCTTTCCTTCCTTCCTTCCTTCCTTCCTTCCTTCCTTCCTTCCTTCCTTCCTTCCTTCCTTTCTTCCTTCCTTCTATGAAGTTACTATAAAATAACATTTCCATCCTATTGGATTGCAAATAATTTTAAAGTATTTTTCCCAAGAACAACTCTAATGTGGAATTCATCATTACAGTCTACAAAACCTGACTCCTTTTTTTTTGCCCTTTTTGTGAGTTACTTATTAGGGCCAGATAAATAGAAAATTTTCTTTCATTACTTTTTCTCAACAGTAGAGCTGACAAGCTGTTATGGGAATCTAAAGATCTTCCCTGCCCCTAGGCCCTTTGCTGAAGTGGCTACGTGACTTTGAGGACCCTTGGATATTTGAAAGTATACTCTGTTCCTTAATAGGCTGAATGTGGTCACATGGAGCCTGTGGCGCCAGGCTTGTTTTCCAGGAATGCCCGTGCCTTGTAGCTTTGTGATTGGGCAGTGGGTCCAG
>CM053592.1:54656985-54672447 GCA_028646515.1 Pseudochirops corinnae
ATCTGGAATCTGGAGTTCCATAATCAAATGTTATGAATGTGTATCTATCTATCTATCTATATATGCAATTATTATTATTATTATTATTATTGACTACATCCAACTGGAACTTGAGGTACACAGGCACTTGAGATACACAGGTTGGGAGATCCATCCTGCCCTACCGAAAAGTGACGTAGGAGAGAATAGACTGGGGGAGCGGGGACACACTGGGATGGTTGTTTTGGGGCGGTGGGTGGGGGAATGAAGGGGAGAAAATAAAAAAAGAAAAAAAAATCTCATACAGTAATTTACATGTTGTGTTTCTCATCAAAATATGAGCTCCATAAGGGCAGAGAACTGACCTTTTGTTTGCTTGTTTGTTTACCAAGCACTCATCATATTTCTGGGTTACATAGTAAGCACTTAAAAAAATGATTGTGCACTGGTTGATTGTCCCCTACACACAAAAGCACGTGCACGCACACATTGGCGCACACACACACACACACACACACACACACACACACACACACATACATCAGATTGATTAACCAGCTGACATCAATTCGCTTATATAAAGGTTTATATACTAATCCGGGATAACAATGAAAAAGTTATTAAGACAACTCCCCTTGAGAAAGTACTGTTTATCCTTGCATTTTTACATATACAAGATCCCTTCCTAGTATGTGTTCAAACATTCAAAAGACCTTCAGAAAAGTGTGGTTTCTAAAGGTGTAATAAATCCATTTGTATGAGAACTGAGTTTTGTTTCAGCAACTCCTGAGTTATTCCTTTACCCACTGCATCCAATCAGAAGTCATTTGATCACCATAATACATCTCAGTTACTCATGACTGAAGTAAGTTCATCACACTGCTATGTGTTCAAGAAGATACACTCTTTGCAAAGTGGTCAGTATCAAACTAATGACTGAAGTTTCAAAAAGGGCTTTTAGGAAGTAGGGAGACTTTTATTACCTGGAGTATGAGACAAGTGGAAAAATACAGTTAAAGGAACTTAGTGGTACAAAGAACCTAAAGGATTTTATTAGCCTATTTTCCTGCCTACTGACAATGATTCTTAAAATCTTTATGAAAATATGTTCAAGAAAACAAATTTCATAACCATCCTCAATGAAATGCTCTGGAATTAAGAACTATAAGAAAATGGATATAAACAGTTTAAGGAGTTACAGATATTCAAACATAAGAGGTGAAGACCTATGGGGAACACCACAGCTGTCTTCAAATATTTGAAGGGTCCCCATGTGGAAAAGGGCCTATAATTGTTCTACTTGGTCCCAGGAAATAGAAATATAGGGTCAGCTAAGGAAAGCTCCACAAAGGCATATTTCAGCCTAACATGGAAAAAAAAAGCCTAAATAGTCTTTAATCCTAAAGTAATATTTAGATACCCAATATGAAGTACACATTTGGTGAGTATTCATGCCAATTGTTTAGTTCCTTTAATGGGATACCATTCTTGGCAGGGCCTAAGCCAGGCATGCTTTATTTCTCTCCCAGATGGGCTTCTGACTCTCTCCAGACTTACCCAATGTGTCTCAGTTGTCTTCTCACTCTGGAACATCTCTCCTCCATGGTTGATGTTGGTCCTCTCCTCTCATTGGTGAATTCTTTCCGTGGATGTAACCAAGTCGGCCAGGATTCATCCTTCTCTCAACTGTATTTCTAACTTTCAGGATTTTGCTATCACACACTCCCAGCCATTGCCTCCACTCCCAACCTGCCACTATTTTCAACTTTCTTTTATATCTTGTCTTCACCCATTAAAATAGAAACCTTTCAAGAACAGGAATTTTTTTTCTTTTTATTTGTATTTGTATCCTCAGTGCTTTAATACAGTGATTGGTGCCCAGTAAGCACGTGATAAATGCTCATTTCCATGTAATAAATGGGATTTTTTTGTTTGTTTTTCTTGCCTTACCAATATAATAGTTTAGAGATAACCAGATTGTAATCAAAAACGGATGGATCCCACAGAATGTGGGCTTTATGTTGACAGTAATATTATGAACCTTTTTAAAAGTCATGAGCAGAGCTTGGAAAGAATGAATAGAGAATGAGTAAGACAAAGAGAAGATACAATACCTATTATAGGAGCAAGTGAGAGAATATTGGTAGCTTAGGGACCCAGCAATTTGTACAGATTGAATCAGCATGTGTTCAAGATATTGCTTGCAACCTTAAGGGGTGTTATGGCACTAGATAGGTTTATATGCAGGGGTTAAGGGTTAGGTATTGTGTGTTGGATTTTTCTCTCTGTGCCCCTTGTCTACAGCAATTCTAAAGTAAGAAAACTGTGATGAGAAACTCAGATTATGTATTCAACTTATATAAATGGTCAATTCAGAAGACGCATGATAAAAAAAAAATTGATCCACCTTTCAAGAAAGAACTAAGAACTAAGAAAGAACTAAGTGCAAATCAAAGTATAATTTTTTAGATTTATATTTTTCTTTTTCTGATGTGGCTATGAAATGTCATATTGGAAATATATGGAAATACATTTTTTCATGATTTCACATGTATAATTGGTATTATTTTTCTTGCTTTCTCAGTGATTGGGGAAAGGATAGGAGGGAGAAAGAGAATTTAGAACTCGAAATTTTAAAACAAGAGAAAGTCAAAATAAATAATAAATTTTATAAAAGAAAAAATTCTGAGTGTCCCTTATTCTGAATCTTATCTCTTAACTTACTTCTAATTTGTACTGCTTTTAACCAGAATTCTTCCTCCTACTACTGAAGAAGCTCCTTCAAAAAACTCAATCTTCCAAATAGTCTTCTCTGTAAACTTGAAAAGAAGCCACAAATGCTCGCTGAATACCAGGTCCAAGATTCCCTTTTCATTTACAATTACCTCTATAACTATCTCTTTATTTTTATAACGTAAATATCATGGGACTTGGAGTCAGAAGTGTTGGATTCAAATCATAGCTCCAACAATTGTTAATTGTTTGAAGCTTGACAAATTGCTTAAATTTTCTAAGTTTCATTTTCCTAAGGTAGGAAAAGATATAACATATTTTCACTATGTACCTCATAGAGCTGTTGTGAGAGAAGCCCTTCAAAATCCTTGAAGTAATGTTGAAATATGAATAATCATTATTATATAAATTAGTAATTGACACAAAGTATAATTTATCATATGAGCATAGATTTAAAAATAAGCTAGGGACCTGAAAACTCATCTAGTACTCAAGCCCAGCTAAGATCCATGGAAAGTCACTCTATCATGAAGTAGCTTAATAAATATTTGTGAATTGATGAATTGTCCCCTGGTGTTCATTAAATGTTTATTCTGTCTCTGTCACTCCATAGGCTCTATGGTGAGAGGAGATAAGGATAGAGAAATAAGAAATAGAAGATATGATCCCTATCATCATGGAGCTTACAATTCAGTCAATGCACATAAAATAATTATTTAACATTATACCATGAAATAAGAATTATAGTGCATACAAAGCATGTAACATAGAGGTCTTCTAAGAACCGAGAAATCTATGTAACAATTAAGGAAAGATTTGTGGAGGAATGAGACCTGAACTAAGCCTTTAAAAATGGAAATAGACAGGAGGTAAGAATACAGAAATAACAATTATCATAAGATGCACAGGGCAGTATACTATGAAGAAATTAAAATGACTGGAAAAGAGGCTGCTTTGGGGAGAAGAGTAGAACTCATGGTTGAATTGTCATAAGGAGTTAAGACTTCATTATTGAAGCAGTTGGGATCACAGGGTTTTTGAACAAAGGGTTGGGGTAATGAAGGTGATGACTTTGAAAATAAATATAGCAGAGATGACATAGATATTAAATGGAAAAATGGAGTGGAAGTTGAAAGGATGAGCTACAGTAAAAGACCGATATGTATAATCCCTGCATGAAATGACATGATTTGAAATAATAATAATTGTCATTTGTATAACACTTTAAGGTTCCCAAAATGTTTTGTACTAATTACCTCTTTTCAGCCTTACAATAAATTATTGTCAATTTAAAAATGAGGAAACTGGCACTCAGAGAGATCAAATGACCAGCCTTGGGTCATAGAGCAAGTATTAGAAATGTCTCCCTGATTATAAATCTAGCATCTCTGCCATTCTTGCCATATTGACTAGGTTGGCATGGTAATATGGTTGCACTGGCTCTGCTTTCTCAAAGTCCCCCTTGCCCCAAAAAGTTTCCCAGGTACCTGGAAGACTTTGGGGATTCTCTCTCTTCTCTTCCAATAGCCTAAGCTCCTACCAACTATGTTCTCTCCATTGTTAGGGGTTCCATTTGATCACTTAATATCAGATTAGCTTTTATAAAGGAATTTTTACTTCGAAGATAATAACAACTACAAATATTTCCCTCAGTGCCTTGGAAGTTGTAGTGAGAATGGGAATTTGAAGATCTTTCCTGCCCCTTAATAGACCTAGGGGGGAGTTTGAAGACCTCCCCTGCTTTGAAAGTAACCTCTGAACCCTAATAAGCTAAATATAATCACATGGAGCCTGTGGTTGGAGGAGTTTGCTGAAGGGAAGCAAAGCCCATAGGAAGCTGGTAGTCAGAGCTAGGCAGACTGTGGGAGAAGAGAGAGGATGTTCAGACAATGAGTCAGAGAGGCTCATGAGTAGATATTGATCTTGTATTGGTTTGTGGGAAGGCTGAAGGATGCTGTGACTCTCAGCATTATTATGGCTTCTGAATATCTTTGGTACTATGATGAAATCAGCTTACTGGTTTGGGGATTTTGTTTTCTGGTATCTAAATAAATCCTTCAGTTCTACCCTCCATCTGGAGAATATGGTATATTTTGTGATCGAACATCATGCAATACTTATAGTCAAGGTCTTTACAGTGATAGTGGGTGCTGTAAATATTGCATTGGTGCTACATAGGTATAATCCTTCCAACTTTAAACAAATTTGAGGAAAGGGACCAGTCTCACAGTTTAGCTCAGTTCCTACATAACACTAGTCTGACCAAGTTCAGGCACCCAGCTGGCATTGCTTGGAATCTTTGCTCCTCAGGGCTTTGGTACTGATCTGGTTGCAACAATTGACTTGGATTCTTTGACTCCAAAATTCTTATGACTAGAACTTCAAGACTGGAATGGAAACTCCATTCTGTTTACTAAAAGACAGAAAGGAATGAACCAAAAGTTCAAAACAAAACAAAACAAAACAAAAAAAGCCCGAGACCTGTTTCTTAGGAGCTGGCCTGTCCCTACAGGATCGAAGAAGGAGCCTTATGACTCTACTTTCCTAACTGTATAATATGAGTGGGGTAACCTCCTCTTTCAGATTTAAGTATCATTAAAGCCTCTACTACTGTTAACTCAGTCTCTTTTAGAGACTCCCACAATTCCAGATACATAGCTGCTAGAAAAATAAAAATAAAAACCTCCTACCAACCACATTGTAAACCAAAACAGGATGTCCACACATGCTTCATTAGTCATGATTCTTCCCAAGGTAGCCACTGGTGTCTTGCACATGGAAGACACCATTTTAGCAAATGGATATTATCTACATATATATCAGACCACCCCCACACCCATTACATGTTCATTTTTCATATTTTTATATCTATTTTAGCACCAATACCATAATGGAATTTTCCAGAAGATGGAACATACCTAATTTCCTTTGGACAAGGCTCAAATAGCCATTTTAGATTTTTTAAAATATTATATCAGGTAGATATATGAAATGAAGTGAGAAGCAAAGTTACAAATGGGCTTAAAATTGGGGGTTCTAACCACAAATTAAAAGATGGTCCTCAATTTTCAATGTATGAAAGACTAGCTCACATTTGTTCTTTCTAATCACATTACCATACATGGAGATTTAGACTCCTACATTGGTATTTGAAGGATATCCTGTAATCTGTAACCTTTCTTGTTAGCAAATATAGGAGCTAATAATAGACTTCTGTTCCATTACAATGATTCTTCAGGGTTGAAAATTCTTATCAGCATGTATAGCTTCTGGATTCCTTTGGACCATTAGATCGTTATTCTGATAAACACAATTTGCTTTGGGTTTTCTAAACATGAAAAAAAGAAAATCAAAGAAGCCTCTATAATAAAATAAATTAGAAGCATCTGAAATAAGTCATTTCATACATAGTTAATAAAGGTGTTCTTTTTTAAATTTCAGTTTGAAATAATAATAGAGTATACAGAGACATACTTCTTATCATAGAACTTCTGGCTAGATGGAGAAAAGGAGCACATTTTTAAATTTTATTTTAACATTAAACAAACATCTGGTGCTGTTTTTTTTAAAGGGGCAATGACTTTCTGTTTATATTATGAGGTCTTTCTGTGAAATTATTCTATGGAAATGAAAACAGTTCTCATGAAAATTATTAAAGTCTAATGCATTATTATGTTTATAGTAGCAGACACTGCATTAAGTATTTTACAGATTTATCTCATTTGATCCTCACAACAACGAGAGATACGTGTTATTATTATCCCCTTTTATACTTGAGAAACCATGGTAGATTTCTCAGGCTCACATAACCAGTAAGTGTCTAAGATGCAACAGGAACTCAGTTCTTCCTGACACCAGGCCTAGCACTCTACACAATGTATTACTTAGATGCTTTTCACACATTGACCTCAAAAAATATTTTGGAGATTTTTACTACCAGTAGAACTGGATATCTTATCCTAATTTAGAGAATGTTGAACTCTCATAAAAAACCATAAGCCTTTCATTGTTGCTAGGCCCAAATCTGTCACTCTTAACCTAGGGTAGCCCTCCATTGTCCAACTACTTCCCACCCTTGATCCTGTCAAAATGTCTATACCCAAATCTATTGCCTTTAAACTAGCCTAGCCCTCCACTGTCTGTCATCTACAGTTAGCCTTCAGCTATTCCTCACCCTTAATAGCCCGTAGCCTGACCTCAAGATCCCCCTTAAGCTTCTCCTCAAAATTCTCCCCAAACCTCTCCTCTAGACCACCCCTAGATCCCTCTCATAGTCTTTCTGTTTATGAGATCCATCTTGCCTCCAGGAAGGTGCTGAGACTCAATCTAGCACAGACTCAGTTTGTGTCAGATTGTTTTGGCCTACTTGTTCAATGTAAGTGTCACAAATACTTAGTCTACTTAAGAGTCTACCCATTAAGGCAAACCTTCAATAAACTTTCTTTTGCTTTGGCTCAGAGAAGGCTTGAGTCTAATTAATTTGGTAGGACCTGGTGTGTTGGTATTTTGAGGCCTCAAGAATGAACCTGCCATCTCAAACCTCAACATATGGATATGCTGAGATACATTAACACATCATGGTAGTTAATAAAGGTAAATTTGAAGTCTTGCATTTTAGTTTTTAAAAAAGTCACTTTTACAGGTACAGAATAACATTATCTCTTCCAAGGTTAAAGAAAAGGGAGGGGGTGGAGCCAAGACGGTGGTGTAGAAGAAGGAAAATTCTCAAATACCCATAAAATACGACTCTAAACAAATTTTAGGGGTCCAGAATTCAAAAGATTACAGGAAAACACATCTCCCACTGAAGGCAGCTTGTCAGGTGGGACAGGAAGGGCTCCTCACAGTGTGCTGGGAACCAAAACTAGCCCATGCTGAAGCTGCGGCTTGGCCCTGGGGCCACCAGGACAAGCCACAGCTGGAGCCTTCAGGACAGTGGATCAGCCGCAGCTATGATGATTTCCAGAATTATCAACCCATAAGAAAAAAGGACTAAGTGAAAGGTCAGTGGAACTCGGCTAAATGTGGGGGAGAAAAACAGGTCCGGCCAAACTGCCTCCAGGGCAAGGAAGCAGCAGAAGAAGCAGCCCTGCAGCCACTTCCATGTGGCTGCTTCAGAACCTCCCAACCTGCAGATTGCAGGGGGGCCAAGCGATCATTCAGAGGCTAAGTGCTGTTGCCTTGAGCTGCCTGGATCTAAATATGGTCCTGGGTGGTGATCCTGGGGTACTTTTCAGTGAGCCAAAGCTGGTGGGGGCTGCAGTATTCTCCTAATCATTCTGGCAGCTGAAAAAACCCCAGCTATTTGGGACAGAGCTTTCCTCTCTGGAAGCAGAGTTCTACTGAGCCAAAAAGTCAAGTAATTGACTGGCAACACAAGTAGGCAAAGGAAGCAAAGCAAACCCAGCAATGAGACTTTAGATCCCTTTTTGGGGGACAAAAAGGATCAAAGCATGGAATGGGAGGAAGAAAATACAGTCAGAACTCCTGCACCAAAAGCTTCCAAGAAAAATGTAGACTGGTTACAAGACAGAGCAGCTTAAGAAGGATTTTGAAAACCAAATAAGAGAAGTAAAGGAAAAATTGGCAAGAGAAATGAGAATGATGCAAGAAAATCATGGAGAGTCAACAACCTGACTGAAGAAAATAACACCTTAAAAAATAGATCAACTCAAATGGCAAAAGAGCTTCAAAAAGCCAATGAGGAGAAGAATGCCTTAAAAAGCCGAATTTGCCAGATGGGAAAAGAATGTCAAAAGCTTTCTGAAGAGAATAATTCCTTCAGAATTACAGTGGAGCAAATGAAAACAAATGACTTTATGAGAAATCAAGATACTATTAAACAGATCCATAGAAATGAAAAAAATAGAAGGCAAAGTGAAATATCTCCTTGAAAAAACCACTGACCTGGAAAATAGATCCAGAAGAGACAATTTAAAAATTATTAGACTACCTGAAAGCCATCATCAAAAAAAGAACCTAGAAAGCATCCTTCAAGTAATTCTCAAGGAAAATTGCCCAGATATTTTAGAACCAGAGGGCAAAATGGAATTTGAAAGAATTCACCGATTACCTCTTGAGAAAAATTCCAAAAAGAAAATTCCTAGGAATGTTATAGCCAGGTTCCACAGCTCCCAGATCAAGGAGCAAATATTACAAGCTGTCAAGAAGAAACAATTTGAATACTATGGAAAAACAATCAGGATAACCCAGGATCTAGTAGCTTCTACATTAAGTGATTGAAGGGCCTGAAATATGATATTCTGGAGATCAAGGGAGCTAGGATTAAAACCAAGAATCACCTACCCAGCAAAACTGAGTATAATGTTTCAGGGTAAAATATGGTCATTCAGTGAGGTGCAGGACTTTCAAGAATTCTTGCTGAAAAAACCAGAACTGAAGAGAAAATTTGACATTCAAATACAAGAAGCATGAGAAGGTAAACATGGAAAAGAAATCATAAGGAACTTGAACTATTTACATGCAAACACGGAAAAACAATAGTTGTAACTTGTGAAACTTTTCTCGGTATGAGGATAGGTGAAGGGAATTCAAATGTATGTATACGTATATATACAAATGTGTCTATACAGGAGGATATATATATGTGTATGAATACATATCTGAGTATGTGTATATATGTGTACATACAGGGCACATGATCAATTGAATAGAAAGGGATGATACTTTAAAAGGTGAAATTGTGAGGTGGGAGAGGAATAGAATGAGAGGAGACAGGGAGAGACAGAATGGAGTTATTCATCTCATATAGAAGTTACAGTAGAGGGAAAGAACAGGAAGGCAAAAGGGAAAGGGTCAACCTTACTCTCATTGAATTAGGCTTAGGGAAGGAATGACATCAACTCTAACCTGGGTATCTTGCCACACAGGAGAGTTGGGTGGATGGGGATGAGAGGGGTGATGATGGAGGGGAGGGCAGGGTGGGGGGGGAGGGTTGCTGGAAGCACACACTTTTGTAAAGGGATGGGGACAGAGAATAGAACAAGGGGAAGGCAGGATAGGAAGGAGGGACATGTGATCAGTCTCTTACAATTTGTCCATTGTGGAGATGTTCTGCATAATTACACATGTACAGCCAGTATTGAATTGCTTGTCTTTCCAGTGGGGGTGGGTGATGAGGGAGGAAGGGAAAGAATCTAGAATTTAAAGATCTATAATCAAATGTCTAAAAAAATATGTATTATTATTATTATTATTATTATTAACTACATGAAACTGGGAATTAAGATATACAGGCACTGGGGTAGGGAGACCCATCTTTCCCTACTGGAAATTCAGAGGGGCAATGGGGGAGGACATAGGAGAGAGCAGATTGGGGGAGGAGTTGTACAGTAGGATGCCTGTTTTGGGGTGGTGGATTGGGGAAAGATGGAGAGAAAATTTGTTACTCAAAATCACATGGAAATGAATGATATAAACAATAAAATAAATAAGGGGGAAAATTTTTTTTAATTTAAAAAGAAGAGAGAGAAAATAGATGTAAATTGCAACAGAAGTGATTGATTGATGATAAGGCAGGATAAAGGGTACATTAATACATTGAGAAGCAAGAGTGCTTCAGATGTATTGAAATTCCTAAATGAAGAAGAAATAGTACAACTTGTCTAGGTACCAGGCCATACATCATGAAAGGTTTGGAAATCTGACTAAGCAATGGAAGTAAATCAATTCCAGCAGGTTGGCAGTACATCAGATTTAAATCCCATTGAAACAATATGGACTCTTGTCAAGGTTAGACTTGGAATCAAATGGACAATTCATCAAAGGTATATTTAATTTCCAATGTGATAAAAATGTGATATCATTATGAATTATGTCAAAATTTTAGGTAATATGTCATATAAAATAAGCAATTTCAACAAAAGTAGGGCATTATGTATTAAAGGGTTTTCTTTTTGTAACAATGTAAAACTTTATAAAGTTTGTTATCAAAGCCAAAAAAAGTAATCATTTTACTTTGTCCCAATTAGTTTGCACACCACTGTATTATAATGGAAAGACAGTTTATTCTGTAGCACTACCACCACAGCTACCTTCCCTCTCTCTAATTCCAAACAGCTAGGGGATAACTTGGCATCAGTTGTTAACTTAGGATGATTCAAGGATGACTGAACAGGCAGATTCCTCACAAGTCCACAGTAGCCCTAAGGTCTTTTTCACATGAATTACGTTTTACATAAAAAAATTAATGGGAAGGTCTGGGACTGAAACAATTCACCCAGTTCAAGAAAGAAACCTTACTAGCAACAGATGAGTCATCAAAAGCAGCCTGTTATCCTATCTCATCATAAACCAATTCCCTTCTGCTACAATTTACATCTATTTTCTCTGTCACTGTTGTTATTGTGGTTATTGTTTTAACCTTGTGGGAGATAGTATAGTTCTATACCTGTGAAGCTGAATTTTTTAAACCAAAGTATAAGACTTCAAGTCTATCCTCATTAGCTACCATTATTTTTGATTTATTCTGGAGTTCCCAGATGTTAAGATATTCACGTATCCTGAATCTGTCACCTAAAATAACTAGCTCTCTCACCAACTTTGTTGGCCTCTTTATGCCTTACTTGTTAGAGCAAGGAATTCTCAAAAGTAAATGAGAACTATTAAGGAAGAAATTAACACTTTTATGCAATAAATAGCTGAACTTGGGCCACTACATACAATCCCTCTTTTCTTTGATTTCACTTCAACTATACCAATATAAACACTCTTTACCATCTGTCTATTTCATTACAATATTCTCTTATTGACCTTCTTGTCTCTAATCTTTTGCTCTTTCTAATCAAGCCTTCATTCTGTTAGAAGAATGTTGTTTTGTTTGGGAGAGATTTTTTTTAAGTATAGATCTAATCATGTCATTCTACTCCAAAATCTTCAGTGGTTTTCCATTACCTAGCAAATCAAATTCAAACTTTTTTGACTTTCAAAATTCATCAAAATCTGATACCTCTATTCTGTTCCAGGATTAAGTCATATTATACCCCCCATAAATTCCATACTCCAGTTAAACTTTCTCTTACCTTCTACCCCATGTCACCACTCCATGAAACACCTGTGTTCTTCTTCCAAACCCTCCTTATGCTATTCCCTTTGCTCCCTCTCCCTCTTTGGTTGTTGAATTCTTATCTTTAACATCCAACTCAAATTCTATCTCACCCATGAAATGTTTTCTTAATATTCCTGATAGAAAATAACACCTTGACCTCAGTCATTCACAACTTTGTAAGGAATGAGTAGGAGAATGGACCTTACATCTGTAGTAAGGACAACCTGGGGTATAGGGGCCTATCTTTGTGTGTGTCATTTGAAGCGAGCCAGAACAGACATTTGTAGTCTCTTCCCTCACAAAACACTTCCCTAGGGAAAACTTTCATTCCTCCCATGAGAGAAAACAAGAGGTTAGGATCAGAAAACACTTTCCTCAGGGAAAGGGGGTACTGGGCTAGAAATATATCTATCTGCTTGTTATATACTATTCATCTAAAATATATGATTGGGTCTCATATAACTTGTGTTCACTTTGTCATCTTGGTGGAAAGGAGGACCATAAGCTCTATATCCAAGATTTGACCCCTTTTCAACATAATAACAATCCTAGAATGAAAACTCAACAGCAAAGAAGCCCATTTATCCCAACTGTAGCAAAACAGAAATCAGAGAATATACACACATGCATATATATATATATATATATATACATATATATACATATGTATATATACATATATACACACATATATACATATACATATGTACGCACATACATATGTGTGCATGCATATATATATGTATATATATATATATATATATGAATACATTATGAATATGTTCCAGAAAATGCAGGGTGAAAGAGCTCTCCAATTGTAAGACAGATGACTAAGCTTAATTGAGCAAGTATACTGGATCTCACCCAAGGGGAAATCTCCCTAAAGTCTCTAGAGTGGTAAGATGGGAAGAAGGACATTCTGGAGACTTGACAATTCCTCTCTTGTCTTCCCAGAATCTTTTCCTTCAGCATACTAAAGTGAGGTTGGCCTTCACTCTTGAAGCTAGAAGCCAGAAGTACCAGAAGCAATTTGACATCATGAAGAATATGAAAAATTTGATGAATCTCCCAAAGAGTTCTCAAAGTGGACCCTCATTTTTTAGAGAATCCTGAAAAGTACTCAAAGAGGATAGTTGCTTGGAGAGTCCAATAGGATGACTCGAGGTGTATTTTAAAAAATGAGCTCTCTCACCTCTCACCAACTCCACTCTACCCTTAATACTCTTCATGCCCCTCATGTCCACCATTCAGGAGAGAGTCCCCAAACAAGGGACTTTGGAATAAGGGCTACAACTCTTCATTTCCAAAATTAATTATCAATATTCATGTCTTATTCTGCTAAAGAAAAAAAAAACATAGGCTCCATGAAGCCAGAAGCAATATGCTATCAAAGTTTTCTATATCTGCCATCAGATAGATACTGAAAAGCAATATTTCTTGGATGAATGAATTTCAGAGCTCAACTTCACAGGAGATGAATATCGATTTTTTGTGAGGATCCAGAAAGCAAGGAATGAAGAATAACACAGATTTGTGCTCTGGTAATTGAAATCATGATGATACATTTCTAAAGAAATAAGAAACTTAGTTTTTAATGAAGAAAAAAATTAATTTGGTTTTAGACATATAAATTCAGGTACTAGCAGAGTAGGCAGATGGAAATGCTTTGAAAACAAATTGGAAAAAGTGTGCTGGAGCTCAGGACAGAAGTAAGGGTTGAGATGCAAATTTTGGAATAATTTGCATAAAATTGACATTTAAAGACATAGGATTAAATAGATTGCTAAAGGAGAGAATTTAGAGAAAGAAGATTCCAGTTCTTTGTCTCTAGAAAAAGAGTTGCTGTAAATACACACATGCATGTGAGATAATCAAGAGAACACATTTTAGAACACAATGTTATAAATACAAACCCGTCTGAAAGACTTAATAACCCTGAGTAAGACAGTGATCAACCATAATTCCAAAAGACAACTGATGAAGCATGCTACCAACCTGACAAAGATGGGGATTTAAGGTGCAGAATGATGCACATCTCTGCAATTGGACAATGTGGGAATTTGTTTTACTTAACTATGCAGATTTTTTACAAGGATTTAATGATTTCTTTTTTTAATGGTGCTGTTGTGAAGAGAAAACAATAATGCTTAGCAATTGAAAAAATGTAAAATGCAATAAATTTATGTGGAAAAAAAGAAGAGGATGAAGTTCAAAAGAACCCCGGGGCATTGCAAAACTAAAGCATGGGGGGAAATGATCTAATAAAAGAACAAAAGAAGGCACCAGAACAAGTAGAGTGCAGTGTCACAAAACCCAATGGGATCAAAGCAGTTTCAAAGATGAAGTGGTCAATATTGTAAAATTGAGTGGAGATAGACATATGAAGAAATATGAAAAAAAGCATTGATGGATTTAGCAATTAAGAAGTCAAATTGAATTTTTTACTGCAAATCTCAGAGTTGAAGGAAATTTTTAAAATTAAATTATTTATTTTTAGTTTTAAAGACTTACTCTTCTAACATTTTGAGTTCTAAATTTCCCCCTCCCTCCTACCCTTCTACTTCTCAATATAGCATGCAATCTGATATGGGCCATACATGTGCAATCATATTAAACATATTTCCACATTAGTCATTTTGTCACAGAAGAATCACAACAAAAAGGAAAAACTGAAAAAAAAGAAAAAGTAAAAATAGCATACTTGTAAAGCCAAGTATGAGCAACTCTCCAGAAGAATGCTGCTACTAACAGCTTTTCAAGGTTCTGATTACACAGTATAGTGAATACTCTATTTATTCAATAACAAATAAGAGCAAAAACATTCACAAGAAATCAAAGTACAGCTTTCACAATATTACAACTTATCACAGAAAATCAAAATACAGCATTCATAATGTTAAAACTGATCACAAAAAATGGCCACATAGTTTTCACTACAGTGGTCACATAGTTTTCAACAAAGAACAATCATTTAGTAACTTAATCATTCAATCATGCTTAAGGAGGCAAGAGAGACACACAATACAAAAGTCAAAGTACTCCACCCCTGGGTAGTACATTCATTTAGTCAATCACAGAGTCCTTAATTCAATCACAAAGCACAATCACAAATAAATTACAAGTCCATCAGTTATTACTCAGCAGAAAATAACACAGTTCAGCAGACAAGGATTCCAACTGCCTGACCATTACCTCTATTCTTAGTTAGTCACCAGAGGGGAAAGCATGAACATCTGGGTTTTCAAAGCCGGGGGACTCAACAGCTGCCCAGATTCACATCTGGCCTAATCACATAATTCTTCCCAAAGTGAGTCCCAAAGCAAAATCCCACACCAGCATCAGTGACTACTCAGAATTCATGGAAAGGTCTTTTCATATTGACCCAGGGCAAGTTCTCAGATTCCCTGGATCCCTTTCCATGGTCCTAGATACCACCTGGATTCACCAAACTGTCACCTGGATTCAAAGGCAGACAGCTCTGCGGTCCTTGTCTAGTTCTCCATGCACTTTCTGTTCCTTGCTGAAGGTCACAGCATCCAGTTGTTATGGGAATCTGAAGATCTTCCCTGCCCCTAGGCCCTTTCCTAAAGTGGCTACATGACTCTGAGGACCCTTGGATATTTGAAAGTATACTCTGTTCCCTAATAGGCTGAATGTGGTCATGTGGAGCCTGTGGCGCCAGG
>CM053592.1:54672947-54690783 GCA_028646515.1 Pseudochirops corinnae
TCAAGTCAGAGTTTAAGAGAGAGTCACAAAGTAAAGAGAGTCATAGACTAGACAACAAATTCCTCACAAAAATTTGGGTGTACTGGTCTCTGCATGTACAAATATGTATGTTAATATTTGGAGGTGACAATGAATCCAAAAATATCAAGCTAACATGACTCCCACATTTATTGTACAGACAGCTGATGGACCTGATTTTAGGTCCTGAAAATAAGGGTCACCAACCATAATAATGTAACTTATATAAGGCCATGGGGCATGGGCAGGGGATAGAGGGAGGAAGGTAGGACAAAAACCTTTGGATTTAGTTGCAAATAGAAAACTACTGTAACATACTCAACAAATGGGTTTCCAGCCGCAATTTGAATACCTTCCAAAAGGGGGGAACCTCCTAATTACACTTTAGGATAATTTTAGGAAACTTTTTCTGGCATCCATTCTGATCCAAAATTGGACACTTTTTGTTATTTACCCACTGCTTTGTTTTGCTTCCTAGGATAAAATGAAATAAACCTTAAAAAAAAAAAAAAGATCTTGGGGCTAGATGTAATGTTAATGGGATATAAGATCTTCCTTGCTTATTAATTGGCCTCACATGGAACCCATTAAGGGAAGCTTGCTTAGGGGAGGCTTGCTTACAGTAAGGCTTTCACACCTTTTGTTAATTTCTAATTAGGCACCGAGTCATCAGGGTTGTGATGCCCTCTAGCTCTAAAAAGGGTATATATACTCTGAGATTAGCATTTTGCTTTGGGAGCTCAGTCACTGGAAGACTGTTCTTGTGATTTGACCAGATGAGACTCTGGGTAGCTACTTAGGAGGCCCCAGGCTTTGTAAAACCTAGATGTTGGTGCTTCTCTCTCTGGTAACTATATATGTATTACCTTGGTCAGACAGTTGGATCTATCTGTTGATCTCTGCCAATTTCTCAGACAGAACCCTTGTCTATTGGTCTGTATTTCTCTGCTTGTATTTTCTTTATTTTCCTTGTTTGGATTTTCTCTAAAGTTCAGGTTGCTGATTTTTCCCCTGAACTAATGAATGTGATATAAAAATATTGTTGACCTCTTGAACAACTATCTTTCCTAGTAAAGCAGCTCTAAGAATCTGTGATAGCAGCCATCCTGGGTATGCCAGTGTGTTTGCCATTACAGATGGATAGATAGTGTTATGGAAACAATGAATAAGAACGTGGACAGCCTTCAGGTGATATTGGTGGATAGAAGAATCTGGAGTGCTGTGATCCACGGGCTCATAAAGAGTCAGACACAATGGAATGACTGAACAACTACAAGAATAACAACTACAACCTGTTTGACTCACAAGTTTTTGCACAGGTTAAGTGGAGTCAGGAGACACCAGGATTTAAATTCTACTTCTGATACTTACTAGCTCTGTATTGGGACTTTGTCTTATGGCCAGTCTCTGTGTCCTTGAGGCATGACTACTTTGGCCTTAAATAATCTTGCTGTATCTTCAGCTAAGCAACAACAAACAATTAAGATCCTTCTATGCACCAGGCATTGCATGAGGTACTGAAGGATAAAAAGCTGAAAATGAAACTGTTCTTTATGATCCTATAATCTATATGGAAAGAACAATATATACACAGATAAATAAATAGAAAATAACTGAAATGTAATAGGATATAAGTGCTAATGAATGGGGGAATTAGGAAAGGTCTCTAGTAGCACGCAAAACTCTTGCTGAGCTTTGATGGAAATAGTATTTACAAGAAATGGAATTGAGACAGGAGAACATTGCAGGCATGAGGAATGATCCAGGCAAAGACCCAAAGGCAACAAAGAGAATGTAGTATACAAGAAAAGCAAGTAAGCTTATTTGGCTGGAATGTAAAGTGTACAAGGGAGAGTAATATAAAATCACTCCAGAATGAGAAGTTGGAGGCCAACTGGGAACTACTTTAAATTCCAAACAGAGAAATTTGTCTCTTACCCTAAAGGCAACAAGAATGCACTGAAATTTCATAAGCACTGGAATGACGTGGTTATATATTTGCATTAATACTAACAAGTTGGCAATTTTGTACAGAATGAATTGGATAAGGGATAGATTTGGGGCAGAGTCAAATAAAGAGGCTTTTTGTGAAACATGATGAGAGCTTAAACTACAGTGGGCCCTATGTGATGGCAGCAGGCAGCTGGAAATCCAGAACTGGAGTTCAGAAGGGAAATGAGGGAAAGATATATAGATTTGGGAGCTCTTTACATAGTGACAGTAATTAAATCCATGGGAGTTATTTTAAAAACCAAAAAAAAGAGATAAGAGAAAGAATTAATGAAGGCCAAGGACAGAGCTCTATGGTATAATCACAAATAGAAAACATGATTGGAATGTTGGTCCAGCAAAGGAGATTGAGAAAGAAAAATTAAGAAAACAGGCAAGAGAAGAACCATGATAGACAAACAAGTATCATGAAAACTCAGACATCATAGATAAGGTACCCAGTAGTTAGGAATGTCCAACAGTGTCAAAATCTGCAGAGAGATTAAGAAGGATAAGGATTGGGGAACTATCAGTCTAAAATAGCTAAATGGAATAAGAACATGAAAGGATAACAATAATCTATCATAATTAGAACCACCCAAAAATCTGTGGCTATTTTATGAAGATAATCATGTCTCCAAGGCACCCACATATAAAAGCATTAAAAATGGGATTTAAGTGGGGGAAATGCCAATAAGATGACAAGGCCCTAGAAATGATTCCTAGTTACTAGCAGAAATTTATCTTCTTTTTCTAATTGCAAACAAAAATTACCAAGGTAAGGCTGTCAGCATTAGAACAACAGAATTCTTCATATTCTTTGGGAAAATCTGTAAAAACTATTCACTTAATTTCTATCAGGAGAAAAGAATCCCTTCTTAGAATAGGAGAAGGTTGAAAAAAGAGCACAGAAGGGCCCCCAGTCTTCTTTTCATAGAGCAGTGACAACCTTTGGGAGAGAAATAAACCCCAGAATTTATCCCTTTCTGAAAAGACATAACTCAACAATCAAAAAAGAACCAAAATGGAGAGAATTCCACTGACCTCCATAACTGTGAAAATACAACATGTGGGTAGGGAGGGAGCATCTCTGTCCTGATGAGAAGAAAAGACAGTAACTAAGATGACCTCAGTGACTGAATAAGTAGCCAAAAATAATAAGTAATATTTAAATAGTGCTTTAAGGTTCACAAAATGCTTTATAATACATTAACTCATTTAATCCTCATGGCAACTCTATGAAGTTGATGCTATTATTATCTCCATATTACAGATGATTAAACTGATTGATAAAAATGCTAAGTGACCCCCCCCCCAAAAAAATTATGCAAGTTGTAGATGTTTGAGGTAGGATTCAATCTCAGGTCTCTCTGACTCTTAAGTGCAATGATCTATTCACAATGGCATTTAGCTGCCTGCAAGATCAAGAAGACCAAGAATCCTCCAATTAGTTCCAGTTGAGAAAAACTCAGCATTCTTTTACCTTCTACCTAGAAACTCTAAAATAAGGTGAATTCGAAGGCCTAACTTGGGGCAGCTGGATGGCAGCTAGGTGCCTGACTTAGAGTCAGGAAGGTGAATCTTCCTGAATTCAAATTTGTCCTCAGACACTTATTAACTGTGTGATCCCAGGATAATCACATAATCTGATTGCCTCAGTTTTCTCATCTTTAAAATGAGATGAAGAAGGAAAAGGCATACCAACTACTCCAGTATCTTTGCCAAGAAAACCCTAAATGAGATCATAAAGAGTCAGAAATAAATGGAAAATGAATGAACAACAAAAGGCATAATTTATTCCTTTCTTGGCTATCAGTTAAAAACAGTTAAAAGCACTGTATCCATTTGTGGATACAGTGCTGGCCCTTCAATTAAACTCACCTTTCTGAGATCAAATCTGCCCTCAAACACTTATTAGTTGTGTGACCCTAGCCAAGTCATTTCACCCTGTTTGCCTCAACTACTCATCTATAAAATTAACTGGAAAAGGCAAAGGCAAACTACTCTAGTATCTTTGCAAGCAAATTCCAGTGGCGTCATGAAGAGTTGGATGTAATTTAAAAGTGACTGAACAATAGATTGAAGTAAAAAAAATTAATAATAGTTGCTGCATATTTCTTTTGAACTAATTATTCTATAAATCTCCACAACATGGAAGTCACAGGATTTCATAGGTCTATACAATTTAACACTGAAAATAATTAACATATTCTTTTAACCTTTTGTAGGGTTATCTCTTTTAAAATAATGGTTATGGGAATAGACAGTGACTACACTTCAGTGATTGTTGTTCCACAGCCCTTTATTCATTGTGGCAAGTGTTAGAAATAATGTAGAGAGATTTTTTTTATTTATCTAGGTAGTTTATTAACCCACACAGCTGTAACTAGAGGCTACAGAGAATATATTTATGGCACCAAACATAGCTAGGAATTTCCAATTCTTCTGAAAAAAAAATGGACCTTCACTTTCAACAAGGCAAATGCATCTTCCCTCCCATCCCATGATATTTTTAGGCATCATTTTAGCTCTCAGTCTCTCCTTTACTACCTTTGACCCTTGCCTAGTAACTCAAATCATCATCAAGGATATCCCTCCACTCTTGTTCACTTTCATCACATTGATAAACATACATTGACACAGTCCAATGTTTTCCCACTTTAAGTTGGAGTTGTTTCTCCTTTAGACATAATACCTTTTCACTCAGTAGCTCCTCCTCCTCCTCTCCCCAACACCATCACACTGTACAGAACAGCAACAGCTTTTGGGCTGGGGATAAGTAGATGGGGAAAGAGGGAGAGAGGCAGACAGAGACAGAGGGGGGCAGAGAGCTTAGAGACAGAGAGAAGCAGAATCAGAATATTAAAGTTAAGATCCAAGAGAAAGATACCAGGGAATTATTTTATCAACACAGAAAGGGAAAGGAGCTCCCTCCCATGGCTGTCTTCAGAGGTCACTCACTCAACCCCACAATGGACTAGTCTAAACTTGAATTGGTCAGAGGATCCTGTCAGTAAATGGTCAGTCAGTACAATGGAGAAAAGAAACCTTGACTTCCAACCTGATATTTATGACCCAAACTGACCAAGATTCTTAGGCCATTCTTTCTGAATTCTTACCTGAAGATCAGTCCTGCTGTCTACATGAGTCAAAAATCCAATAGAAAATTTGCTGTTTATAGTCCTTTGCACATTTGAAAAAAAATACAGTTTTGTGGAGAAATCGACAAAACAGAACTGATTTCTTCCTACCCCTAGGTTTGAAGCAACTTTTACATTCTTTTAAGGACCACCATAGTTAAGGATGGCAGTAGACTCACAGATGAAGGCCATCTCCAGTCATATCTATAGTCATATCCAATCTATATCTTGCCACTGGATCAAGATGGCTCCAGAGGATTGAGTGAAGGTGATGCTTTGTACAGCCCTGCTTCACTTAAATCTATTTTACTTACCAGTCAAGATATCACCTTCCTGATATCACTGGTCCTTTTTAAGAGTAAAGCACAAACAAAAATCTGAGTAGTAATAGCTGCCCCACCAGGTACCCAGATGACTAGTTTCAATTGGGCAATGCTGCTTCCTTCCTTCCTTCCTTCCTTCCTTCCTTCTTTTCTTCCTTCCTTCCTTCCTTCCTTCCTTCCTTCCTTCCTTCATTTCTTCCTTCCTTCCTTCCTTCCTTCTTTCCTTCCTTCTTTCCTTCCTTCTTTCTTTCCCTCTATCTCTTGTCTTTCCCTCCATCCACATAGGGAATCATACACTTACCTACAGGTTCTCTGCATGAAGAAATACAAATTTTGATCACTGAAACTTCACAAGATATCTAAGCATTTAGAGGAGAGATTTCTTTTTTCCCTCTATTCTACTCATTTTTTCTATCATTTCTTAAATGGTATAATTAACTGCTTTGCCACATGTAGTATCATTTATAATATCTTGACCATGTCTTAAATCCAAATCACTCTGGCTGTCACTGATTGGGCAACAATAGGCCCCAACTCAAGCCTCTCTCGATCACTGTTTGGGATTTCATGACTCAGATTGAGTGTAAATGGCAAATTTTTTTCTGTTTGGGGCAGAGACCTTGAGTGTCTTCCCCTCAAATATTGCCTTTTTTTTAACTAGGTAAAAAAGGCCATTTTTTGCCCCATTTTTTACCTAGTCTTGGTCACTGAATGGGCATTGCCTCAGACAAACTGAGACCTCAGAAAGACCTTAGCTTAAAAAACTTAAAGTTTCACACTGCAACAGGGGCTTCCTCCAGTCGTCTTGATCTATATCTTGCCTCTGGATCCCTATAGCTCCAGAAGAGAAAATGAGGCTGGTGACTTTACACAGCCCTGTATCACTTAAATTCAATTCACTTCCAAGTCAAGACTTCACTCTCATGATCTCATTCTTCAAGAATGAAGGACAAACAGAAAGAATCACAGATGCTATGAAGACTTTTTAAAAACTATATTCTATCTCTTTCTGGTCTATACACATCCTAGTCCCATCATCACTAAAAAAAAAAAAAACCCTTATATGCCTTTGGCTTGAATTTTTTACACATTTGTATGACTACCTGCCATTTGCTCCAAATGAAATATGTGCTCCTTGTGGGGCAGAGCCAAAATGGTGGAGTAAAAGCAGGGATTTGGTTGACTTCTCCTCAAACATCTCCAAATACCTGTAAAAAATGTCTCTAAAGAAATTTTAGAGCTGCAAAACCCACAAAATGACAGAATGAAGCACTTCTCTAGCCCAAGACAGCCTGGAATGTTGACAGGAAGGGTATATTGGATCGGCCTGGGAGTGAAGCTCAATCTGACTTGGGCTGCACCAGCACAGACTGAGCTGAAGCAAACCTCAGGGGACCAAATTACTGGCAGCAGTTGTGGTTTCCAGACTTCTCAACCCACAAAGGCTAAGGACAGTGTGGAAGGTCAATGGTGGAACTCTGTGGGAACTGGATGAAAGAAGAGCATGGTCAGACCCCAGCCCCAGGGTGGCAGAGGTAGTGATGGTGGCTGCTGCTCCAGAGCTCTGGGCCTACAGGGAGTGGGGGATTAACTGGCTGATACAAAATCCCTAAAGCCTGGGACAGTACACCCACATCCACTCCCATAGTTACACTTTGACAAGGAATTAGAAATAAATGTATTTGACTAGGAAGATGAGCAAACAAAAAGAAAAGAAAAAAGTCAGACTATAGAATCTTATTTTGTTAACAAAAAAGATCAAAACATACAAAGAGAAGAAGACATCAAAGTCAAAGGCCCTACATCAAAGGCTTCCAAGAAAAAATATGAATTGGTCTCAAGACATGAAAGAACTCAAATATGATTTTGAAAATCAAGTAAGAGAAGTAGAGGAAAAATTGGAAAAAGAAATGAGAATGACACATTAATGTCATGAAAAACAAGTTAAAAGCTTGCTAAAGAAAACTGCCCCCCAAAAAATATTGAAGGAAATAATACCTTAAAAGAAGACTAACCCAAATGGCAAAAGAGGTTCCAAAAACCAATGAAGAGAAGAATGCCTTAAAAAACAGAATTGATCAAATGGAAAAGGAAGTACAAAAGCTCACTGAAAAAATAATTTCTTCAAAATGAGAATGGAGCAAATTGAAGCTAAGGACTTTATGAGATATCAAGAAATTGTAAAACAGAACCAAAAGAATGAAAAATTAGAAGACAATGTGATATCTCATTGGAAAAAAAAAAACACTGACCTGGAAAATAGATCTAGGAGAGATAAATTAAAAAGTATTAAAATACTGAAAGCCATGATAAAAAAAAAAGAGCTTAGACATCATACTTCAAGAAATTATCTAAGAAAACTGTTCTGATATTCTAGAACCAGAGAGTAAAATACACACAATGATCACCTTTTAAGAGATATTCCAAAAGGAAAACTCTTAAGAATATTGTATCCAAATTCCAGATTCTGAGGTCAAGGAGAAAATATTGCAAGCAGCCAGAAAGAAACAATTCTAGTATTGTGGAAATACAATCAGGATAACACAAGACCTAGCAACTTCTACATTAAGGGATCAAAGGGTTTGGAATATGATATTCCAGAGATCAGAGGAGCTAACATTAAAACCAAGAAATCACCTACTCTGCAAAACTGAGTATAATATTTCAGGGGGAAAATGGATTTTCAATTTGAATAGAGGACTTTCAAGCATGCTTGATGAAAGGACTAGAGCTGAATAGAAAATGTGACTTTCAAGTATAAGAACCAAAGAGAAGCCTGAAAAGATAAACAGGAAAGAGAAATCATAAGTGACTTATTAAAGTTGAACTGTTTACATTCCTACATGGAAAGATGATATTTGTAAATGTGAGACCTTTCTCAGTATTAGCATAGTTGGAGGAGAGAAAGGAGAGAGAGAGAGAGAGAGAGAGAGAGAGAGAGAGAGAGAGAGAGAGAGAGAGAGAGGAGATGGTACAGGGTAAGTTGAATATGAAGGGATGATATCTAAAAATAAAATTAAGGATTGAGAGGGGAATGTATTAGGAGGACAAAGGGAGAGATAGAATGGGGTAAATTATCTCACAAAGAAGAGGCAGGACAAAGTTTTCACAATGGAGGGAAAGAATTGGGAGGTAAGAAAGAATGAATAAACCTTACTCTCATTGGATTTGGCTTAAGGAGTGAATAACAAACACACTCAATTGGGTATCTTTCCCAACAGGAAAATAAGGGGGAAGTGGATAAGAGTGGGGGGAGGTGATTATAGAAGGGAGGACAGATTGGGGGAGGGTTTAGTCAGAAGAAAACACTTTTGGAAAGGGATGAAGTCAAAGGAAAAAAAGTAGAATGAGTGGGGAACAGAATAGAGTGAAGGGAAACAAAGACAGTCTTTCACAACATGTCTATTATGGAAGTGTCTGGCATAACTACACATGCATTGTATTGAATATTGAATATATTGACTTGCTTGCCTTTTCAGTGAGGGTGAGTGGGGAGGGAAGAAGGGAGAGAATTTGAAACTCAAAGTTTTAAAAACAAATGTTAAAAAATGGTTTTTATATGCACCTGGAAAATAAGACATACAGTCAATGGGGTGTAAAACTCTATCTTACCCTTCAAGAAAGTAAGGAAGAAGGGGATAAGAGGGGTGTTGATAGAATGGAGGACAGACTGGGGGAAGGGGTAATCAGAATACATGCCATCTCAGGGTGTTAGTGGAGAGATGGGGAAAAAAATTTGAAACTCAAAGTCTTGTGGAAATGATTGTTAAAAACTAAAAATAAATAAATTGATAAAGCAAATAATTATTAGGAACTAGTATGCCTCAATATTTGCCAATAAAACTGGATCATGTAAATATAAAGAAATAGTCCTTTCTGCTTTAAAACAGAAAAGAAATATATGTTCCTTGAAAGCAGAAATCTTTCTATTTTTGTCTTTGTACCCACATCACCTAGCAAAGAACTTGACATGTAATAGATGTTTCATAAACACTTTTTTTGATTGCTCGCTTAATTGTGTATTGTTTTCTTTTTTAATAGGATCAAGTGAATGCTATCAACACCTGAAGAGTGAAATAAATCCTTAGTGAAATATATTCCTGAGAAAGGTAGAGGATAGTTTGGCAGTAGAAGAAAGTACTGAAGGTTTTGAGAGCAGCCTACATAGGAGGTTTCCCCTAGGCCCATCCTGTTAAACTACAGGAAATAGCTTGGGAAGAGGTACTTGGATTGATGCCATTAGTGCTTCCTCCAGGGGCCAGGTAATTTAGTGTATCATTGATGAAATTTGGGGAGATTAGAGCCATGATTCCTAGTTAGGTCATTAAGACTTATTAATTCTAGCATTTTGGCACTTGAGTGTATCACTCCTGTTGAGCCCCCAATCTGAAAGTGACAGAGTATTGTGGCATTTATTTCCCTGAGGTGTATGAAGTATATTTCTATCCTCATGATAAAAATAGAAACAGATGACATTTTAAAGCTTTAAGAATTATAAATTGCTTTAGATACAGTAATTCATTCAATCTTCATAATAAACCTGTGAGTAGGTATGCAGTATTTTTTATTATTATTCCTAATTCACTTATGAATAAACTAAGACCCATGGAGATCATGACCATACTGCTAGTAAGTGTGAGAGGGAATATTTTTAATTTGAATCTTCCCTTGCTCTAAATCCATTGTAATTTCCACTGAATAATGGTTTGTTGCCTTCTGAAACATGATTAAAATTCATTTTTTTTCATTCAACGAAAATGTTTTAAATAATCTAATGTATTCAAGGTAATGTCTTAACCTCTGGGAAAACTACACCATTTAGGTAAGATATGACTGCTGCTCTCATGGAGCTCATATTCTAGACATAAACCTCTGGAACAAGTTAGAATGGCAAAATGTGTCAGAGTCTGAGATTGTTGCTTTCCTGACAACATGATCTATGAAATACTCTCTAGTCCATGAATATATATGATTAAGCTAATGGGACCCTTTCTTCATATTCAGTGATGAAGATAGTTAAGACAAACCTTGAAATGTAATTGTACACCAATAATTTACTTAAGAGCAACCTTAGTATCTACATTATTCTTTCAATCTGGCCATTTATATGAGTTTAAGGAGATACTATTGTGACAATTCAGATGTCATTCCTACTCACAAATTCCTTAAACGCAATAGAAAGTAATACCAATTTGTTGTCAGGAATAATGTCTGATAATATGTGTATCGTAAATAATGGTCAAAGATATATTAATTCTTGCAGAAGAGCTTTGTATTTCAAGTTGGAGAATTTCAGGACATTTTACAAGAGTGCCCCATAACCAAGAAGTGGCCACTGGACTGATTCTGTAGAACCAAAATGGAACATATCTCACTGAACAGTGACTGCCCTTGGTAGGTCATACTGAGTAACCTGAAAATACTGAGTGTATTTTCTTTTGCTCTTTTACCATAGGAGCTGATTCCAAGCTGAGAATTATAGCATCTCACCAAAGCTTTTGTAACAACTATTTATAGAAGCCCTAAATTTAGTATAGGGCAGCTAGGTTTCACAGTAGATAGAGAACTAGACTTGGAATAAGGAAGACTTATCTTCATGAGTTCAAATCTGGCCCCAGACATTTACTAACTACGTGACCATGGGCAATTCATTTAATCCTGTTTGCCTCAGTTTCCTTATCTGTAAAATGATGTGGAGAAGGAAATAGCAGACCACTTCAATACCTTTGCCAAGAAAACCCCAAATGGGGTCACAAAGACCTGGACACAACTGAAATGGCTAGAGAACAACAAAATTTAGTATGGACAAGAGAATGTGGTGCCCATCATTTAAAATAACAACGTGATTTTCTCATAAGTCATATTTTATGGACATATGAGGAGATAATTAATCCTTCTGATTTGTGAATGACTTAAATTCTTGTAGCAATTTTGCTACTACTAGACAGCATTTCTACATATGATAAAGACATAGATCAATCTGTAAAGTCACAGTTAGCTGTGAAAATTAGATAAATTTTGAAGAGGTAAATCAGGAAAATTTACTAACATCAAAGCATCCAAGGGAGGTGGTACACCATGGTCTGAGTCCTAATAATGGCAGATGGCTCATTACATTACCATCCAATACTGTTCTTTGGGGTTCAGAGACATGCATATGAAAGTTCTCACACTGCAAAAAAAAATGAAAATCTCCTTCAATGCTTCAGTATTTAAAAATCCAATGTGGAATAGTGGAGAGAGGACTAGACCTAAGAGTCAGAGATCTATGTGTGTTCTATTCTAAATTCTGCTACTTGCCAGCTATGTAACTCTAGAAAAGTAGTGTAACCTGCCTCGACCTCACTTTCCTCATCCCTAAATTAAGATGCTAATAATACTTTGTTGCCTACATTGAATGGTTGAAGAAAGTGTTTTGTGAAACTCAAAGTACTATGTATATAATGGGGTTTTGGTTCATGCCTAGACTATCTATGATGGGATCATTCCTGTGGAAAGTTCTAAGGGAAGTTCTTCTGGGAGATTAGAGGACCAGAATATTTGTGAACGTATCAAACTTACTCGATCATTTCATAATAAACCTGTGAGAAGGGGAAATAAGACAAATTTGGCATAACCCATTTTGACTGAGGCCATGCAGCCTCTTTTGTATCTGTAGTCGCAGATTCATTATCTCTTATAGTCTAGATATTTCTTTGGAATTGTAGTCAAGCCGACTGGCCTGTAATGGAAGATTCAGTTCTCTTGTGGTTTTTAATCAATGTACCATTTGCTCTTCTCCAATGGCACAGTGCCTCTTCCATTCTTTAATATCTTTCAAACATTAATGACAGTGTTCACTAATCATAGCTGCTGCTTCTTTTGGTATCCTAAGGATCTAGTTTATTTAAGCCACCTGACTTGAAAATCTCAAGACTCGCTAAGTGTTATTTCCTTCCTATTTATCTTTTTTTTAATATCATCTCCCTATTAGCCATTTTTCCCCTCTGCTTTTCCAGTTTCAAAGTCATTCACCATAGCAGGAAATACAAGTGGGGTTGGGGAACTATGCCTTCTCTCCAACATTTTTTATCATCATCCCATCCATCCTGAGATGCAGTTTCATTCCTTCTTTGATTCTCTTCCCTTCCTTCACGTAACTAAAAATGGATTTTGTGTTCCTCAGCTTGCCTTGTATGTCTCAATTAATCCCTGTGTCCTTAAAAAAATCAAATTTGGTTGTTGACTTTTATTTGTAGCCACATGGATCTCTTTAGAATTATCTCTCTATGCTCCTTATTATAACTGGTTCCCTTCATGTCTTCAGAATTTCATTCTTGAAAGCTTATTGACCCTCTTCTCTTATTGCTATCATAGAATTTTAGGCTGTGAAATGCCAGATAGATTTTTCGTAAGCCTCTTGATATCTGCTCTCTTAAGATTTACAATACATATGCTATGCTTGCCTACACTCATCACAAATCTGTGATGGCTTATCCATTTTTCTATGAGATTCTGAACCTTTCTATGTATTAATCATTTATTTATTGTTGATAAGAATCATAACCAGAATAGAAATTATGCTTTTAAGGATTGAATTTTCATTAATGTGTCCAAAAATTTTTCACTACTCTGCTTTTATTGGAGAGAGAAACCCAGGATGTGTCCCAAATGATAGAAATCTACCATCTCAACTATATCATGCCTCTCTGCTAAGCTTCTGATCTATTTCCAAAATTCCCATCTATTCTCACTCTAAGTTGTCTATTATAAACAAAGTCCTTTTTATTTCTGCCACCACTGATCTTCAGTCAGATGTTCTCCACAATGCTGTCTCCACCTCCACATCTCTACTCCTGGGTTTTCTTGTGTAAGAATATCTTCTTATCATACAATGTTACTCCCTTCACTCCAAGCTCTGTTCCTTTTGGATAAGGTGTGACCCTAGAGAGGCAAAGAGATGCCTTTTGAGTTTTTAAAAATATGAACCCACATTAGTCATTTCTTGAAAGAGTGAGAATTTTTTTAAATCTAGATGACATATACTGAGAATTCTCTTTCAAATCTTCCTAATAGGATGGGTACAAAAATGCCAAGAGAAAGATAAGATTATATTTCCCCTTCTGTCAATGAGATTAGCTGCCACAAAGGTACATCTCAAAATCATTGTGCATGTTTCACTATGTTCAGTGCTTGAAACTCTGCAAACAGCTTTCAAAGGTGATGCTGAAAAATAAGAATTGCCACTTGCTAAATCATATGACCTTGCCTACACTGTAGTTTTTTTTTTCATCTCTTTTATTATGCACATACTAGGGGCTTAAAAAGATTCTGGTTATATTAAGTTGCATTCCACTCAACTGCAATAAATGGTTGGTTTGCTTAATGCAGATATGTAAGACTAAAAAAGAATTCCACCTGTGAATTGTTTTCCATCCTTATAATCTTGGCTTTTATGTAAGTTAGTTGATTTATTTTCAAGTAATCACTAATCAAACATGACTACAAAGGACAACAATGTGCTTGGTCTTAGAAAAGCCACTGCACATCTGAAAGCAATTGTGCAGCTCAGTCTAGTTTTCTCTCACTTATCTCATTTATTAGCTCTTAATAGAATTCATTTATGCATGATAAAACATCACTTCTTAAAGCAATGAAATAATGTGATGTTTAATGCACCACTACAAGTAATTATGATACTGAAACTGATCATATCCTAATGAAAGGATGAATACATTTGCCCATTGAACTTTCATATCCTCCAAAGAGCAGAACCAGACCGTCAGGCAATATGAAAAGCACATGCTTTGGTCACACATTCAGGTTAAGCCCCTGAGTTATTACTAAAGTAAAAAACACATAATCACCTCATTTGCCAGAACAACAATGACAACAAAAATCAATAGGCCTTACTTTTCCTAAAGTGACCAGCACAATTTCTCAAGCTTTCAAGCTCCTAATTGAAGCAGCTTAGAGTAGAGCTGAGAATTTGGAAGACTGAGGACATTTGCTATTTCCCTGAGATTAATTGATCAACACACACTTATTAATCCCCTACTATAAGACATACACTGTACTAAACACCAAGGATATGAAGACAAAAATCAAATAATACTTTCTCACAAGAAGCTTACATTGTAAAGGGGAATATGAAAATAAATAGATGAATAGAGGCCAAATACAAAGGAGATACAAGGTAATATTGAATAAGAAAAAAGAAGCCCTTTCCCCTTTCTTAAGGATGACTAGGGGTCATTCTCTGGTATGAGTTTGTCCTGAATATATCCTCCTCACTCAAAACTCTAAGAAGAACATTGTAATAGGAATTGGAAGTAGGACAGGAGAAGCAGAAAGAAGTGAGGCCTAAGCCAAAAAAGTCTAAAAGGGAGATGAAAGCACTAGTGATGAGGTCACTTGCTAGTGCTGATACATGATACATTAATTTTGGTCAAACAAGATCAAAGAAGCCATTCCAATGACCAAACCAACAAGAAAAGAAGACCACCAACTTTCCTGAGTTCCATTGTTTCTGAATTCCATACTTCCTGAGTTCCTAGATTCATCAGATCCAGCATTCTAGACCTGTGCCACAAGTGAGTCAAGATTCTGATTGTAGAGCTCCTGAGTCTCCATCCACTGAACAGTTCTCTGAGAAATGGGAATTGAGCATCATGAGGGACCCAAATTATTTGCATTCCTTTTCCTTCTAAATTCAAGACTCTGTATAATCTAGAATTTCTGGTTCTGATTAGTTTTCTATCTGGGGATCTTCTAGGGTTTATCAGAGAGGCAAATTTAAAGCTCTTTGGTAGATACTTGTTTTATACTAGTAGGCACTGTTTTATTATTAGGGATAGGAATTAGGACTGGACCTATGAGATTTTGTATAAGAAAATTGGAATTTCCCTTTATCAATACAAGTTAGCACCATCTCTACAATGGATTGTTACCTAAGGCATTGAGAGATTAAGTGGTATGATGAGGTTAACACAACTAATATGTGTCAGAGGTGAGGCTAGAGTCCAGGTTCTTCTTGGTTCTCAGGACAGCTCTCTATCAACTATGTAATGCTGCCTCTTCATGGCCTATTTCTGTGATACTTATTATTCATTGAATATGTCTTTATAGTTAGTGATAAATAAAGCAAAAGCAAAATAAAGTACTTTAAGAAGAAGGAAGCTAATGGTGTTTCCCAAGTAGAACCTATGACTCACTAGAAATTAATGGACATTTAAACCTAGGGAAGTTTGCTGATGCCAAGCAGATAAGAATCACTGATTCTGAGTGAGTATTGTGGGCAAGTGAGACATAAAGGTGGACCCAGACTCCAAATAGCCAAGTCATTACCAGGAGTAGAAATTGCTAGTCCCAATGGACTAGCAACACAATGAGTTTATCATGTGTCCCAAACAGAATAAACTCTTGATTCCAAAGGTATTTGCCCATCAACTTCCATCTTCCAGATTAACTGACTCTAATCTCTAGGATTAGGTATCTCAGGGGACTTCATTAGACTCGTGCTCTGAGTACCAGGAAATATCAACAAGGAATTACTCTCTAAGTTTAGAATTAAATTAAAATAAATTAAATTTTTCACCTGTATTATTCAACAATTCAACAAGACTGAATGAGAATTTATTGACTGATATGGTCATAAACAGAGGTGGATGTATCTCATAGTTCAGCTATTCTAACTACATCATTTTAAAGATTAAAAAAAATACTGAAGTCTGGAGAGCAAAATGACCCTTCAAATTAATCAGAGTAATAAGTGTAATCTTAGTCCTTTGCCTCCCAATTCAACATTTTTTCAGTGGACCACACAATGGAAAAGGCAAGTTTCACAGAGGATTTATACATTCATCCATTCTCCTTGTTGACAATCCTTGAATTTCTCAGCTACAAGGGACTTCAGAAATCCTCTAGTCCATGCAAAACTGATAGGGAATCCTTTCTATAACTTAATGCTGCTTTCCCTTGAAGACCTCTGGTAAGGGGAAACCCAATACTCCTGAGTTTAGGGGACCCTTCACACAAGCAATCTCCCCACCAGTTAGGAAAGTCATGCAAATATCAGGCTGGACCCCAGGTTACAATCAAAAGAAGTTTCCCCTTATATTAAGCCATATTCTGCCTCACAACACTATACTTATTATTCTTAGTACATCTCTACAGGGCCAAACAAAATAGATCCTTTTAAACCATTGATTATCATACTCTGACAGAAATATGAAGCAGATGCTGCTTAAAGAGCTTACATGTGGTAGGGAGTTTGTCAAGAATGAAAAGCAAGTTATGATTTTCTTGCTTTATAACACCTCCTTTAGATTTATGTTAGAAAAAATATGTGTGAATGTTGGATATTAATTCTTTCATGAGAAATGTTAAAACCAACCCCATTAGAAAAAGGAGAGCAGCTAGATACAGTTGGGAGGAGAGGACACTTCTGAGGGAGACAGGCTTGTGAGTAAATATTGGTCTTGTGTTGGTTTGTGGGAAGGCTAAAGTATGGTGTAGCTCTCTGCTACATTGTGGTGCCTACAGTAACTACAAACATGCCAATATAGTTATTAATCACAAAATGTAACAGGTTCTCTACTTGGGGACATAGCTAGAACATTTATTCAAATACCAGAAAACACCTGAGTCCCAAAGCCATCACAGTAGCCTCAGAACTGGCACACATAGTTAATGCAGTAAACACCCACATTCTCAAGCCTTCAAAACAAAACAGGCTACCTTAGGCAAAGATCCTTCCCTCCTCACTCACAGTATCTGCTCAGCCTCCATGAGGCTCACTCTCAGCAGCTCCAGCCCCTCGCAGTTCCTGTTTCAGCACTCCTCAGCAGGAATTTTTAACAGAACTTCTGGCTAGCTCAAAAGAAAAAAAAGAAATTTATGCTGCCACCACCGTCACTTACAGTCACCACACTGGCTGTAGCCCAGCTTCTACTTGGCTCCTGCTCCTTTCTGCCCCACCCCTTCCTACTATGTCAGTACACTCAAGGCATGGAAATTCTTCAAATCTCATTACCATTACAACAGTTGAAGAAGCATATTGTGAATTTATTTGTTTTTGTGACAAATTAATAGATGTTTGTATTTTATTTATTAAGAGCATATATATGATAAACACTAGAATTTAGTTCTATTCATGTTAAATAAAAGGCTTATTGAAAACCAAAAGCTATGGGAAGTTTGGAAACATGACTCATAAATAAAAATAAGTGAAATAGAGGTAGCTTCCACAAATATTAATTTTGTACGTTAATTTTTGGAGTGCTAATTAACTACATAATTTAGGTTATTCAGAACTCTATAAAGGAAATTGTTTAAATGTGAACTCCTTCATGTAAATAATTTTATTATTCATCCTTATATTTAGAT
>CM053592.1:54691283-54707566 GCA_028646515.1 Pseudochirops corinnae
ATTTGCTCCACTCTAATTCTGATGGAATTATTCTCTTCAGAAAGCTTTTGAGATTCTTTTTCATCTAGCAAATTCAACTTTTCAAGGCATTCTTCTCCTCATTGGCTTTTTGGACCTCTTTTGCCATTTGAGTTAGTCTTTTTTTTTTAAGGTGTTACTTTCTTCAGTCAGGTTGCTGACTCTCTTTTCATGATTTTCTTGCATTATTCTTATTTCTCTTCCCAATTTTTCCTCCACTTCTCTTATTTGGTTTTCAAAATCCTTCTTAAGCTGATGTATGGCTTTTAGATCATCTTCATGTTTCTTGGAAGCTTTTGCTGGAGGAATTCTGACTGTGTTGTCTTCCTCCCATTCCATGCTTTGATTCTTTTTGTCCCCAAAGAAGGAATGTAAAGTTTGGTTGCTGTTCTTCCTTTGCTTCCTTTGCTCACTCATGTTCGCCAGTCAATTACTTGATTTTTTAGCTTTTTGAAATTCTGCTCCCAGAGGGTAAAGGTCTGTCCCAAATCACTGGGGTTTTTGCAGGTTCTGGAGCTCTTGGGAGGCTGTCGTTTTTTTGCAGCCCCCACCAGCTTTGGCTCACTGAAAATGCACCTCAGGATCACCACCCAAGATGACAATCTGGATCCAGGGTGTTCAATGCAAGAGCACTTATCCTCTGAATGATTGCTTGGACCACCTGCAATCTGCATGCTGGGTGCTCTGAAGCAGCCACGTGGAGGCAGCTGCAGGGCTACTGCTTCTGCTGCTTCCTTGCTCTGGAAGCAGTTTGGCCAGACTGCTTTTCTCCCCCAAATTTAGCTGAGTTCCATTGACCTTTCACCTTGTCCTTGTTTCTTATGGCTTGATAATTCTGGAAACTTCCACAGCTGCCACAGATCCACTCTCCTGAAGGCTTCAGCTGTGGCTCATCCTGGCCACCGCTGGGCCAAGCCGTGGTTTCAGGCTGGACTGGTTTTGGCTCCCAGCATGTTGTGATGAGCCCTTCCTGCCGAGCTGCCTTCAGTGGGAGACGTATTTTGTGAGTTTTGGAGCCCTAAAATTTGTTTAGAGTCATATTTTATGGATATTTCAGATGGCTGTGTGGGAGCTGTGGAACCTTGTTGCTTCTGCACTGCCATCTTGGCTCCACCCACTGAAACTCTAGATGATGTTCTTATATCTTCCAAACCTATATCAACCTTGCAATATCATTTAAGAAATTTTGGAAATTATTTTCCTGTAAAATCACTACTCTGAAATTTATTTTGCAATAAAATTACCAAGTAGAAATATCTCAATATCTTTATTCCTGAAACACAATTTCAAAAGTCTCCAAAATAAATGTAAGCCTTATAAATAGGAAGCAGCATATGAATGAACTATTGCTAGATATAATTGGATGCTAGCATGGAGTAGGCTTCTGATAAGCTTGTGTGTGTGTTTGTGAGTGTGTGTGAGTGTGTGTGTGTGTGTGTGTGTGTGTGTGTTTGATAGAGACAGACAGAGAGAGGGAGGCAGGGAGCCGGAGAGACAGAGACAGAGAGACAGAAAGAGAGAGAGAGAGAGAGAGAGAGAGAGAGAGAGAGAGAGAGAGAGAGAGAGAATTGATATACATAGCATGAAATCTTGCATTGTCTCCTTAAATTGAGGACTTAGGAAACCCTGTAAAGAAAGGGGAGGTGGGAACAACTTGAATCTCAAATGTGGTATCAGTGCATGAAGTCTACCAGATGTCTGGTAGAAGAAAAAACAGAAATTTATGTGTGGTGTCATGGGCTTGGAGCTATGCACTTGATCAGTGTGACAATTCCCATGACTGCTAATAATTTATCCTTGGGCAAACAGGCTAGGACTGGATGTTAAAGTCCATTCGAGGCACGACCTATGCATCTTCTCACTATGTGCCTATACACACATACACACACAAATATGTAGTGTGTATATATATATATATGTATGTATGCACACATATATTTTATACACAGACATGTGTGTGCATGTGTGTGTGTGCTTGAATAGAAATGATCACATTGATCATAATCTTTTGGGGCTCAATCAATAGACCTAATTACTTTGAGAACAAAAAAGAATAGCAGTTTGTTTCACTATTGTCAGACCAAATAGACTCCAACTAAATCAACAAGCATTTATTTATTAAGAGTCTCCTGTCAGAAACAAATAAACAATGGTGGTATTTTTATCACTGAATCAGCACCAGAGTGGTGAGCAGTCATTTTATAAAATCAAATTTTAAAATACTGGTATAGTTTTAGGTATAGTAATTCATAAGTTATAAAATGTTAAAGGACTTAAAGAAAATAATACTGTTCTCCAACCATTGTCCTAGGGCAGCTAGGGAATGCACTGGATAGAATTCTGGGCCTGGAGTAAGAAAGACTCATCTTTATTAGTTCAAAGGCAGCCTCAGACTCTTACCAGAAGTATAACCCTGGGCAAATCACTTAACCCTTTTGCCTTAGTTTCCTCATATGCAAAATGATCTGGAGGAGGAAATGTCAAATCACTCCATTATCTTTACCAAGAAAACCCCATAAGAGGTGAAAAAGAATTGGAAAAGACTGAAAGGATTGAACAACACATGAAGTACGCCTTGTAATGCATACATTACACCAGTATTCCCTATATTTAGACTGGGTGTGAGGAAGATTTGAATTAAAATTACACCTTTTGATTTTTACTGTAGGTAAAGTCACTTAATTTCTCTGAGCCTCAGTTGCTTCATCAGTAAAATGTAAAGAGAAATATCTTCCTCCCAAGAATTTTAGGAGGCCCAATGATACACAACTAAAAGTGCTTAAGTGCTTAAGTGCTTAATGACTGTCAGTGATGTGGCATGTTGAATGGACATAGTCTTGAAACCAAGAAGACCCAGATTGAAGTCCCTGACACATTTTAGCTGTGTGATCTTGGGCAAGTCTTTCAGTTCTCTAGGTAATTCTTTAAGGAGGAGCTAACCTGAATTGTTAAAGGGATTTTCCTCACTTGGGAATTACCTAAACTTCCAGTCACAAATCATCTTTATCCAACAACAACAACAATTATTATTATTATTATTGCTATTATTGGTGTAAACACATATAATTTATTTAACCAAAGAGGCTATCACTGTGTTAGATAAATGGTTATAATAATGCCAGGTGAATCTACTTTTGTAATTTTACTAGACTGAAAATAAAACTGCTTCATAGAATCGTGGAATCATACAGTAGCAGATTTTGAAGTCATAGGACAGGTTATTTCATTTATCCCTTAACTGAAATATGTCTGACAGGAGATTATTCAGCATTTATCTAAATAATTCTTTTACTCCATAATTCTGATGCATCTTATCTAAGGATGGTAAGATCCCACTCCCACCCACAATTATGGCAAATGGCTTTGAAGAAGATATTTTGGATGATTTCACTATTGTCAATGACTGTTGGATATAGATCATCAAGTTGGATCAATTTGATAAAACTTCACAAGCCCATTTGTAATCTGGACTTCAAAGAAGATTCTATTATTATGTTACTGTGTCAACTATTATGACAAGGACACAACCATGCATATTTGATACTTCTTAGCAAAACGTTTTAAAACACTTTCCTAATAAGTTGTAAGATGCAGGTGTGGAAAGAGTATCATTTAACATATATTCTATTTTGTAGTGGAAGTTCTTAAATAATATGGATCTGTGGCTAACGTGTCTCAATTACATATAGCATACAATGTACCCATGTATATACACATATGTATGCATGTATACTATACAAAACATGTATGCCTATGTGTGAATGTGTGCATCTCTATGTGTGTGTGTTTCCTTTGGCATGATATGCTGAATAGTGGAGCATATGATACCCTTCTTTACAATTTTTTAAAGTATCAGACCCAACCAGTTGCAGGCCAATAAATAAAGTTTCTACCCAATGTTATGAGAGTAGTTCACAGATGTGTGTGTGTGTGTGTGTGTGTAATTTTGCCAAGACAATAACAACTTATTTTATTAATAATGGTGTAATTTTCCTAAAACAATCAGTTATAGACAACTACCTCTTATTTAGAAGCCATACAGTCTTATATTGAGGGGGGAAACACCTCAACTTCTATTGAAAACTCTTGTAGTTGAGATCTAATGATACTATTGATGTGAGAAATTTCTTGCATGATTTTTTTTTCCTGTCATTGCTAAGTGAGGCTGAATGGAAACAAATTGAGAAGGGCACCTTGGCACTTCACAGCCCAAGTTCAAAAATAACACCTGTATAACCATAATGATTTTTTTACAAACCCAGGACAAACAAACTGATGGAAAATGAAGTAAGTAAAAGCTAGAAAAAATTATACATAGCGTGACTACAACAATGTAAATGAAAAAAAAATGTTAAAAAAGGATCTAAACTGAACTCTGTTAAATCATAATGTTCAAGCTTGGCTCTAAAGAAGACATGAGAATGCACAATTCTATCTTCTTTGCAAGGATGGGACACCATAAGTATAGATCATTGTATACAATTTCAGATTTGCTTGATGTATTCATTAGTTTTGTTGAAGTATTTAAAAAAAATTTTAAGAATAGCTCTGAATAGGGGAAGGTTATATTTGCAAATATGAATCTGGAGTCAGAAGACCTGGGTTCACATCCAGTCTCAGATACTGTGTGATATCAGTCACACAAAATAGGAATAATAAGAGCACTCACCTTCCAGGATTGTTGTAATGAGAGAATGGGACGATATTTTAGAAATGCTTTACAAACCTTAAAAGTGCTATATAAATACTTCCTACTAATAATAGTACTAGTACTATTACTACTACAAATTATCAGCAGAAATAAAAATAACAATATGTGGCAGCCTCAATAACCTTGGCAATGAGCATTGCAGCAAATACTGTGGGAGCTATATATATTTTTTTATTATATCATGAGAACTCCTGAAGTGCATGTCCTAGAGTACTTAACACTTTTATTTCCTGAATTCCTATCCCAAGGTAGTCACTATCTTGATTGCCAAGTGCTTCATGTGGCCCACTCTGTTAGACCAGATTGCCCACAGTTGTTCTTCATTTTATTCCTGGCCATCTCCTCATCAGCTGTATATATAGCATTTGTATCACTCTTCTTCATTTATGGCGTTATTTGTAGGAATAATACAGATCAATTGATGCCCCATGATGTAGAGGACTAGGAGGAGTATTAGATTTCCTTTGGGGTTCTTTCCTTCTCCTTCCTTCCTTCCTTCCTTCCTTCCTTCCTTCCTTCCTTCCTTCCTTCCTTCCTCCTTCCTTTCTTCCTTCCTTCCTTCTTCCTTGCATCCTTCCTTCCTTCTTTTTTTCCTTCTTCCCTTCCTTCCTTCTTTTGTTCCTTATTTTCTTTCTTTCTTTTTCTTCCTTCCTTCTTTCCTTCCTTCGCTCCTTCCTTCCCTCCTCCCTTCCTTCATTCCTTCTTTCCTTCATTCCCTCCTTCCCTTCTTCCTTCCCTCCTTCCTTCCTTCCTTCCCTCCATCCCTCCTTCCTTCCTTCCCTCATTCTTTCCTTCCTTCCTTCTTCACTTCCTTGCATCCTTCATTCCTTCTTCCCTTCCTTGTTTCTTTTGTTCCTTTTTTTCTTTCTTTCTTTTTCTTTCTTTCTTCCTTCCTTCCCTCCTTCCTTCCTTCCCTCCTTCCTTCCCTCCTTCCTTCGTTGCCTACTTCCTTCCTTCCTTCCTTCCTTCCCTCCTTCCTTCCTTTCTTCCCTCTTTCCTTCCTTCCTTCCTTCTTCACTTCCTTGCATCCTTCATTCCTTCTTTTGTTCCTTCTTCCCTTCCTTCCTTCTTTTGTTCCTTCTTTTCTTTCTTTCTTTCTTTCTTTCTTTCTTTCTTTCTTTCTTTCTTTCTTTCTTCCCTCCTTCCTTCCCTCCTTCCTTCCTTCCTTCCTTCTTTCCTTCCTTCCTTCCTTCCTTCCTTTTTTTCTTCCTTCCTTTTTCTTTTTCTTTTCCCCTCTTTCATTCTTTCCCTTCTAACTCTCCCCTCCTTCTTCTTCCACATCATGCTCTTTCAAGGTGTACTTCTTGCAGAATCTGCATTCTACATTCTTACATTGGCAATCATAGCAGTAGTATAACCATCTATAGCTTCAGCACAGCTTGACATGTCTAAACTAATATGTGGACATCAAAGAACATACCCTGTTGTTTCTGACTTTTTGGCAAAAGTCCTTTGTCTAGATCAACAGTTCTCAATCTATGGGTCACAACCCCTTTGAGGTCAAACGATCCTTTCACAGGGGTTGCCTAAGACATGTATTTCCAATGGTCTTAGGAACTGAGACACCGCTCCTCTGTCTGTCTCCAGACAGGTCCACCCACATTCAGATATGCCCACATATGAGTATTAAAGGGTCATGACATTAGGAAGGTTGAGAAACACTGGTTGAGATGTTTTTTTAGGTTTTTTTTTTAAATTTGTATTATTTAATTTATTTTTTACTTTCAACATTTATTCAACAAGACTTTGATTTCCAAATTTTCTCTCCATCTCTCCCCTTCCCCACCCCAAGATGTCATGCATTCTGATTATGCTTTCCTTCCCTTCTTTCACTCCCCCCTCCATTTCCCTTTTCTTCTATTTTCCCATAGGGCAAGATAGATTTCTATACACCATTGCGTATATTTCTTATTTCCCAATGGAATATAAAAACAATTTTTAACATTCATATTTAGACCTTAAGTTCCACATTTTCTCTCTTCCTCCTTCCCCTCCCACCCTCTTTGAGAAGACAAGCAATTAGATATAGGTTATGCAGCTGTAGTCATGTGCAACACTTCCAAAAGTGTCATGTTGTGAAAGACTAGCTATATTTCTTTCCATCCCTTCCCAAACCTATTTATTGTATTCTCTCCTTTGACCCTGTCCCTCCTCAAAAGTGTTTGCTTCTGATCACTCTCTCCTTCTCCCTTCTATCATCCCCCCTTTCTTTCTCCTTTGTGCATTTTTTTGGTAAGAGCTTAATTTTATCACTTCTAGCCCTGAGGTATGGGAAATGGTGCTTCTTGCCTCAGATCTTGAGTTCTCCCTTTTAGTGGGGAGCCAAAGTCAAACCTCTAACCTCCTTTAAGTGTCTGCAGTCAGAGGCTTTCTGCCCCACTGCTTCTGCACTCACTGGACATGTGCTGGTTCCTTCTCAACCCTGACAGTTTTTGCAGCACAGCTAAGTATGGCACTCCTGGTCAGCAGAGATCCCCTTGATCTTCCCCACTCAAATGCCCAACTCCCCTCACTATCACAGGGAGGGTTGTGGTATAAAAGCCTGCTGTTGTTTCCTCTTCATGGGACCAAATCTGGTCCTGGGACTTTTCTTCAAATATTCTCAAATTGTTCAAGGAAGATTCTTGTGCTCCTGTTCTTATTTATCTCCACCCACACTTTGTTTGCCCTAAGGTACTATTTTGACTTTTGTGGGGGAAAATCATGAGAACTTGGAATTTTCTTACCTACTCTGCCATCTTCCCAGAATCCCCCTCCTACCTCTTTTATGTGAGATAATTTACCACATTCTACCTTTCCCTTTCTCCTTTTGCCAGTACATTCCTCTCTCATTCCTTAATTTTATATTTTAAATATTATCCTTTAATATTCAACTTACCCTATGCCTTCTGTCTATATCTACACATCTCTATCTATCTATCTATCTATCTGTCTGTCTGTCTATCTATCTATCTATCTATCTATCTATCTACTTAGCTATATTCCCCTTAACTCCCCTAATACTGAGAAAGGTCTAATGAGTTTCAAATGTAATTTTTCTATGTTGGAATGTAAACAGTTCAAGTTTAATAAGTCCTTTATGATCTCTATTTCTTGTTTACTTTTTCATGCTTCTCTTGGGTATTTTATTTGAAAGTTTTCTTTTCTATTCAGTTATGGTCTTTTCATCAAAGATGCTTGAAAGTCCTCTATTTCATTGAATGTCCATTTTCACTCAGTTTTGCTGAGTAGATGATTCTTGATTGTAAGCCTAGCTTCTTTGCTTTCTGGAATATCATATTCCAAGCACTCTGATCCCTCAGTGTAGAACCTGCTAAATCTTATGTTATCCTTATTGGGCTTCCACAATACTTGAATTGTTTTATTCTGGCTGCTTGAAATACTTTCTCCTTGACCTGGGAACTCTGGAATTTGATCATAATACTCCTAGGAGCTTTCCTTTTGGGATTTCTTTCAAGAGGTGATCAGTGGATTCTTTCAATTTCTATTGTACCCTCTGGTTCTAGAATATTAGGGCAGTTTTCCTTGATAATTTCTTGAAGTATGATATCTAGACTACTTTTTAATCACAGCTTTAAATTTTTTAAAATAATTTTTTAAAATTATTTCTCCTGGATCTCTTTTCCAGGTCAGTTATTTTTCCAATGAGATATTTCATTGTCTTCTATTTTTTCATTCTTATGGTTTTGTTTTACAATTTCTCACATATAAAAAGACTCTTATAGAATCATTAGCGTTCATTTGCTCCATTTTAATTTTTAAGCAATTATTTGACTGAAGAAAATAATTCCTTAAAAGTATAATTAGCCTAATTGGGGAAAAATAAACTTAAGAAAACTACTCCATAAAAAGTGGAATTTCCCAAATGGAAAAGGAAGTGCAAAAGCTAAGAAAATTATTTCTTAAAAAAAGTTAAAATTGGATAAATGGAAGTTAATGACTCTACAAGGCATCCAAAGTCATTCAAGCAATATCAAAAGAAGAGAAAAATTAGAAGAAAATATAAAATACTTCTTTGGAAAAACAACTGACCTGAAAAAGAGATTCAGGAGAGATAATTAAAAAAATTTTGAACTACCAGAAAGCATGATCAAAAAGACCCTAAGCAGCATCTTTCAGGAAATTATCATACTCATGGGAGCCAAGATGGTAGAGTAAGCAGTAATTTGATCTCAGTTTCCCTTCCTTGACTTCTAAAATCTCCAAAAAATACTGTCCCAGGAAAAACACTGGAAGAGCAGAGACACTGGAAAGACAGGGAAAAGCAGTCTCTTAAGCTGGAAACTTGAAAGAATATTAAGGAAGGTCCATTTCAGTCAGGTAAAAAGGGGAGCACAGTCCAGCTTGGGAGGTATCCCAGCAAGCCCAAAGCAAGCACCACCTCACCAAGCCAGTAGGAGATCCTCAGACCCAGGGTGGTGAAGCAGGTAAATGTCAACACTAGGGACCTGCCCCCTTCATGCCTTAGCATAGCCATGGGAATCAGCAGACTCCAGCCAGGAGAACCACTGTGTGCTTCAGTGCAGTGTGGGGAAGGAAGTGTCTCTCAGCAGCTGACTCTCCTGAGATTTGGTGAAGCTCCAGAGGGGAAGGCATCCTCTAGTAATGAACTGCCCTGTGTTTCACTGCAAGCTTCAGCAGGCAGGCATCCTTTAGTGGTCAAACTTCCCTGTGATTCAGCATGGCCCTGGGCAAGCAGGTTTCCTCCAGCAGTGGATCTCCCTGTATTTCTGTGAAGCCCCAGGTGGGCAGTCATCATCCAGCAGCCAGACATCCCTGTGCTTTAGTGCAGCCTGGGAGAAATGTAGAAACACCAAAGCTGTCCTCAGCACACAACAGACAGCACCACTAGGACCCCAGTTCATTACTTGGTAAGCTACCAGACCTCTTCAGTCTCCAGCTGCCAACACCTGAAGCCACAGTGCACAAAGCCAGTGACCATCATAAGAAGTTTGGGATAGTGGGATAGTGCCCCTGTGCTTCAGCAAGAGATATCAACTTTAAAAGCCAAGAGATAGAAAAACAGAATGATTAAAAAGCCCAAAAGAGCAGTGATCATAGAGATTATTATGGTGACAGGGAAGATAAAAACACAAACTCAGAGAAGGAAAACTTTCTCAATACACCTACATCTGAAACCTCAAAGGGTTTGATCCCAATGAATTGGTCCTAAGCTTGAAAAGCCCTCTTGGAAGAGTAGAAGAAGGACTTTAAAAGTCAAATAAGAGAGGTAGAAGAAAAATTGGAAAAGGAAATGAGAGGTATGCAAGACAGAATCAACAGCTTGGAAAAGGAAGTACAAAAATTGAATGAAGAAAACAATTTCTTGAAAAATTCAATTGGTCAAATGGAAAATGAGGTACAAAAATGTACTGAAGAGAAGACTTCCTTAAAAAAAGAGAATTGGCAAAATGGAAAGGGAGATACATAAATACACTGATGTCAAGAACTCCTTAAAAAGTACAATTGACCAAATAAAAAAGCAGGTACAAAAGATAACTGACAAAAAAAAATTCATTGAAAATTAGAATTAGGTATCCTGGGAGAAGGAGAAAAGGAATGGGGGTAAATTACCTCACATAAAAGAGGCAAGGAAAAGCTTTTACGTTGGAGTAGAAGAGAGAATGAGCGAGTCTTACTCTCCTCGGATTTTGCTTAAGGAGAGAATAACATACACAATTGGGTATGGAAACGTATCCTGTCTTACAGAAAAGTAGGGAGGAAAGGGATAAGAGAGGGGGAAAGATAGAAGGGAGGGGAAATGGGAGGAAGAGGTAATCAGAAACAAACACTTTTGAAGAGAGACAGGGTCAAAGAAAAGAATCAAATAAAGGAGATTGGGATAGGATGGAGAGAAATATACTTAGCCTTTCACAACATGAGTGCTGTGGAAGTCTTTTACGTGACTACACATGTATAACCTATAATTAATTGCTTGTCTTCTCAATGAGGAGGGGTGAAGATGGAGGAAGAGAGAGAATATGGAACTAAAAGTATTGAAAATGTATGTTAGCTTTTTTACATGCAACCTGGAAATAAGATACACAGGCAATGGCATATAGAAATCTATTTTGCCCTACAGACAAATAGAAGGGGAGAGGGATAAGAGAAGGGGAGGTGACAGAAAGGAGGGCAGATTGGGAGAAGGGGTCATCATAATGCACACCATCTTGTGTAGGGAGAGGGGAGAGCTGGGGACAAAATTTGGAACTCAAAATCATGTGGAAGTAAATTTTGAAAACTAAAGATAAATTGATTAATAAAACATTAGAATTTGGAAAGTGGAATCTAATCACTATAATACATCAAGAATCAGCCAAACAAAATCAAGAGAATGAAAACATAGAAGAAAATATGAAGTACCTCAGTAGAAAAACAACTGATGTAGAATATACATCCCAGAGAAATTACTTAGGAATTATTGTTCCACTTGAAAGTTATGATAAAAAAGATATCCTGTACAGAATCTTTCAAGAAAATACCAAGAAAATGGCCCTAAGGTCCTACAACCAGATGATAAAATAGTCATTGAAAGAAGTCACCTATCACCTTCTGAAAGAGATCCCAAAAGGAAAACTCCAAAGAATATTTAGCCAAATTCCAGAATTATCAGGTCAAGGAAAAATACTGCAGGCATCCAGAAGGAAACAATTTAAATTTAGAACCACAGTCAGGGTTAGGCAGGACCTTGCAGCATCTACATTAAAGGATCAGAGGGCTTGTAACAGGATATTCTGGAAAGTAAAGGAACTTTAATTAAAACCTACAATCAACTAGTCAGTGAAACTATGCATATTCTTTAAGGGCAGGAGATGGACATTCAGTGAAATAGTGGACTTACAAAGCTTCCAGATGAAAAGACCAGAGCTCAAGAGAAAATTCAGTCTTCAGTTACAAGACTCAAGAGAACGTACATCAAGGGAAATAATGAAAATAAAGGCAACGGAAGTTGGCCTATCCATATCAGATCTAAAACTGTATTATAAAGCAGCAATCATGAAAACTACTTGCTATTGCCTAAAAAAATAGAATGATAGGTTAATGGAATACATTAGGTATATAAGAAACAGCAGTCAATGACTATAGTAATCTACTGTTTGATAAACCCAAGCACTTCATCTTCTGGGATAAGAATTCAGCATTTGACGAATCTGCTGGGAAAACTGTATAATAATATGGCGGAAACTAGACAGAGATCAGTAGCTTATACCATGTACCAAGATAATGTCAAAAATAGGTACATGATTTATTCATACAGAGTGATACCATAGGTGATTTAGGAGAATAAGAAATAGTTTACCTGTCATATCTGTGGAGAAGGGATGACCAAATAAGAAATAGTGAACATTATGAAATGCAAAATGGATAATTTTGATTACATTAAATTAAAAAGTTTTAGAAGAAACAAAGCCATTGAAACCAAGATTAGAAGGAAAGAAAAATTATAGCTCTTTTTCTGACTGGAATTATGGCAGGCATAGAAGAAAAGAAGAAGTTACCATCTGTTCCAGAATCTCTTCTGAAAAAGCGGAAGGCTTTTGCAATACTGAAGGCCAAATGCTTGAAGAAGAAGATGGCTATAAAAAAGCTCCATAAAATATGGAGAAAAGTTATCTATGAGAAAGCTAAAGCCTACCATAAGGAGTACAGATAGATGTATAGAAGTGAAATCCGGCTGGCTACAATGGCCTGCAAAGCTGGCAACTACTATGTACCTGCTGAACCTAAGTTAGCTTTTGTAATCAGAATCAAAGCTATCAATGGTGTTAGCCCAAAAGTCCTAAAAGTATTGCAGCTTCTTCACCTTCGCCGAATCTTCAATGGCACTTTTGTTAAGCTTAACAAGGCCTCGATTAACATGCTGAGGATTGTGGAACCATACATTGCATGAGGTTATCCAAACCTGAAGTCTATGAATGACTTGATTTACAAATGTGGTTATGACAAGATCAAGAAACAGAATTGCCCTGATGTATAATGCCCTTATTGCAAAATCTCTTGGTAAATATGGAATTATCTGCATGGAGGACTTGATCCATGAGATCTACGCTGTTGGCAAGCACTTCAAAGCTGCCAACAACTTCCTGTCGCCATTCAAATTATCTTCTCCACAAGGTGGAATGAAGAAAAAGATGACACATTTTGTGGAAGGTGGAGATGCTGGCAACAGGGAAGACCAGATCAACAGGCTTATTAGAAGAATGAACTAAAGGTGAATTCACCATGATTATTTTTCTAATGGTCTGTTGATAAAAATGCCTGTGACAAAATTGAAAAAAAAGGATGGGAAACATTTTTGTTTACTGCCAGTGTTTTTGATAAAAGCATCATTTCTCAAATATATAGAGAGGTGAGTGTTATGAGAGTACATTCCATCCCTCAATTGATTACTGGTCAAAGGATCCGAATAGACAATTTTCAGAGCAAGAAATTAAATATATCTACAGCCATATGAAAAAATGGTCTAAATCACTATTGATTAGATAAATGCAAATCAAAACAACTCCAAGGTACCACTTCATACCTACCAGATTGATTAATATGGTAGAAAAGTAAAATGGTAAATGTTGGAGAAGATGTGGGAAAATTGAAACACTAATGTGTCTTTGGTGGAGTTGTAAACTGGTCTAACCATTCTGCAGAGGAAATTTAGATCTATGACCAAAGGGCTATAAAACCATGGATACCATTTTGATCCAGCAATACCACCACTTGGTCTCTATCTCAAAGAGATCATAAAAAGGGAAAAGAATCCACATGTACAAAAATATTTCTAGGTGCTCTTTTTGTGATGGCAAAGTATTAGAATTTGAGGGGATGCCCATCAATTGAGGAATGGCTAAACAAGTTGTGGTATATGAATTTAATGGGATACTATTGTGCTATAAGAAGTGATGAGCAAGCAGATTTCAGGAAAAAATAAACTGGAAAGTCTTACATGAGTAAAGTGAACAGAACCAGAAGAACATTGTACACAGCAACAGCAACATTGTGTGATGATCAGCTCTGATAGACCTGACTCTTCACAGCAGTTCAATGATCTAAGACAATTCCAGTAGGGTTATGATGTAAAATTCTATATGTATGCAGAGAAGGAACAATGGAGTTTGAATGCAGATCAAAGCATAATATTTTTACTTTTTTCCTTTCTTGTGGTTTTTCTCTTTTTTTCTGATTCTTCTTTCACAACATGACTGCTGTGGAAATATATATAATATGACTGTACATGTATAACCTATATCAGATAGCTTGCTATCTTTGGGAGGGGATAGGGAAAGGAGGGAGTAAAATATTTAAAACTCAAAATCTTATAAAAGTGAATGTTGAAAACTATAAAAAAAAAATTAATTAAAAAAAGAAAAAAATTATCCAGTGTTAGTGTGCAGTGAGAGAAACTGATAATGGAAAGGACATGGGTCCTTACTCCTGAGGCCACCATGCTAGTCACTGGCATCTAACAATGAAGGGAACCTTAGATTTTTTGGAAAGCATATTTTAAAGGGTGCTGAGAAACAAAAATTTAAATCAGTTATAAAAGATATAAAATATATTACTATGAATTTTCATATTAATATATGTAGTATATTTATTAACATCTTAACCATTTGGTGCCTCTGTTACCTGTCCCTTGCATTGTTCAATCTCTTCAAGTAGAATGGGGGACTCATTGGTCGAGCTCAATTTGTTTCATTAATATGTTACCATTTATAGATCTAGAGTTAGAAAAATCCAACTTTTTATGCCACATCATTCAGCCCCCCTCATTTTTTTTTTCATTTTTGAGGGAAAGGGCAGGGTAATTGAGGTTAAGTGAGTTGTCCAAGGTCACACGGCTAGAAACTTTTAAGTGTCTGAGGCTGGATTTGAACTTAGTTCCTCCTGACTCCAGAGCCTGTGCTCTATTCACTGTGCCACCCAGAAACTCCACTACCCCTCATTTTACAGCTTAGGAAATTGATCCTCTTCAAAATGTAGTCATTTACTTGAAGTCACAAAAGCAGTGTTAGAGGTGGCATTTGAACACTTACTTCAGAGGTGCTATTTTTTTTTCTTTTCTTGGAGACAAGGAATATATAAATCTTCTAAAATACATCTTTTGGATTTTTCAGCTTTTTCTAGAGATAAGATGTCACTGTGAAATGGAAACATTTTCACCTGGATATTTCATTTCTGTTACTCTATCCATTTTGATACTATGAATGCAGACAATTCTACCTGGAATTGAAGACCTCAAAGACCAAGAAAGTATTTAAAAAATAGTTAACTTTGAAGGAGTGTGAGAAGGCTCTTGTTTGATCAAAGTTTGACCTCCTAATGAGATCAAAATAATTTTTTTTTTTCTAAAATGGTTTGGAGCAATTTCACAAAAGTCAAAATTAAAGGATAGTCTTCAGATTCCTACTAGTGTCACTGTTATAAAAATCAGCATGAATGCTGATGGTGGGTCCAAAATACCTTCAAAGAATTAAAGCTGTCCCCTAAAATTTCTTACACTTTGCCCATTAATTGAGATCTCCTTGAGAATAGTGACTCTTTTTTTACCTTTATATTCCTAGTCCTTAGCACATTGCCTGACACATATAAAGTGATTAGTAAAATGTTTACAGACTAATTCATCTGTGGTATAGCTATTAGATGGAGAAGATTGAATTATAGAAATTCTACATATTGCAAAATTTTACTTTTTCAGCAGCACACATTTTGGTATTAGGCCAATGACAATGATAAGAATTGAACAAAAGTTTAAATGATGTATAATAAAATGGTATTCTGGCCTGCTTATTTACAAATTCTTAGTTACTTTCTATATGTGGGTCTGGTATAACAGGTGCTAAACTTTATGTCATTAGTCAGGAGGGCTAAATCACCACCGAGATCACTGTAACAATAATGCAATTTTCACAGCATAGTGGTTATGAATATGCTGGTATAGCTGTGAATCACAAAATGTAACAGGCTCTCCACATGGAGGATAGAACCAAAGCCTTTATTCAAATACCAGAAAACTGAGTCCCAGAACCAGAAAGCCAAAGTCATTACAGTAATCAAGAAGTTGGTACACATGGTTAATTCAGTGAACAACCACATTCCCAAGCCTTCACAACAGAACAGATTCCTTTAAGCAGAGATCCTCCTCTCTCACTCACAGTAGCTTCTCAGCATGGTTCTTGGAAGGTCTCAGCAGAAGTTCTCAGAAGAAAAGTCTCAGCAGAAACTCCATTCTCAAAATCAAAATCACTTTCTCCAGCCTCCATGTTGCTTGCTCCAATAAGTTCTTCAAGAAGTTCTGCAAGAAGTTCTAACTGGGGGGCGGAGCCAAGATGGTGGTGTAGCAGCAGCAACACAGAGCAGCTCTCACATAGCCACCCCAAAATACCCATAAAATACGACTCTAAACCAAACCAGAATTCCAAAACGCACACAAGGTTACTTCCCACTAAAGTCAGCTCGGCTACAAGGAACCATATCAGCACTGCGAACTGAAACCAGCCTGTCCTGAAGCCGTGGCTGTGCCCCGGGGGCGGCCAGGCGGGAGGTGCAGAGAAAGCTCTCA
>CM053592.1:54708066-54727479 GCA_028646515.1 Pseudochirops corinnae
TGTTTGTGGGGGACATTCTGTGATTGCAGCCTGCGCAATCACTGCCGAATATTTATTCGAAGAAGCGGCTCTCAGTGCGGAGAGGCTTATAGACCAGGAGTTGGAGTAAGTATAAGATAAGGTAAGAAATATCCCTCAACAAAAGTAAAGGGGAAGGAGATAAGAGGGGTGATGTGATAGGAGAGAGGACAGACTGGGAGAAGGAGTAATCAGAATACATGTTAAGGGGGGAGGGGAGAGATGAGGAGACAATTTGGAACTCAAAATATTGTGGAAATGAATGTTGAAAACTAAAAATAAGTTAATTAATTAATAAAAAACAAAAAAAAAATAACTCATCTTTTCCATAAAACCTTGCCCATGCAAACACAATTATCAGGGAATATTTGTCAAGATGATGGGAATGATAGTCTGTCATTTTGTATGTTCTACAATATGACCTAAATAAAAAAGCTGGGCAATTATTTAGTAATTTGACAATTCCTTTTGATTCCATTCATTTTGTTAAATATCTATTATATAAAAGATAATATTTTTGGCACCTGGGACACCAATCAGTGCATGAATCAAAAAGCTTTTAAAAGCACTAAAATCCCTAAAAACAGAAAAATGCCAAAATTCCTAGCTTCTTTCAAGTCTCAACTAAAATCCAACTTTCTGCAAGAATTCTTCAATGTTGGTGCCTTCCCTCTTGAGAATATATTCAATTTCTCCATCTGTATCATGTATGTATATAACTACTTGCATACTGTCTTCCACATTAAAATGTGAGCTTAAAAAGAGAGACTGCTTTTGCCTGGCATTGTATCCTAAGCCTACTAGTACAGTGTTTGGCGTATCATAAACACATAATAAATGCTTAATGGTTAGATTTTTTTTTTCCCCTTGACCTAACTGTGGCAGGTCCTGGGAATAGAAAAAACAAACAAAAAAAATGAAATAATCCCTACACTCAAGGATTCTTGCATTCAAGCAAATGAACATTAGATGCAGTCTTTCCAATGTGTACATGAATAACAGAAAGAGAGGTTAAAATACAAGAAAGGCAGGGGGCAGACTAGACAGAACGCTAGATTTGGAGTCAGGAAAACGAGTTCAAATTGGGTTTCAGATGTTTACTAGATGTGACCCCAGGCAAGTTATTCAACTTCTATGTTCCTCCTCTGTAAAATGGAGATAGTAATAGCACCTATCTCAAAGGGTTATTGTGAAGAATTGAATCAAATAATGTGTTTTGCAATACACACACACACACATACATATATGTGTGTATTTGCATATTATGTTGTATGGATTATTATATTTGGAATATTTAAATTAGTATTTATTATTAATAACTATTGGATATTCAAATGAAAAAGGTAAGAGATTTAAGGAGAGTGGGATCACTCCTGCCTGGGGGCAATGGGCAGGGATCAGATTAGGTTTTAACAACAGATTAATACACCTGAACAGGGCCTTGAAGGAAGATCAGGATTTCAATATAAGCTTTTGGAAAACAAGGACTGGTCCATATAGTACCATGGCTAGTACATAACCAACAATGAAATTTTAATAAGTGCTTTACTCTTGGTTGATTTATCAATTACACTACGCAGTGTCTGGTACAGTTTCTAGTTATCAATCAACAAATGTTTATGGGCTCTTGACTTGCAGACCAGTGATAGGCAAAATCCAGCACAAACTCACACGAGCAAGCAAAGGCAGGACGAGGTCACTAACATGCCAGATAGTCAGGATTGACTAGAATTAGAAATGAGCAAAGAACTGTCTGAAATGATCAGCTTCATTATTTAGTCATTAATTATTATTATTTTCTGTAAATCAGACTGCTTGGGCTACATTCTGTCCTCACCATCACCTCTTCAAATCCTAAGCTTCATTTCGGGTTCAACTCATATGAAGATACCTGTGTCTGTTCTAATACAATACAAGTTCATGAAGGGTAAGGGTGGTTTATCTTTGTCTTTACACCCCTAACACCTAACACAATGCCCTATCCATAGTGAGTGCTTCATAACTGCTTATTGGGTTTGATACAACTATTGAATTTTGGGTAGAGCATTGAATTCCAGGGTCAGGAATTAATACAAATGGCTCCTGCTTAATGAATGTATATTCTAAATTTTGAAATTATTCTATGAAGTTAAAAAATTTAGACCATCTAACCCAGATCATTTAGAACCTAACATGGAGTCCATTCTGAGACAAATAATCTATTTTTTTAAAATTTTTTTTCATTCGCAACACACAAAATAAAATGAAAAGATTAGTTTGACCATTTTAATTGGTGTTTAGCACTGGAATTAATTTTAATCCAGATGTGATTAGTCAGGCAAGTTTCCATCTCCCTAAGGGAATAATTTCACTTACTAAAAAGGAAACAACTTGCTTCAGGAGAAACATATCCCCATGAGAGATGGATTGTATCTCCTACAGCAAACACCTGTGAAAAATAGAAAATGAGGAAATGGAATACTGGATTTAGATTGAAATCTAGGCTATTTCATTGCTCCTATATAATAAAAGGGTAAAAATTAAAGGTTTTGTGCCACAGATTATTTTGCTATCAACTTGAACAGAAAATTCCTGAAACCCTATGTCTGATTTTTTTTCCAGTTTGTTATTATAAATTCATTGCACTAATTGACCTTGTTTCTTTATCTTCTGCATTTCTCTGATGAGAGTGTTTACCCTGAGATCAAGGGAACATATAGTTAGAGTTGGGAAGCATCCTCAAGGTTATTTAATATGTCTCCTTGGTTTTACAGAAAAGAAAATTGAAGCCAAGAGAAAATAAGTGATTTGGGTAAGACTATACACTGCAGGGTTAGAACTTGAACATAGGTCCAATTTCATATCCAGTATTGTTTTGACTATTCTAGGCTTGGAAAGACAAGAACCTCACAGATCACAGCAGTCTATAGGACCATTCACAAGGGAACTTTGGTCTACAAGCTTTCAAACTGCTGTGTAATTAGTTCTCTGTTAAAGAAGTAGCAAGGTCCTGTGAAATAAATGTAACTGTTGCTGATGTCCATCTTATCCATCCCTACATATATGGTATATCATAACTTCCCTACCACCAAAATGTGTACTCTCTCTCTTCATCTCCACCTACTGGATTCTCTGTATTCCTTCCAGTCCCAGTTAAAATTGCATCTTTGATGAGCAGTCTCTCCTGATTGCTTTTAAAGCTAGTGCCTCTTCTCTTTGGATTCTGCATAATTTATCCTGTATAATTTGTTTGTACATAGTCATTTTCATGTTGTCTCCTCATTAGACTGTAAGCTCCTTGAGAACAGGGAGTGTCTTTTGCCTTTCTTTTTATCTTCAGCATTTAGTCCAATACCAGGCATATAATAGCTGCCTAATAAAAAATTATTAACTGACTGACTAATTATATACTCAAGCTATAAGCAGGTCTTAGATGGTAGGCAATAGAAACACAAATAAAAAAAAATTAATCAGTCCCTGACCTCAATGACTTTGCTTTCTATAGTGGAAGATACTGCTTATATAAAAACTACAAACAAGCTAATTAAAAGCTAACTTTTTTGGAGAGGGAGAAGTGGAAAAACACCAACACCTGGAAAATCAGATAATACTTCACATAGAAGGTATCATTTCAACAGAGTTTTCAGGAAACAAAGGTGAAGATGAGTCAGAAGTCATTGCAAGTATAGATGACAACCAAGGCAAATGAACAGACTTGGGAAATGGAGACTCCAAATGTAAAGAACTGCAAGAAAGTCACTTGGCATGTAAAAAGGAGAAGAAAGGGCAATAAGGCTGGAAAGCTTGATTGAGGCTGGATTGTAAAGAGTTTTAAAGCTAAAGAAAGAAACTTAATGTTTATCCTTAAAAAAAAAAGAAGATAACAACTGATATGTATTGAATATGAAATGGTCAGGGTCAGACATACACTTTAGGAAAACCACCACTAGCTCAATGGGATTTTGATGAGGGGAGATGCTTGAGGGTCTGAGAAATTATCAAACTTACTTGGCCTACTACCCCCTTTAAAAAAATAAATAAATAAAATTACTCAGCCCTCCTCCTGCTGAAATCTACTTTATTTAATCCTTTAACGTTTTATTTAATTGTACTATTTCAAAAAAATATAATTTTTTTAAATGATGCATCTTAAATTTGATACTTTATTGTAAATTTGTTGGGAATTTTCCTGCATTGAGATTTTGATGACATAACATTGCATCATGTAACCATATGGTATCATATTATAAATAAGTCATCACATGCACATCTTCCTGCCAATGAGTGCTGGACTTCCCAACAAAGTACAACATGCTCACCTGCCAACACTTGCTTGTTACAATTTCACTTGACCACTGATTAGTTATAACTTGCATTTTGTGTGTTTAATTTGGAAAATAATATCATCCCAATGACTTTAACTCTGTTACACAATCAATAAAATGTGTACAAATGATTTTTCCAAATTTTCTTTTCTTCTTTCCTTATGCTTCTACCAACACCTTGTTTTTATTCAATCCCACTCTAATTGCACCCAAGCCTTCTACTGGCCCCCTGGTCATTTCAGCACCTGTCAGAAGGCAATATCATCCATGTGGGGAACTTATGCTTGAGGCAAGGATGATGAAGACCTTACCTAAGGTGTTAGCCATGTGAGCAGAGAGAAAGGGTGGAAGCAAGAGATATTGTGGAGGTAGAAAGAACAAAACTTGTCAACTGACTGGATATGTGAGTGAAAATAAAGGATGAGACATGAATGATGTCAAGGAAGAAACAATTTCTTTACTCTTTTACAGATCTAAAAAAGCTCCTTGAGAGTAAAGACCATATTTTACAAATTTTTATTTACTTGTTCCTTCACAACATACCTCAAATATAGCTCTGAACTCTGTAATGTTTTGATACATGCTTCTCTATTTGGATTAAGTTAAAGACTGATTCTTTATGATGGGTTCTGGTGACATTTTGTTTTGTTTTGTTTCCCAAGGGGGGAAAAATGCCTTTATTGAATGTCTAAATATACAGAGTTCCAATGAATATTACTATTTTATGTGTGTATATATTATGTAAACTCATTTAACTAAGCAAAACTATAGGGGCCAGTTAGCCAGTTCAGTTCAGAAGTCTGAAGACAGAGACAGAGGCCCCCCCCCCCCCACAGTTGGGTAATTGAGTTACATGCTTTTTTGGTTGAACAAAAATAAGAGGATTAGCTCTGTAGTCAGAGGACATGGGTTCATATAACATCTGTCATATTTACTACTTGTGTGACTTTATACAAGTAATTTTGTTGAGATTTAGGGGTTCTTGGGACCCCAAATTAGTGAAAAGCCAGGGCCCACCCTAATGAATACTACCCAAGTCTTCCTTCATTCAAAGTAAAACAAAGTATATTAAAGGTTTTCCATATTGGGTAGACTATTAAGGGATCTGAGCATTTGTGATGCTTATAGAGACAAGTGGGCCAGATTGAATCTGAGCTAGAATGAATGTGAGCACCTTCATGGAGATAATATGGATCTTATATATAAAAAGACTGTGGGAGGGATCTAGGAGTGGTCAAACAATCTGGGGTGACTAGAGGAGGGGTTTAGAGAGAGTCTTGTTGAGAGTGTCCAGTAGCTGAGATAACTAGAGTTGGGACACCAGTGACCAAGAAAATGGGATTTTGATGAGATCAAGGGTAGGAATGAGTCTGAAGCAATCCTAAAGAAGGTAACAGACCATGGAGGGCTACACTATGGTTAAGGGTAGCAGAGATTTGACAATAGCTATAATGGAAAGCTTATGACCTCAGGGGAATGCCAGCTCAAGTGGAGAGTTCAAGGGACTTCCCAGAGCCTATACCCCTCAATTTAACCTCTCTCAGTCTGTTTCCTGTCTTCTAAAATGAGGAAATTAAAGAAGATGGTCTCCAAAGTCCTTTTGAGTTCTGTTTATGATGCTGAACTTTAGAAATGTCTTTCTTTATCCCCCTAAAAAATAAACAAGTCATGTGTCATAAAAATGAACATTTGGAGACACAGTAACAGAATTAACTCAGCACTTATGACTCAGTAGCATCATGAATATTTTAGATCCCAAATATTGAAACACTCCCATTAAAATATTTCTCTTATGTATATATATCTTATGAGAAGCTGCTGAGGTGTCATGGATAGAGAACTGGCCTCAAACTAAGGGAAATGTGCTTTCAACTTTAGCCTCTGTATCCTACTGACTCTGTGACCGTAATCAAATTTCTCAACCTCTTCTTGTTCCAGGCAATTCTCTAAGTCTATAAATATCAAGCAAGTGCTAATCTACCTTGGTAAAGGGAAATACAGCATTATAAAACAATAAAATTCCAAGACTAGTCCCTAAAATTCTGAATATTTATTCTACTCATTAGCCTGATAGGATTTCTCTCTCTCCCCTACTCTCATCCTGTCCCTGTCTGTTTCTGTCCCTAATGTCAGGAATGTAATTCTTCTCAATCTCCATCTTTTAATCTATCTTCATTACAGGTGTGACTCATATGTTAACTCTTCCATGAAACCTTCCCTTCCTCACCCAGAAGTAATCCCTCACTCCTCAAGTTTCTCATAGCATTTTGCCTCAACCTCTGCAACATCTGTCTCAACCCTTAGTCAGTCAGCTAGTATTTCTTTTTATAATCCAGTTTTGTTTTATTCGTTATTGTTAATTTTCTCCCTCCCCTTCCCACAAAGAAGGCAAGAAAGAGAAAACAAGCCATTACATATATGCATAGACATAAAAAAAAACCCTCCTCATTAGCCATGTTCCAAGAGAAAGAAAAAGAAGAAAATATTCTTCGATCTGTACTTTAAGTCTATCAGTTCTCTTTCTGAGGGTAGGTAGCATGTTTCATCTTGATTTTGGAATTACGGTGGGTCATTTTTTTAGATAAGAGTTGATTATCTTTGCAATATTGCCTTTATAATATAAATTGTTCTCTGGTTTCCTGAGTGCTGGAGACACAAAGAAAATGAAGGCAAAAACAAAAACCACAGTCTTTGTTCTCAAGGTATTTACAGTCTAAAAGGCAAAGAACTTTGTACAAACAAGATAGATAAAAGATAAATTGTGAGTGATCTCAGCTGGAAGGTATTTAGATTAAGGTGGACTGGGAAAAGCTTCTTCAGGAGTGACTTTATCAGAGATTAGCAAGGATTTAAAGTAACCAGGGAATCAAGAAGACAAAAAGGAAGAAGGAGAACATTTCAAGCCTGGGGAATATTCAGTAATAATTTTCAGTTCAGAGAAGCCTTATGAGTGGCAAAGCAAGTATTTGAACTCAGATTCTCTGACTCCAAAATTTGGACTTTTTCCTCAGCATCACACCTTCATACATTTGCTCACACTAAAACAGTACCCAAAGAATTTCGAATATTATCTGAAAATGGAATGTGTTTTAAAACAAAACAGGCAAATAGAAGGCAAAAAGAACTTGACTAAAACACAGAATTCTTTTTTTTACTTAAACTTTATAATATTACCAAAATATTGTTCATTTTTCCATAAGAATGAAAATTGTTTGAGGACAGACACTGAGAGAGTTCCTCCTCAGTCCTTAGGTGTCTCAACAAGCCAGCAGCAGACTGCACTGCAGCAAACCAGAAGATGATCCTGGGGCCCAGAGTGGCAGAGGAGGCAAATGCCAACACTAGACCACACATACATTGGCACAGCCAGGGCAACCACTGGATTCCAGCTTAGTAAACCATCATGTGCACAGGTGAAGCTCTGGGCAGTCAGTCATGCTCCATACCTCCTCTTGCTTTAGCCTAGTCCTGGGGGGGGAGGCATTTTTCAGCAGCTGGACCTCCCCATGCTAGGCAGGCAGGCATCCTTTAGTGGCAGACTTCCATGTGGTTCAAGTGTTGCCCTGAGAAATGCAAAAAAAAAAACAAACAAACAAACTCCATCTGGTCTCAGCATATGTCAGACACTACCAAAAGGACCCCAACTCAGCATCAATCAGGTAAGCTGCCAGACCCCTACAGCCTCCAGGAACCAGCCTGCAGCCCCAGGGCACTAGGCCACTGGCCCCCAGCACAAGAAGCTTGAGAAAGTGCCCCCTGTGCTGCAAAAGGAGAGGTCAACATTAAAAGCCAAGAAAGAAACAAACACCATGAGCAAAAAGCAAAAAAAGAACTGTGATCATAGTGAGCTTTTATGGCAAGAGAGAAGATCAAAATAGAAACTCAGAAGAGGACCACCCTGTCAATATACTTACATCCAGAACCCCAAAGGAGAATATGAGTTGGTCTCAAGTCCAAAAAGCCTTTTCAGAAGAGCTCAAGAAGGATTGTAAAAGTAAGTAAGAAAGGTAGAAGAAAAATTGGGAAAAGAAATGAGAGGTATGTAAGAGAGAGTAAATAGCTTGGAAAAGTTAGGACAAAAAATGACAGAAGAAAAACTTCTTAAAAAGCAAAATTAGCCAAATGAAAAAGGATGCATATAAGTTAATTGAAAGAAAAATCCTAAAAGTTAGAATTAGGGAAGTGGAAGTTAATGAAACAAAAAAACATCAAGAATAAAATAAAACCAAGAATAAAAAAAAAATAGAAGAAAAATGTAAAACACTACATGGGAAAAAGAACTCATCTAGAAATAGATCCAGGAGAAATAATTTAAGAATTATTTGATTACCTGAAAACCACAATCAAAAAAAGAGCCTGGATAAGAGCTTTCAAGAAATTATCAAGGAATACTGTCCTGAGATTTTGGAACCAGAGGACAAATTAGTCATTGACAGAAGTCTTCGTGAAAGAGATTCTAAAATGAAAACTCTAAGGCATATTGCAGCCAAATTCCAGCATTATCAGATCAAGGAGAAAATACTCTAAGCTGCCAGAAAGAAAATATTGCAACCACAGTCAGGATTATGTGAGATTTAGTAGCTTCTACATTAAAAAATTGCAGGGCCTAGAATATGATATTCTAAGAGAGAAATGAGCTTGGATTATAACCAACAATCAACTATCCAGCAAAATTTAGTAACATTTTTCAGGGGAAAAGGTGTGAAAGGAAATGTTATTAAAAAAGAAATGGTAAGTGGTACCAGAACTTAAGGTGTAATATAAAGCAGCAACCATAAAACCTACTTGGTACTGGCTATGAAAAAGAGAGGTGGATCAGTGGAACAGGTTAGGTACACAGAACATAGTAGTCAATGACAATAGTAATCTACTGTTTGATAAACCCAAAGACTCTAGCTTCTGAGATAAGAACTCACTATTTACAAAAACTGTTGGAGAAACTGGGAAGCAGTATGAGAGAAACTTGGCATAAACCAAGATCTTACACCCTATACTAAGATAAAGTAAAAATGAATACATGATTTAGATAAAGGCTGATAAAATAAGCATACTTGGAGAGCAAGGAATAGGGCATCTATCAGATGTAAGGAGAAAGGAAGAATTTATGAACAAATGAGATAGAGAACATTAAGAAATACATAAAGGATAATTTTGATTATATTAAATTAAAAAGCTTTTGCATAAACAAAGCCAATGCAACCAAGATTAGAAGGGAAGCAGAAAACTGGGAAACAATTTTACAAACAGTGTCTCTGATAAAGGCCTAATTTCCAAAGTATATAGAAAACTAAGTCTTATTTATGAGAATACAAGTCATTCCCCAATTGATAAATGGTCAAAGGATATGAACAGTTTTTAGATGAAGAAATTAAGGCTATCTATAGTCATATGAAAAAATGCTCTAAATCCTCTAAATCATTGATTAGAGAAATGCAAATCAAAACAACTCTTAGGTACCACATCACACCAGTTAGAATGGATAACATGACAAAACAGGAAAATGATAAATGTTGGAGACATGGTGAAATTGCAGCTCCCCTAAAGCATTGTTGGTGGAGTTTTGAACTCATTCAACAATTCTGGAGAACTAGTTGGAACTATAACCAAAGGGCTATAAAGTTGTACATACTCTTTGATCCAGCAATATCCTTCCTAGGTCTGTATCCCAAAGAAATCATAAAAAAGGAGAAAAGACCCACATGTACAAAAATATTTATAGGAGTTCTTTTTGTGGTGGCAAAGAATTGGACATCAAGGCATTGCCCATCAACTGAGGAAGGGCTGAACAAGTTGTGGTAAATTATTGTTCTGTGAGATGTGATGAGCAGGTAGATTTCAGAAAAAAATGGAAGTAACTTGTATGAACTAATACTGAGTGAAGTGGACAGAACTATGAGAACACTGTACATGGCAACAGCAACACTGTGATGACCAATTTCCTTAGATTTAGCTCTTCTGAACAATACAATGATCTAACACAATTCCAAAAGACCCTTGGTGGAAAATGCTATCCACCTCCAGAGAAAGAACTATGAAGTCTAAAAGCAGATTGAATCATACTATTTTCTCCTTTTTTGGTAGGTTTTTTTCTTCTTCTCGTTTTTCCATTTTGTTCTGATTGCTCACTCACAAGTTAATTAATGTGAAAATGTGTGTAATATGATCATAAATATATAGGCTATATCAGATTACATACCATCATTGGGAGGGGAAAGGGGAATGAGGGATGAAAAGTTTAGAACTCAAAATGTTATAAAGGTGAATATTGTAAACTAAAATCAATAAATCAATTAATTATTTTTTTCCCCAAAAACAAGGCCAATGTAACTAAAGTTAGTAGGGAAACAGAGAGCTGGGAAAAAATTTTATATCTAGTGTCTCTGATAAAGGCCTCATTTCAAAATGTATGTAGAGAAATGACTTAAACTTATAAGAATGGAAGTCATTCCCCAATTGATAAATGGGCAAAGGATATGAACAGACAATTTTCAAGTAAATAAATTAAATTTATCTCTAATCATGAAAAAAATGCTCTAAATCACTTTTGAAAAGTGAAATGCAAATTAAAATAATTCTGAAGTACAACATAACACCTCTCAGATTGGCTAACATGACCAAATAGGAAAATGATAAACATTGGAGAAGATGTGGGAAATTGAAACACTAAGGCATTGTTAGTGGAATTGTGAACTGATCTGATTGTTCTGGAGAACAGTTTGGAACTATCCAAAAGGGCTATAAAACTGGGCATACCCTTTTACCCAGTAATAGCACTACTAGTTTTGTATCACAAGGAGATCATAAAAAGGGGTCTTACATGTTCAAAAATATTTATAGCAGTTTTTTTTTTGTCTGTGTGTGTGTGGTGGCAAAGAATTGGCCATTGAGGGATTTCCTCTCTATTAAGGAATGGTTGAACAAGTTTCAGTAGATGAATGTAAAGAAATGCTGTTATTCAATAAGATGTGGTAAGCAGGCATATTTCAGAAAAATCTGGAACAATTTTCATGAACTGATGTTGAGTGAAGTGAGCAGGACCTGAACACAGCAACAACAACACTGTGTGATGATCAACTTTAATAGATTTAGCTCTTTTTAGAAATGCAATAATCTAAGACAATTCCAAATTACTCATGATGGGAAATGTTATCCACATCCAGAAAAAAAAAAAACTATGAAGTATGAATGCAGTTCTATTTTCTCTTTTTTTCTTTTTGTTTTCACTTTCTCAGTTTCTTTCCCCCCTTTTGTTCTGATTCTTCTTTCACAACATGACTAATGTGGAAATATGTTTTCTATGATTTTACACATATAGCCTGTATCTACATGCCCTCCATGGGAAGTGGGAGGGAAAATTTACAACTCCAAATCTTATGAAAGTGAATGTTCAAAACTGAAAATAAATAATGTCAAAATAAATAAATAGACTTCCCTACCCACCCCTCCTGATAGTTGAATCAGTTCACAATTCCACCAAAAATGTATTAATTTCTAATTTTTCCCACATCTCTTCCAATATTTTCATTTACCTTTTATGTCCTATTAGGCAATCTAGTAGGTATTAGGTGATATCTCAGAATTGTTTTAATTATCATTTTGCCAATCAATAATGAGATAAAATGTTTTTTTTTTCCCATATCTGCAAACTGTTCATGTATTTTGATCATTTATCTATAGGGAATGGTTTTTATATTTATAAATGTGACACAGTTCTTTACATATTAGAGAAATGAGACTTTCACACAAAGTTCCTTCAAACATTTTTTCAAAATTACTATTGCTAACTGTATTTCCCTCCATCATATCCACCCCTGTTTATACTATTCTAGCTCTCCTTTCACCCCGTATTTGAGTATTTGGGTTCTGACCATCCCATCCCCCAGTCTTCCTTACCTTCTATCATTCCCCCTTCTCTTATCCCTATTCCCTCCTACTTTCCTATCATGTAAGATAGATTTCTATCCCCAACTGAATGTGTATGTTATTACCTCTTTGAGCCAATTTTGTTGAAAACAAGGTTCACTCAGTCCATCTCTCATCCCCCCTCTTATCCTCCATTCAAAAAGCTTTTCACGCCAGGTTTATGTGAGATAATTTTCCCCATTCTACCTCTCTCTTTCTCTTTCTCTGAATATATTCTTCTCTCATCTCATAATTTTATTTTTAGGTACTATCCCTTCATATTCCACTTATCCATTGCCCTCTGTCTCTATGTACTTCTGATTATCTTAATAATCAGAAAGTTCTTGTGAGATACAAGTATTATCTTCCTGTATAGGAATGTAAATAGTTTAACTTAATTAAGTTACTTATGATTTCATTTTTTTTTCTGTTTCTGTTTTTTTGCTTCCCTTGAGTCCTGTATTTAAAACTCTAATTTCTTCATAATCTCTGGTCTTTTGATAGAAGAATGATTAAAAGTCCTCTGTCTCATTGAAAATCAATTTTCCCCCTTGAATGACTATATTAATTTTTAAAGGGTAGGTGATGGTTTGTTTTAATTCTAGCTCCATTGCCTTCTGGAATATTATTTTCCAAGCTCTCCAATTCCTTAATTAAGAAACTGTGAAATCTTGTGTAATCTTGAATGTGGCTCCACCATACCTAAACTGGTTCTTTCTGGCTGCTTGCAATATTTTCTCCTTAACCTGGGAACTCTGGAATTTGCCCATAATATTTCTGGGAGTTTTCATTTTGGACTCTCTTTTAGGAGATGTTTGATGGATTCTCTCAATTTCTATTTTACCTTTTGGTTCTAGAATATCAGTGCAGTTTTCTTTGAAAATTTCCTGAAATATGATGCCCAGGCTCTTTTTTTCATTTGTGGCTTTCAGATAGTCCTAAAATTTTAAAATTACCTCTTCTTAATCCATTTTTCAGTTCAGTTGTTGTTGTTTAATTAATTGATTTATTTTTAGTTTTTAACATACATTTCCACATGATTTTGAGTTTCAAATATACTACCCATCTCTCCCCTCCCCATTCCCCAAGATGGCATACAATCTGATTACCCCTTCATCCAGTCTGCCCTCCCTTCTGTTGTGCCCCCTATTCCCTCCCCCTTACTTTCTCATAGGGCAAGATAGATTTCTAAACCACATTGCCTATATATCTTATTTCCCAGTTGTATGTAAAAACAATTTTTAACATTTGTTTTTAAAACTTTGAGTTCTGCATTCTCTCCCTTCTTCCATCTCCACCCACTGTCATTGAGAAGGCAAGCAACTCAAAATAGATTATACTTGTAAGCAAAACATTTCAATTATCGTCATGTTGTGAAAGACTAGCTATATTTCCTCCATCTTAACTCATCCCCCCCATTTATTCTATTTTCTCCTTTGACCCTGTCACTTTCCAAAAATTTCGGCTTCTGACTACACCCTCCCCCAATCTCCTCTCCCTTCTATCATTCCCCCTCCCTTTTATCCCCTTCCCCTTATTTTCCTGTAGGATAAGATACTCAATTGAGTGTGTATGTTATTCTCTCCATATGCCAGATCTGAGGATAGTAAGTTTCACTCATTCTCTCTCACCTCCCCCCTCTTCCTCTCCATTGTGAAACCTTTTTCTTGCCTTTTTTATGTGAAATAATTTACCCCATTCTATCTCTTCCTTTATCCTTCACCTAATACATTCCTCTCTCACACCTCAATTTTATTTTTAGATATCATCCCTCTACATTCAACAAGCCCTGTGCCCTCTGCCTGTTTATCTATCTATCTATCTATCTATCTATCTATCTATCTATCTATCTATCTATCTGTCTGTCTGTCTGTCTATCTATCTATCAGGACTCCAACTATCCTAATACTGAGAAAGTTCTTGTAAGTTACAAAAACAATCTTTCCATGTATGAATGTAATGTTCAACTTTAATAATTCCCTTTTGATTCCTCTTTCTTGTTTATCTTTTCAAGCTTCTCTTCATTCTTGTATTTGAAAGACAGATTTTCTATTCAGCTCTGGTCTTCTTCAAGAATACTTGAAAGTATTCTATATAATTGAATATCCATTTTTCTCCCTGAAGTATTATACTCAGTTTTGCTGGGTAGGTGATTCTTGGTTTTAATCTGAGCTTCTCTGACCTGCAGAATATAATATTCCAAGTCCTTTGATCCCATAATGAAGAAGCTGCTACATCTTGTACTATCCTGATTGTATTTCCACAATTCTCAATTTTTTTTTCTGGCTTCTTGGAATATTTTCTCCTTGACCTGGGAATTCTAGAATTTGGCTACAATATTCCTAGACGTTTTCCTTTTGGAATCTCTTTAAAGGTGATTGGTGGATTCTTTCCAATTCTTGTTTACACTTCTGTTTTAGAATATCACAGTGGTTTTCCTTGATAATTTCTTGAAAGAGGATGTCTAGGCTCTTTTTTTTTATCACAATTTTCATCAAGTCCAGTAATTTTAAAATGACCTCTCCTGGATCTATATGCCAGGCTGTCAGATACTTCCCATTGTCTCCTATTTTTTTTCATTCTTTTAGTTCTGCTTTATAATTTCTTGATTCCTCTTAAAGTCATTAGCTTGCATTTGTTACATTCTAATTCTGAAGGAATTATTTTCTTCAGTGAGCTTTTGGACTTCCTTTTTCCATTTAGCCAATTCTTGTTTTTGAGTCATTCCTCTCATTAGTGGTTTTTTGACCTCTTTTGTCATTGGGGTTAGTCCATTTTTAAGAGGTTATTTTCTTCAGCATTTTTGCATCTCCTTTAGCAAACCATTGACTCATTTTTCATGATTTTCTTTCATCACTCTAATTTCTCTTCCCAATTTTTCCTCTACTTCCCTTACTTGATTTTTGAAATCCTTCTTGAGCTCTTCCATAACCTGAATCCAATTCATATTTTACATGGAGGCTTTTGATGCAGGAGCTTGAACTTTGTTGTCTTCTTTTGGCTGTATGTTTTTTTTTTCTTCTCACTGAAGTAAGATTCCATAATCTAAGGTTTTTCGCACTGCTTGCTCATCTCCCTAGCCAAATACTTGACTTTCTAATTCTTTGTCAAGATAGTACTCTGCTTCCAGTGGGGTTGGTGGGTGGCTGTACTGTGCCAGACTTCAGGAGTTTTGAATCAGCCATTTGATCCCTACTGTCTGTGAACCCAGAGCTCTGGAAGCAGCCACTGCTTTTGCTGTTCCATGACCTAAGCCAGAGCTCTGTCCTTGTTTGCTTAAGTCCCACAGAGTTTTCCTGCTGACCTTCTATGCTGTCTTTGGCATTTGTGGGTTGAAAGTCTGGAAACCACCATAACTGCCAATGATTTAGTCATGTAAGGCCTGCTGTAGCCCCATCTATGTCAGTATGATCGTTCTGTATTATGCTCCATGACCAACCTGGTGCAATAGACCCTTTCTGTCAGCCTGCTGGGCTATCACATGTAGATTTGCTTCACTCTGTCATTTTGTGGGGTTCTGAAGTTCTAGAATTTGTTTAATTTTTATAGGTATGTGAAAGGGTTTGGGAAACAGTTCAAGCAAATCCCTACTCTTGCTCCAGCATCTTGGCTGTGCCCACATTAAGTTGTTTTTCCAGTGAGATATTTTACATAGTCTTCCATTTTTTCATTCTTTTTGTTTTGTTCTATTGTTTCTTGATTTCTCATGATGTTATAAGCTTTTATTTGCTCAATTCTAAATATTAAGGAATTATTTCCCTCTATTGAACTTTTGGACCTTTTTTTCAATTTTACCAAATCTGCTTTTTAAGGCATTTGTCTCCTCATTGGCTTTTTGGACCTCTTTTACCATTTGTCCTAGACTGTTTACTGTTGACGCATTTTTTCATGATTTTCTTGCATTACTCTCGTTTCTCTCTCCAGTTTTTCCTCTACCTCTCTTACTTGATTTAAAAAATTCTTTTTGAGCTCTGACATGTCCTGAGACTAATTCGTATTTTTCATGGAGACTTTGGATAAAGGAGCTTTGACTTTAATTTTTTTTTTTTTACTTTTCTCTATGTGTTTTTTAAATTTATTTATTGATTTTTAGATTACAACATTCAGTTCCACAATCCCTCGAATTTCAAATTTTCTCCCCCTCACTACTCCCCCATCGTGGCATGCAATCAAATAGAGGATCTACAAATATCTTCACATTAAATAATTAGTCAGGTTGTAAAGAAGGATTAAAATCAATTGAGCGGGAGGCAGAGCCAAGATGGTGGCATAGAAGCAACAAGGTTCTGCAGCTCCTACATAGCCACCTCAAATACCCATAAAATACAATTCTAAACAAATTTTAGGCCTCCAAAACTCACAAAAATACAGGAAAACACATCTCCCACTGAAGGCAGCTTGGCAGGAAGGGTTCATCACAGCATGCTGGGAGCCAAAACCAGCCCAGCCTGAAAACACGGCTTGGCCCCAGGGCAGCCAGGATGAGCCACAGCTGGAGCATACAGGACAGAGGCTCAGCAGCAGCTGTAGCAGTTTCCAGAATTGTCAAGCCATAAAAAACAAGGATAAAGTGAAAGGTCAGAGTAACTCAGCTAAAATTGGGGCAGAAAAGGGGATCTGCCCAAATTGCCTCCAGGGCAAGAAAGCAGCAGAAGCAGTGGCCTACAGGCACTTCCAGTGGCTGCTTCAGAAGCTCCCAGACTGCAGACTGCAGGAGGGCCAAGCGATCATTCAGAGGCTAATTGCTCTTTCATTGAGAGGCCTGGATTCAGATTGCAGTATTTGGTGGTGGTCCTGGGGTGCGTTTTCAGTGAGCCAAAGTTGGTGGGGGCTGCAGCAGCCTCTAAATAGCTCCAGCAGCTGTGAAAGCCCCAGTGATTTGGGACAGAGGTTTCCCATCTGGAAGCAGAGTTACACAGCGCTAAAAAGTCAAGTAATTGAATGACAACAACACTAGCAGGCAAAGGAAACAAAGTAAGAACAGCAATCGAACTCTAGATTCCTTCTTTGGAGATAAAAAGGGTCAAAGCATGGAATGGAAGGAAGACAACACAGTCAGAACTCCAGCACCAATGGCTTCCAAGAAACATGTAGACTATCTACAAGCCATAGATCTGCTTAAGAAGGATTTTGAAAATCAAATAAGAGAAATGGAGGAAAAATTGGGAAGAGAAATGAGAATGATGCAAGAAAATCATGAAAAGAGAGTCAACAACCTGACTGAAGAAAATAACACCTTAAAAAATAGATAATCTCAAATGGCAAAAGAGGCCCAAAAAGTCAATGAGTAAAAGAATGCTTTAAAAAGTCAAATTTGCCAGATGGAAAAAGAATCTCGAAAGCTTTCTGAAGAGAGTAATTCCTTCAGAATTAGAGTGGAGCAAATGGAAGCAAATGACTTTATGAGAAATCAAAATACTATTAAACAGATGCAAGTAAATGAAAAAATAGAAGGCAATGTGAAAAATCTCCTTGAAAAAACCACTGACCTGGAAAATAGATCCAGGAGAGACAATTTAAAAATTGTTGGACTACCTGAAAGCCACGATCAGAAAAAGAACCTAGAAAGCATCCTTCAAGAAATTCTGAAGGAAAATTACCCTGATATTTTAGAATCAGAGAGCAAAATAGAACTTGAAAGAATTCACTGATCATCTCTTGAAAATGATTCCCAAAAGAAAACTCCTAGAAATGTTATAGTCAGATTCTGGAGCCTCCAGATCAAAGAGAAAATATTACAAGCTGCCAAGAAGAAACAATTTGAATACTGTGGAAACACAATTAGGATAACACAGGATCTAACAGCTTCTACATTAAGGGATTGATAGGCCTGGAATATGATATTCCAGAGATCAAGGGAGCTAGGATTAAATCCAAGAATCACTTACCCAGCAAAATTGACGGGAAAATATGGTCATTCAATGAGGTGGAGGACTTTCAAGCATTCTTGCTGAAAAAAAAAAAACAGAACTGAAAAGAAAATTTGACACTCAAATACAAGAAGCATGAGAAAGTAAACATGGAAAAGAAATCATAAGGAACTTATCAAAGTTGAACTATTTACATGCCAACATGGAAAAACAATAATTATAACTTATGAAACTTTTTTCAATATGAAGATAGGTGAAGGGAGTACAAATTGTGTGTGTGTGACACACACACATATGTCTATATAGGAGGGTTTATATATGTGTATGAACACATATCTGAGTTTGTTTGTAGATGTGTACACACAGGGCACAGGATCAATTGAATTGGAAGGGATGAATAGGAAGGGACGATACTTTAAAAGTTGAAATTCTGAGGTGGGAGAGGACTAGAATAAGAGGATACAGGGAGAGGTTTTTTTATTATCAGATTAGTTTGTTTATACCCACACGCTCTATCTATGCATATTCCTTTTAAATGTCATAATAATTATATAAATCTCAATATTGACAGGCTTCCTATATAGGGATGTAAACAGTTTCCTCTTATTGAATCACAAATTATTTGTGTGTGTATGTGTGTGTGTGTGTGGGGGGGGGGTTTCCTTGTTTATCTTTTTATGTCTCTCTTGAGTCTTGTATTTGGAGATCACATTTTCCACTGAGCTCTGGCTTTTTCTTCAGCAAAGTCTGGAAGTCCCTTATTTCTTTGAATGAGCATCTCCTTTCCTGAAAGATTATGCTCAGTTTTGCTGAGTAGTTGAGCCTTAGTTGTAGTCCAAGCTCTTTTGCCTTATGATTTATCATTTTCCAATCTTTTAATGTGGAAGCTGATAGGACCTATGTGACCCTGACTGTAGTTCCATGATATTTAAATTGTTTCTTTCTGACAGCTTGCAGTATTTTCTCCTTGACCTTAAAATTCTGGAATTTCGCTACTATATTTCTTGGAATTTTCAATTTGGGATCTCTTTCAAGAGGAATCAGGTGAATTTTTTGATAACTATTTTACCCTCTGATTCTAGGACCTCAGAACAGTTTTCTTTGATAATTTCTTGGGAGATGTGTATCAGCAATGCAGTATTCACAATGCCTACAGTAACTATAAATATGCTGATATAGTTATTAATCACAAAATGGAACAGGCTCTCTACATAAGAAATATAGATAGTGCATTCATTTAAATACCAGAAGACTGAGTCCCAAAACCAGAAAGTCAAAGCCAACCCAGTAGTGATGAAGTTGGCACATGTGGTCAAAAT
>CM053592.1:54727979-54751631 GCA_028646515.1 Pseudochirops corinnae
AAATTCGACTTTTTAAGGCATTCTTCTCCTCATTGGCTTTTTGGACCTCTTTTGCCATTTGAGTTAATCTTTTTTTTTAAGGTGTAATTTTCTTCAGTCAGGTTGTTGACTCTGCTTTCATGATTTTCTTGCATCATTCTTATCTCTCTTCCCAATTTTTCCTCCACTTCTCTTATTTGGTTTTCAAAATCCTTCTTAAGCTGTTCTATGGCTTTTAGGCAGTCTTCATGTTTCTTGGAAGGTTTTGGTGTGGGAGTTCTGACTGTGTTGTCTTGCTCTCATTCAATATTTTGATCCTTTTTGTCCCCAAAGAAGGAATCTAAAGTTCGGTTGCTGTTCTTACTTTGCTTCCTTCGCCTGCTCATGTTGGCCAGTCAATTACTTGATTTTTTTTAGCTGTGTGGAACTCTGCTTCCAGAGGGGAAAGCTATGACCCCAATCTAGGGGATTTTCAAAGCTGCTGGAACTATTGGGAGTGTGCTGCAGCCTCCACCAGCTTTGGCTCACTGAAAACATACCCCAGGACTACCACCCAAGACTGTGATCCAGATCCAGGCTGCTCAACGCAAGAGCACTTAGCCTCTGAACGATCACTTGGCCCCCCTGCAGTCTGCAGGCCAGGAGCTTTGAATCCACCACATTGAGGCAGCTGCAGGGTTGCTGCTTCTGCCACTTTCTTGCCCTGGAGGCAGTTTGGGCAGACTGCTTTTCTCCCCAAAATTTAGCTGAGTTCCACTGACCTTTCACTTTGTCCTTGTTTCTTATGGTTTGATAATTCTGGAAACTGCGCCAGCTGCTGCTGATCCACTCTCCTAAAGGCTCCAGCTGTAGCTCCTCCTGGCTTCCCCAGGGCCAAGCAGTGGTTTCAAGCTGGGCTGGTTTTGGCTCCCAGCATGCTGTGATGAGCCCTGCCTGCCAAGCTGCCTTCAGTGGGAGATGTATTTTTGTGAGTTTTGCAGCCTAAAATTTGTTTAGAGTCATATTTTATGGGTATTTGAGGTGCTTATGTGAGAGCTGTGGAATCTTGTTGCTTCTACCCTGTAGATTCTTTCAAGTCCTCTTTTACCCTCTCATTCTAGAATATCAGGGCAATTTTACTTGATAATTTATTGAAAGTTGATGTGGGGGGCAGCTAGGGGTCACAGTGAGTGGAGCACCAGCCCTAGAGTCAGGAGGCCCTGAGTTCAAAATCGGCCTCTGTCATGTAACACTTACTGTCTGTGTGACCTTTAACAAGTCACTTAACCCCAATTTCCCTGCCTTCTACCCCCCCAAAAAAAGCAAAATAAAATAAAATTACAAAACAAGAAAGATTATGTGAAGGCTTTTTTTTTTTTTATAATTATTATTGTGACTTTCAGGCAGCCCAAAAATTCTTTAATTATCTCTCCTGGTTAATGAAAAGAAATTCAAAGGAAGGTTACCTAGCCAGACCAGATATCAAATTGTATTATAAAGCAGCAATCATCAAAACTACTTGCTACTGGTTAAGAAATAGAGTGTTGGATCAGTGGAATACATTATGTACACATGACACAATAGTCAATGACTATAGTAATCTACTGTTTGATAAATCCAAACATCCCAGATTCTGGGATAAGAACTCATTATTTGACAGAACCTGCTTTGAAAACTGTAAAACAGTATGGCATAAACTAGACATAGACCAAGATCTTACAAAGTCAAAATGGGTGCATGATTTACATATTAAGAGTGATTCTATAAACAAATTAGGAGAGCAAAGAATAGTTTACCTGTCAGATCTATGGAGAAGGAGAGAATTTATGACCAAACAAGAGATATAGAACATTATGAAATGCAAAATGGGTAATTTTGATTACATTAAATTAAAAAGTTTCACACAAACAAATTCAACACAAAGTTAGAAGGGAAGCAGAAAGATGTGAAACATTTTTAATAGCCAATGTCATTGATGAAGGCCTCATTTCTAAAATATACAGAGTACTAAGTCAAATTTATATGAATAGAAGTTTTTCCCCAATTTATAAATTGTCAAAGGTATGAAGAGGCAATTTTCAGATGAAGAAATTAAAGCTATCTATAGTCCTATGAAAATATGTTCTAAATCATCATTGATTAAAGAAATGCAAAAAAAAACAACTCTGAGGTATCACATCACATCTATCAGGTTGGCTAACATGACAAAACAGGAAAATAATAAAGTTGGAGAAGATGTGGGAAAATTGGAACACTAATGCATTAATTCTGGAGCTGTAAGCTGATCCAACCATTCTGGAGATCAATTTGGAACTATGCCCTAAGGGCTATAAAAATGTGCATATCCTTTGATTCATTAATACCACTTCCAGGTCTGTATCCCAAAGAGATCATACAAGTGGGAAAAGTACCCATATGTACAAAAATATTTATAGCAACTCTTTTTGTGGGGGTCAGAATTGGAAATGGAGGGGATGGTCATCAATTGGATTATAGCTAAACAAGTTGTGATATATGAATGTAATGCTACTACTCTACTAATCCAGACTATCTTTGAAAAATTGGTTTGCATCATGTTCATGTGCTTTCCATGTAGTCACGGCTTAATAGCTGTACTATCAGGGAAAATCTGTTCTCTTCTAAATATTAAACTAGAAATTATGTATACATAGCAAACTTTTTTCTATCTATTCAGTATTTATTTTCCTCCATTACATGCAAACAACAATTCTTAACACCTGTATTTAGAACTGTTGAGTTTCAAATTCTCTCCCTTACTCCCTCTCCACCCCTTCTCTGCATTGAGAAGGCAAACAATTCCATATAGGTTATATATGTGAAGTCATAGAAAACATATCTATAATAGTCATTTTGTGAAAGAAAACAAAAAAAACTCAAGAAAAATTAAAAAAGTGAAAAAAGTTCTTAAATTTTTATTCATACACCATCAGTTCTTTCTCTGGGGATAGACAGCATTTTTTTTATAAAAAGACTGAGAATCTTTATTCAGATCAGCAAACTCACATTTCTCAAGTCTCAAACTTTGACTGGGACTCTTGAAGAAGAGGGGGAGGACAGAGGAGAGAAGGGAAGGCAAGGTCAACCCACCTCCCTGGACATCTCCTACAGTCCCCAAGCCCCCAACTTGGGCTACTGGGTAAAGAGGGGAATAGACAGAAAGGAATACCAAGAAGAGAGAGACCAAGGAAAAAAGATGCCTCTGCCAAGGAGAAGTCTACACAGATATGTGGTTTTCAAAGTCCAGATGTGGCCAGGATGGTAGCCACCATAGGCCCCTCCCTACAAATTAGATCCCCACAGTAGAAAACCTGGGGGTGGAGAGAGTAGGAAGAAAAATCTTGTGGAAGCAAAATTTATCCCACATTCAGCTTCTTTGAAGGCTGTGCCCTGAACCCTGGCCTAAAGAATGGCTTTTGACCCTGTCCTCTTTCAAAAGTGTTGCTTCTGATTACCCCCTACTCCACTATGCCCTCTCTTCTATCACCCCTCCATCTTATCATCTTCTCCCCTACTTTCCTGTAGGGTTAAGATAGATTTCCATACCCAATTGAGTGTATATGCTATGCTCTGCTTAAGCCAATTCTGATAAGAGTAAAATTCATCCATTCTCTCTCACCTCCTCCTCTGCCTCTCCACTGTAAAAGATTTTTCTTGGTTCTTTTATGTGAGATAATTTACACCCATTCTACTGTTCCCTTTCTTCCCCCAGTACATTCCTCTCTCACCCCTTAATTTTATTTTTTAGATGCCATCCCTTCATATTCAACACACCCTGTGCCCTCTGTCTCTCTCTCACACACACAGACCTGTGTGTGTGTGTGTGTGTGTGTGTGTGTGTGTGTCTTCCCTCCAACTGTCATAATAGTGAGAAAGGTCTTGAGAGTTACAAATATCATCTTTCCATGTAGGAATGTAAACAGTTCAACTTTAAGTAGCTCCCCTGTTATTTCTCTTTCCTTTTCATGCTTCTCTTTGCATCTTGTATTAGAAAGTCAAATTTCTGTTTAGCGCTCTACATTTTTTCAAGAATGCATTGAATAGCAAGTTTCTCCTCATTGATTACAGTCTGTTTTGCTGGGTAGGTGATTCTTGGTTTTAATCCTAGCTCCTTTGGACTTCAGAATGTCATGTTGCAAGCCCTCCAATCCCGTAAAGTAGAACTTGCTAAATCTCATGCTATTCTGATTGTGGTTCCACAATACTTGGATTGTTTCTTTCTTATTGCTTGAAATATTTTTCTCCTTGGCCTGTAAACTCTGGAATTTGGCTGCAATATTCCTTGGAGTTTTCCTTTTGGGAGGTGGTTGGTGGATTCTTTCAATTTCTATTTTACCATCTGGTTCTAGAATACCAGGGCAGTTTTCTTTGATAATTTCTTGAAAGATGATGTTTAGTGTGTTTTTGATCATGACTTTCAGGCAGTATAATAATTTTTAAATTATCTCTCCTGGATCTATTTTCCAGGTCAGTAATTTTTCCAATGAGAAATTTCACATTATTTTCCATTTTTTTTAATTTTTTTGGTTTTGTTTTATAATTTCTTGATTTCTCATACAGTCATTAGCTTCCACTTGTTCCATTCTAATTTTTAAGTAATTATTTTCTTCAGTGAGCTTTTGAACCTCCTTTTTCATTTGGTCAATTCTGTCTTTTAGGGCATTCTTCACCTCATTGCTTTTTTGAACCACTTTGTCATTTTTAGTTAGTCTATTTTTTAAGGTGTTATTTTCTTCATTATTTTTGGGTCTTCTTTAGCAAGCTGTTGACTCATCTTTCGTGATTTTCTTTCTTCATTCTCATTTTTCTTCTCATTTTTCCTCTGCTTCTCTTATTTAATTTTCAAAATCATTTTGAGTATTCCCCTGCCTTGAGACCAATTCACATTTTTCTGGGAGGCTTTGGATGTAGGAGCTTTGACAGTGTTTTGTTCTTCTGAGGGTATGTTTTGATATTCCTTATCACCAAAATAACTTCCTATAATCAGAATTTTTTTCCATCATTTGCTCATTTTCCCAGCCCAGTTACTTGACTTTTAACTGTCTGTTAAAGTAAGGGTCTGATTCCAGGGTAGAGATCACACTGTCCCAAGCTTCAGTAGTTTTATTAGCTTTTTTAGAGATACTTCCAGATACCTCTAAGTTTTCATTTCTTCCAGGGTGGTATGATCTCAGAAGTGCTTACTCCTCTCCTGGCTGGTGCTCTGACCTGTGAGTGACCACAAGCACTCTTTTCTGTCCTGTAACTGTGAGAAGGGTTCCCTCACCACTGCTGCTGCCAAGTGACCCTCCTTACACCAAGACTGCTACACAGGACTGTGACCCAGATCCAAATATGGGCAAAGAAACAGAGTTCTGTTTTAGTGCTATCAGAGAGACCCCTGTAATCTCCTTCTGACCAGTTGTTCAATCCCCTTACTACCTGTGGATTGAGAGCTCTAGAAGCAGCTGCTGCCACCATCTCCACTGCCTCAGATCTGTGCTGGGGCACAATGCAAAACTTGTATCAGAATGAAACCATCCACACTGAGTGAACTTTTCCAGTACTACTCCCTGTGATGCTAGGCTCTTTTAGTTATTGTATTTACTTTTTGAAACTTTGAGGTTTCAAGCAACTTTTTTTAAAATATCCAGCTCACTGCTTGGGCATCATTGACTGGAAAGAATAAAGCTTAAGGATTATTCATGGACTCTTTAGATCATAGATTTAGTGCTGGAAGGAATGTGAAATGTCATCTAGTCCAAGCCTATTACTGGTTAAGAAAAAATGAGGCCCAAAAATAAACTGCCTTGTTGAAGGTCAAACAATAAAGCTGGAATCTGAATGTAAGTCATATCAATAGCTTTCAGCCTTAAAGCCTACAACTAAATTCATTTATTACATTTTTTTAAATAAAATGAAGTTTTCCAATTAGAATTTTCAAAATATAAACTATCTGGTCTTCAGATTGGGACCATTATTGCAGTTTTTGCTATTAATTCCCTGTTTTGACTACATAAAGCTGGCCTCTTTCCTTGATGATTCTTCTTTTTGCCATTTATCCCACCTTGAGCTTGTGAGAAATGTCAAATATTGTTGGTAGATTATTATATTTCATCCTTTCAAATATCATTGGACAGCAAGTTGTTGATTTTTTAGGGGAAAATATTGGCTAAATAATTTTGAATTAAGAAAGTAAAATGGAAAAATCAGCCAAGGCTTCTTTGCAATAAGGAAGTGTTAGAATTAATCCCCTGCCATCTGTCTTTATTTAGCTAACCTCCTCAGTTAGATAACACAAGACGTCTTTCTCACCCAGCTGTATGTTGTCTTTCTTTGAGTTTTCTCTAATGGCTTTACAGTAATAAAATAATAAAGATCACATTTTTTATGTTGCTTTTTAGGTTTAAAATTCATTTGGCTCCAACATTCTATGAAGTGAGTAACATTAGTGTGATATATATACATTTTACAGATAAGAAAAACCCCTCAAAGAGGTTAAGTGATTTGGCCATAGTTGCACAACTAGTAGCAAATGACAGAGATGTGTCTTGAATGAAGATCTCTTACCTCTAAGTACGGTATTCTCTACACTTTCTACCTATGTGCACTTATCCAAGTCACTGAATTTCTTTGCTACTTAATTTCTTTAATTATAAAATTCTGGGGTCAGACTATATATGTCTCTTTAAGTTTTCTTCTCTTTCTAAACTTAAGATCCTCTGATCCAGTACCATACTCTAGAATATAAGGTTTCTTTTTGCTTTTCTTTTAAAAATGTATTTTGTACTTAAGCACAATAGCTGATAAATTTGTATAGTTAGTTCCTTTATTATATTTTAAATGATATCCTTCAGTGCTCCACCATACAACTAATTGCCTATTGGAAATTTCAAACTGAATGTCTCAGAAATATCTCAAACTCAGCCTGTTTGAAACAGAATTCATTATCTTTCCTTTTAAACCTTCCCATCTGGAATACTTCCTTGTTTCTTTCATGGGCAATACCATTCTTTTTTTTTTCTTCCTGATTAGTAAATTTGGAATAATACTCAGTGTCATGCTTTCCCTTATCCAACATATCTAATCAGTTGCTAAGCATTTTCATTTCAACCTCCATAACATCCCTCACATCTGATTCCTTCTTGCAACTTACATAGCTATCATTTCAGTTAAAGCTCTCATTACCTCTGGCCCATACTATTGCATTGGCTTCATAAAAACAACAGCTAAATGATTTTGAGTTAATGAAAGCAATATGAGAATAATCAGTCAAAACTCCTTTACCATAACAAGAGAGAGGAAAGGGGGAAGGGAATTAACATTTATATAATGTCTACTATGTGCCAGGCACCATGCTAAGTTCTTTGCAAATATTATCGCGTTTGATCCTGACAACAAACCTGGGAGGTAGGTTCTATTATTGTTCCCATTTTACAGTTGAAGAAACTGAGGCAAACAGAGGTTAAGTGGCTTAACCAGGTTCACACAGCTAGCATCTGAAGCCAAATTTGATCTCAGGGCTTCCCGTCTCCAGACCAAGTATTCTGTCCACTCTGCCACCTAGCTGGCCCAACTAGGTATAAGAATTAATGAGGAAGTGATTCCCCTGCCTTGTCTCTCTAGGGTCAATTTTATTTCATCTTTACATCATCTTTTTTTTAAACAATCTGTTTTTTAGTAACTTTTATAATGTACATAATTATTAATACAGTAATTAATATGCATAATTATAAATAATAAAATACATACATATTGATGTACATGGTCAATTTCTAATTTTTTCCTTAATGATGGTATGTGTGATCAAAAAAATGTTAAGGCCATTAGTCTAGGGCACAGAAACGAGAAATGTTTCCTTCTGCACCAAAATTCACCAAGATTGTCATCTTTGCACGTTTGACGTTGAGCTCATATATTCCAGAGGAATATTTTTTCTTTCATTGCACGATTTTCCACTTTTGAATCTCACAACGCCATTGTTTAACCTTGACATCTTTCATTGGCATGTAACAAAAGCAACTCTCAGCTTACGAAAACCATGGTGTGAGCTACAGTGGACCATGAACACACATTGCTTGTGACAACCTGCTAGTGAGAAATGCAATAAGACTTTATTAAGCACTGTATGACTAGAAAAGAGGATGGACTATTGGATAATGTAGGTATACCTAAAGCTTTGAAATACTAACAGGACATGAAGAAATCTTCTATAGGCGATGTAATAGAAAACAAAGAAAAGAAGTGTACAAGATGAGAAGTCATGGAATCTGTATAGATTTCTGATTGGGGAAGGAAATAAAGGAATAGTTTAATGCTAGAATTAAGACAATGACCTCTGAGTCAGAGAACACCTTTAATGGATATGAGGTAAAGGACATGAATATGAAAAAATGCTGGGATTGATAAGTGATAAAGAATTTGTTACAGCCAAAAATACACTATGCTGGAAGAGTCTAAGAGATGAGATTTTCTATCAGGCTACTGGGGCCAAATGTTGAGGATAAATGTAGTTTCTGAATCCAAGTAGTTATAAAGAATGTAGTTTTGACTTAGAATGGGGAATTGCATCTGGAGCCCTATCAGAATATACTCTATAAGAGTAGGCCTAAAAGTGTGGCCTAGGGATAAGCTGGCTTACCTGAAATATATATTGATACATCATGATTGCATACTGGATAAATCCTGGAGCAGGATTATTTGAATTCAAGTCCTTCCTCTGACTTGTGCTGTCTGTGTTACTTGGGGCAAGTTAATTGAACTGTCAGTGAAATCAGAGCAGATGCTTGATCTGCTTTGGAAGAGAATTTCTTTACTGAGAGTACCATTGACTGATGAAATCACATGTCCAGCATAACAAAAACCCTATGTTGAATGCCTATTTTTCTTTTGCTTAGTCCTACCCTATGTTGAAGTAAACTTTATGTTCTAAGTGTTGGCAAATTACAATTGGTACAGGAACCAAGTGATGATCCTAACATTTTAAGGTAAAAAGAATATCATCTCATTGATTGGTCAACAGAAGGTACCAGGACAAGGCTGACTTGGTCATTGTTTGGGCCCCGATTGACTCAGAATGAATGCAAATAGCAATTGGTTGTGTTTTGGCCAGAAATCCAGATGTTCTTCCCTTCCCAGATTGATTTTTTCTCATTTCTTACACAGCCTTAATCACTGAATGAGTGTGACCTCAGTCAAATTGAGAAATTTTAAAGACTTTAGGTTAAAAAGGCCAAGCTCTTCACAATATCCAGGGTCATCTCCAATCATCCCGATCTATGTTTTGCCATTAGACCCATGCGGCTCCAGAGGAGAAAGTGAGGCTGGTGACTTCACAGCCTCCTTCCCTTAAATCCAATTCACTTGCATGTCATGGCATCACCTCCCTGATGGCATGGTTCGCTTCCAGAATGAAGGACAAACAACAACAATACTTAGATAATGGAAGCAAAAGTGACCAGAAGGAAACACAAAAAGCTAAGTATTTATTCAGGGGATCTTTGAAGATTTTTATCAGGTTGCACTGGGAAGGAACTAGATCAGAATTTATATTGAAAAATGGGGAGCACGACAGCATTAAGGCTCCAGATATAAAATGGCACCTCAAAGAAACAATTCATATTTTTTTAAAAAATCCTATTCTTATATTAAAAAATCCTTCAAGATTCGATGGATTGTATCAGCCAGGTATATTTTTAGAAACACAGCTGACAGAGTCACTTGTCTAGGGAAGGAAGACACAGGTGGCTCAGGAGACCCATCTGAGTCTCCTGATTAACTGGGGAGGGATTAGAAGCAAGGACTACAGAGATGGGTCTTTGTAGCAGAGAATCTATACCCATCTGTCATGGGGAAATCTTGTTTTCTGTAAGTAAGGCTTGAAAGAAAATATTTACAGTGCTGCTTGCTGAGATAGAAACAGTGTATTACAAATCTAAAATAGAGAACCTTGACTTTAGGAGATACTTCGTTTCTTGAAAAAATATTAGATACCTATGGTAAACTAAGGATTTAGAAGATCTGAGTTTAAAACATCCTCAGTTCCTCATCTCTTAAATGAAGGGTTATACTAGATGTCCTCTGAGCTCTTTCCAGTTCTAAATCTTTGATGCTATGATTTTAGGATTCTGTGACAGTTTAGAAAGAGATAAATTATATTTCTTTGACATTGTTGTGGATCCATATCATCAGGAAAGGCAGAGCTACCCATTGCAAATTCATTTGCCTCTTTATTAACCATGAGACTTTGGACAAGTTTGCTTAAATTCCCTCGGCCTCAGTGGACTATATAACACCTAAGATCTCTTCTAATTTTAAATCTATGTTCCTAAGTTACTAAGATCCTATGTTCCCTATTAGCAAGGTGTCTCAACCCATTTCTATCATGTTGTTTTATAATATATATTTTGATAACTACATTTTGATAAAAATATTTCTTTTGTAATTCTATATATTTTTCATTATGCATTAAAGAAAACATTATTTTTAGAAGGGATGTCTTGGCTTCACCAGACTGGCAAAGCATTCTGCGACACACAAAAAGGTTAAGAACACTGCTCTACCCTTTCCCATCCTGTGTGATTCTTACCTATGGCTTTCTGAAAATATTCCATAAAGGATCCACCTATAACACAAAAAAATCCCTAAGCTTCCTTTGACCTTGCATGGGAGCCAGTATAAAACAAAGCACTGTCATTATGTCATCCTCCTCTCTTACTACATGATTTGTCTACCTACTTTTCTTCTACACATCCTTAATGATGCTATTTTAGTTTAGACTCTGTCCACCCAGGGATGTCTCTAACTCTTATAGTGCAGGATTGAGTGAAGAGGGCAGAGTGAAAGCAGGGACTTGCTTGAGCTCTCCTCTAACCCCTTCAAATATCTATTAAAATTAATCTAGGTAAATTCTAGAGCTTCAGAACCCAAAAAATGACAGAGCAAAACACATCTCCAGCCCAAGACAGCCTGGAAAGTTGACAGGAAGGGTATATCACACTGGGCTGGGAGCACAGCGCAGTCCAGCATGGGTTGCTATGGCACAGTCAGGACCAGAGCAGACCTCACATGACTGAATCAACGGCAGCTGTGGTGGTTTCCAGACTTCTCAACCCATAAAGGCTGAGGAGAGCATGGAAGGTCAGTGGAAGAACTCTGTGGGACCTGGGTGAAAGAGGAGCAAGGCCTGGCCCCAGTCCTGGGGCAATGGAGATGGTGAGGGTGGCAGCAGCAGCAGTGGCTGCTTTCGGAGCTTTAGGCCCACAGATCACTGGAAATCCAGCAGGTGATATAAAACCCCTGAAGCCTGGAATAGTACATCCACCCCCACCCCCACTAGAAGCTGAGTCCTGCCTTGACAAAGGGCTAGAAAGTCAAGCATTTGACTGGGAAGATGAGCAAACAGTGTAAAAAAAATCTCAGACTACATAATCTTACTTAGATGACAAAGAAGATCAAAACATACAATCAGAAGACAACAAAGTCGAAGCTCCTACATCAAAAGCCTCCAAGAAAAATATGAATTGGTCACAGGCCATGGAAGAGTTCAAAAATGATTTTGAAAATCAAGTAAGAGAAGTAGAAGAAAAATGGGAAGAGAAATAAGAGTGATGCAAGAAAACCGTGAAAAAATGAGTCAGTAGCTTGCTAAAAGAGACCCAAAAAATACTGGAGAAAAATAACACCTTAAAAATAGACTAACCCAAATGGCAAGAGGTCCAAAAAGCCAATGAGGAAAAGAATGCCTTTAAAAGCATAATTGACCAAATGGAAAAGGAGGTCCACAAGCTCACTGAAGAAAATAATTCCTTTGAAGTCAGAATGGAACAAATGGAAGCTAATGCCTTTATGAGAAATCAAGAAATTAAAATTAAAAAAAAAACAAAAGAATGAAAAAATAGAAGATAATGTTAAATATCTCACTGGAAAAACCACTGCTGTGGGAAATAGATCCAGGAGGGATAATTTTAAAATTATTGAACTACATGAAAGCTATGGTTAAAAAAAAAAAAAAAGGAGCCTGGACATCACACTTCAAAAAATTATCAAGGAAAACTACCCTGATAGTCTAGAACCATAGGGGAAAATAAAAATTCTAAGAATCCACAGATCAGTGGGCAGAGCTAGGCAAATGTATAAGGTTTCCAGCTGCTATTTTACTGCTGCCCCCTGTAGAGTTCCCCAGTCCTGCTTAGGTGCTCACATCTCTCAGCTTGCCCTACCCCAGTCAGGCCTCTCTCTTTTATGCTCCATCTGGTTGACTCTGCACAGGCCCACTTGTGAAGCCAGCCTAAGAGTGTCACAGGGGTGATGGGGGTAGGACAGTGCAATGGGAGTCTTTCCCCCATCCATACTGGGGTCTGGAAGGTTGGGCCTCTATCTGCAGCCTCAGCACTTTGAGATCTTTAACCTCTTCATTGTCTGCCTCTTTGGAGATATCCCACTGGTCAGCCCAGCCAAGAAGAGCTAGTCAAATGATGAGCCCAACATCTCCTCATCTCCCCTGAGCCCAGAGCAGTTGGACTGGATCCAGAAGAATAAGGCAGATGTCCTGCTCTAACTCATCTCCCACAAGGTCCCTATGGGCTTTGGGGAGAGTTGGAAGCAGCAGTTTTGTACAGAATTTGGCAAACATTATTTCATCAAGCTAATGGGATTTGTTGTAGAAGGTGGAAAATATTATACCATCTACCCCCTTGCAGACCACATCTTGACCTGGATACAATTGTGTGAAATTAGAGATGTCAAAGTAGTCATCTTGGGACAGGACCCACATCACAGAAGCAACTAAGTTCATGGATTCTGCTTCAGTGTTCAGAAGCCTGTTCTACCTCCTCCCATGTTGGAAAATATTCATAAAGAGTTGTCCACAGACATTGAGGGCTTTTCCCATCCTGGTAATGGAGATTTGTCTGGATAGCCCAGACAGGGTGTTGTCCTCCTCAATGCAGTGCTCACTGTCTGAGTCCACCTCACCAACTTCCATAAGGAGACAGGCTGGGAGAAATTTATGTGATACCCTGTGGTACCTTGGCTGAATAAGAACTTCAATGACTTTGTCTTCATGCTCTGGGGGGCTTGTGCTTAGAAGAAAGGCCTCTCCATCAGCAGGAAGCACCACCATATCCTGCAGACTGCCCACCCCTCTCCGTTCTCCATCCATAGAAGTTTCCTCAGATGCAGGCATCTCTCCAAAAGCAAAGAGTTGCTAAAGAAGTCTGACAAGAAACATGTTTATTAGAAAGCATTTTGAAGCAGCTGATGCCAAGCTGAAGGAGGAATCTGTCCTTCTCGGCTGTGAAAAACTCTTTATTGAGGACCTGGGGAAGGTGATTTGTTGGAGGCAAAATCCCAAGAAACATGTGTCAGGGCATCTTTGTGGTTAATATTCACAACAACACTACATAACAACTTATTGATAAGGTGAACACATAGTCTTAAACAAAACATAGTCAGCATATACTGTAGTCATCTTTAAGGGGTAGCAGAAAATACAAACAGCATCTACCCTTAGATCACAGTAAGTCACAATCTCTTCAGTCAGTACAGAGAATCCAAGAAAAATTCCATTTCATCTTGACTGGAGACTGGCTTCCAATCATCCTTAAGGAGTAGCAAAAAGCAAAAAACCATCCACTCCTAGGTCATAGTAAGTCACAATCTCATCAGTCCATACAGAGTATGCTATTCAAGTCCTCTTTCATCTTAAGTTGAAGCTGGCTTCCAAACCCCACAGTTCCACTTCCATGGGCTGACTGCTCCCAGCTCTTGCCTGGATTCACACTTAGGCAACTCTCTGTTCCTGTTCCATATCTCAACTTACAGGGACTGTTCCACTTTAAGTCCTTCACAGTTTCTGATTCTAAGAAGACAGCTTAACATGGCTACAATATTTACCCATGTTAAGCTTAACAGAGCTACAACAATATTTACACACATTATCACCACTATCAGCTCAATTCACTTTCTGTCTGAGAAATCAACACAAATCAGCAGACAGAATGCTTCTGTCTGACAAAGTACGCAAATCAATGAATGGAATGCTTCTATCTGACAAAGTAACATCAACATAGAACAACAGACTGAACAAAAAAAACCAGCATGTGGACATCACAAACATTCTCTCTTTTAGCTCTGCTTGCTGCCAACTCTGCTTGAGCTTTTCTCTGCTCTGCTTCTTCCTGTTCTCCCTTTCCTGTTCCACTCTTCCTGCTCCGCTCTTTTGGCAAGCTCCTCCCACTGTGGGCTCCTTGTGATTATGTTAAACCTATTAAGGCCAGGGAAGGTCTTCAAATTGCATTAGATCTATTAAGGGCAACAAAATATATACTGTTTCCAACAAAGACTCTTGATACAACCAAAAGCACTTGCATAGCTAAAAGAAGCAAAGTACTACTTTGCTTGCCATTACATGAGGGAATCCAAAGGTAAAAAGGGAGGAACTTACTGCTCATACCAAGAGGTCATCAGGATGATGTTACCTTTGTTGTTATCATTCACAGAGTTCTGAGGTGAGAGAAGAAAAGGCTTCCATGGTTGGTTTTTGGTATTGTTTTTGTTATTTTAACTAAGATTCCAAATTTGAGCTGCTTGCTACTGAGTATTTGAAAATATTTGCTGCAAGTTGGTGAAGGAGAAAAGTTAATTTTCTTTTTTTTCCCTAGTCTCTTTGCCCATTGAGATGACAGAATCCATTGGTGGTTAAGTTCTTGGACAGCCTGAGAATGCAAACTGATCTTCCTCTGTAAAGTAACAAATATTCTGGTGCCTTAGCATTCTGAGAGTCAAACCCAGGCTGGAAAATTCATGGTGATAGAATGCATGTCTGTCATTATGGGTGTTAGGGGGTAGGAATTTGAGAAGCTGGGAGAGAAGAGGGTAGTAGATTTTTTTTTCTCTCAAAAATTCCTTTATTATAAGCTTGTCTCACAATTGAGACTTTTTCAAAGCAGTTATGAGTATATGAAAGAAGACTTAATTTTTATGGACTATATAATCAATTTTACATATTTGTAATATGAAAAAAATTTGCTGTGCTTTATTTTTTCTCACTTGTGCAAGCAGATGTTTTAATTTTTTAAAAAAAATTTTGTTGGGGAACTTATGTATATAAATAATCCATTAATGGAATATTTTGGAATGTAATAAGCCCTGGCTTATGCTGCTGTCAGTGTTGTTGCTGATTTTGGTAATAAAAAGGGCACAGGGTGAATTGAATATGAAGGGATGATATAAAAAAATTAAGGGGTGAGAGAGGAATATATTGGGAGAAGAAGAACGGGAGACATAGAATAGGGTAGATTATCTCACATAAAAAAGCCAAGAAATAGCTGTTACAATGGAGAAGAGCGGGAAGGTGAAAGGGAATGGATCAACCTTACTCTCACTGGATTTGGTTCAAGGAGGGAATAACATATACACTCAGTTGGGTATCTTACCCTACAAGAAAGTAGGGGGTAAGGGGATAAGAGGGGGTGGGTGATAGAAGGGAGGGCAAATTGGGGGAGGGGATAGCCAGATGCAAACATTTTTGAAAAGGGACAGAGTCAAAGGAAAACACAGAATAAATGGGGGGCAGGATAGTGTGGAAGGAAATATAATTAATCTTTCACAATATGACTACTATGGAAATCTTTTGCATAACTAAACATGAATAATCTATATTGAATTGCTTGTCCTATCAATGGGGGTGGGTGAGGAGGGAAGAAGGGAGAGACTCTGGAGCTGAAAGTTTTAAAAACAAATGTTAAATAATTGTTTTTACATGCAACTGGGAAATAAGATATACAGACAATGGAGTATCAAAATTCGTCTTGCCCTACAAGAAAGTAAGGAAGAAGGAAGTAAGGGGGGGGGGATAGCAAGGCATAGAAGAACCCCTTATGGTTGGAAATACTGAGAAGTCATAATAATAATCAGATTATAACTATGTTATTCCTCACAACTTACAAAAGTTGAAATTGGTCCTCAAAACAATTCCAATGACAGTAGAAAACTCTCACCCCTATTGCAGAAAAGAGGAAAATGGAGTATAAGAGAGATTTATGATTTTTCAGTGAACACATATCTAATTTAAGCACAAAGGAGACTGGAACAGAAGTCTTCAGACAATAAATCCATTGTTCTTTATATTGCACCATGCTATGCTACAGAGTCATGATTGTGACCTAAATCATTAGATTTTCTTGCAAAGTGTTTATTATTAAAAGACAATTTTAAAAAGAGAAGTTCAAAATTGCTTAATAAAAAAACCTCTAATAAAAACTTCTTAATCTGTAAAGTCCTTTTTTTTTTCTCCTTTCCATTCTTTAGGACTTTCACACTTATCTTATTCCCTGCTATTGACCTACACTCATAAAGGTCTGCTAACATCAATAAATGTTAAAATGTTTCCTCACCATGAATGAAGAAATTTAAATACAATTTTTGTCATTTGCCAAATATATAATTTTAGTTTTCCAAGAACAAGGAAGGATGGATTTCTTAACAAACTATTTTTCTGGACAACCCATTTTTGAAATTTATCAACTTGTAAGATCATATCTACACAAAGCGTCATGGAGAGTGTCTAAGGTTTTTTTTTCCCCTAGTTTCCTGGAAAGAAAAAAACTGTAGTAATTTCCCAAAAGACTGACCTACATTAAAAATGAAATTCCAAATAATTAGCTTCCCAACTACTACAAATTACCACTGTGCTGTTCACATCCAAAAGCTATGCATTTGAAAATTTTCACCAAAGTACATTGTTCTGATTTCTATAACTCCATTCTACTTTTAGTTAAATGTTGACTGACATATTTTTTAGATTCCTTTACCTGTCAGAAATAGCATCTCAAACTAGTTAACTTTTTGCTTCTTATTCAGGTGTGCTCAAAGCAATGTTGGGAATAGTAATCAATACAAAATGATGTCATCTTATTTACAGTCACTTCAGGAAAAAATCCATTGTTGTTCAATGTAGTGAACGTAAGCAAATATGCTTCTTTCTCTTTCTCCTAGAATTGCATGTGCATAGCAACTTTCCCATATGTGAATCAGAGACAGGGAGACATTTAGCTGTTCCCTATTAGAGTTTTAAGAGAAATCCTACAGTGATCACAGTCACAATTCCCTGCAAGCTATGAATTGGTTTCATGTGTTTGTTGGCAGCATTTAATACAAAGAGCTACACAGGTCTCTCAAAAATTGTTTGTCCCTTGAGACAATAAAAAAGAGGGCAAGAGACTGTGGAAAATAGAAGTATAAAAGCTGTGCCCAAAGTCTGTGAATATCCAAGGAACTCTGGGAAGGTAGGATCTCAGAGGGAGATGAGATTTTGAAAGGGGTTATTTTTTCATCTATGGGACTGGGAAAAACAATACTAATTGTGAAAAGCAACACTACAAGTTACACAGATTAATTACCTTCTAAAATGTTCCTTTTAGAGAAAAAAATGTGCTTACATCAATTCTCAGCTTTATCTTTTTAGATTAAAACTGTGTATTGACAAATCAGAGCAAAGTAGTGTGACCCAGTGGTTAAAGTCATTAATTCAGAGTCAGAACAATGAGAGTTCTAATCTTGTAACAATTAGGGTGAATAAGGGCAACTCTTTTCATTTCTCTCAGCCTCAAACAACTCTAAGACATCTCGACCATGACATAGTGACAAATCAGAAATAGCCTCAAATCACAATCCTAGGGCATTTACACCACAGGGAAAAGGTTCTAAAAGTAAAGTCACTTTAGGACAGATACTATATCCCGTAAAAGGACAAATGGAAAATTGAAGTCTTGCCTTGATGGTGCATGGGAAAAACACCAAGAGTGTGCCTGAGTTCACAATTGGTCTTGCCAATTTCATGATATAAAATATTTTTCAATCTTCTATATCTTATGCCTCTTTCTAAAAGGGAATAGTTTCTCATAAAGTTATATTCTCTTATTTTCACCTATTTTCTGAGGAAATATGGAATGTTGATGGTAAGTAAAAACTTTTTATCAGGTTGATAATTGCTTTCCTGTCAAATATGTTTAATAGGACAGGGGGAGAGAGTGAGAAAAATTCCAAGCAGAATTTCTAACATGCTGGCTAAAATAATTACAGATAATGAATATTGTTGTTAAAAATTTTAAAATAAAAAATACGCAATCTTTCATGAAGAAAAGATAGTTGGTATTTATGTGGCATGGATAAACACAGACAAATGATTCAGAAGTGACATTCTATCATTGAAGGGTACATTTCTTATAGATCAATATAATTAGCTGGGAATTATCCATTGAATAGGATTTTGATGATCCTGTGTAATGACTTGTACTAAACGCTGCAAACAAACAGAATGAAATCAATTAATTGCTATGCCGAAAAAAAAGTTCAGCATGCAAGAATTCAGTAATAGTTGTAGAAATAATTACATATTCTCTACTTTGTTTACACTTTTGGCTTTCAAGGAAATCAATCCTTCCTTAAAAGTTACTTTGATAACATTGAAGAACCAATTGTTTCTCTTGTGAGAACACTCTTTGAATTGATATGTTTCATGACTAGCCCCTTCACACCTCTTCAGCCTGCCTATTGTTGGCCACAAATTCTCTAGAGATGCTTTAATCAATTATTTCCTAATTTTCATTACACCTTCTGGATTAATTTATAATGAGAGCATCAATATGAACAGAGTTTATCTCCTCCAATATGATGTTGTTGGTGGTGATGGTGGTGGTAGTGATGATGATGATGACGATGATATATAGCATTTACATTGTTCTTTATAATCTACAAAAAAATCTTACTTATTTTATATCATTTATTACTTTTATAAAAAGTCTTCAAGATAGGTGCTCTTATTACCCCTGTTTTGCAAATGAGGAAACTGGAACTGAAAGAGTTAAAGTGCCTGAAAGAGTATATGAACTCAAGTATTACTGCCCTAACTCCAATATGCAATCAACTATAGACTTTCACTCAAATACCTCACTGTCATTAAGAATCATGAAGCACCTATCTTGTGTAGGCTGTGACTAGACAGACACTAAGACCTCCATAATAACTAGTTATACAGATGTACGGGAATGCTCAAATACTCCTGTCTGAGAGAGCTCAGGGTAGGGAGCAGGGGGAAGGGGAGTAGGTGAGAGGGAAGGTAGATATTGACACATTACTTGGGAGAAAGATTTTTTTTTCTTTTATAAAGACTGTGCCTGATTTCTTAAATCTGCTTTGAATAGGCTCAAATTTAGAGACATCTCTACTCCAAATGTTCATATGGACTATTTGTGCCTAAAAATTGTGGCAGAGCCTTCCAAGTTCATATTGGTCTGATTAGACACAGTTAGTCACCTTGACCTTGACCCCAACATAGTGATTTAATTTTGGTCCTCTTAGAGAATAAAGAAGAAGAACCAACTAACCAATCAGCATCTTCCAAGTCACCCAGCTTCTCACCTGCCACATTCAAACTGTTTCCAGTTTTTAGACAATAATTTTTAGATAGTTAGATACATATAGATATATACATATATCACTTTCATTACTCTGACACTGCCACCACCTTAGTATATGTAGGCCCTCATCACCTCATGATGAGATTACTTCAATAATCTGTTAGTCTTGTTTTCGCAAATCTCCCCCCACTCTAATCCATTCTCTAGTGCAGCAGTTCTCAACCTGTGGGTTGCGCCCCCTTTGGGGATCAAATGACCGTTTCACAGGGGTCACAGGGGTCACCTAAGACCATCAGAAAACACATATTTCTGATGGTCTTAGGAACCAAGACATCACTCCTCTATCAGTCTCCAGGTGGGTTGGCCCACATGCAGATATGCCCACATATGAGTATTAAAGGGTCATGGCATTATGAAGGGTGAGGACCACTGCTCTAGTGAGATGTCAAACTGATCTTCCTAAAGCACAGGTCTGATCATATCACCCCCTTGTATGCCTGTTGTCTCCCCCATTAGATTGTAAGCTTCTTGAGATCAGGAACTGTATTTTACTTTTCATTGTATCCCCAGGAATTAACACAATGCCTACCTAGTATGTAGTAGGGGTTTACTGAATGCTTGTTGACTTACCTTAAGTTATATAAGTATATATAAGCATATATACTTATATACCTAGACCTTCATACTACTGCACAGTTACTTATACAGATGTACTATATACTCAAATATCCTTGACTGGAAGACCTATTGGTAGGAAAGGAAAAAAAAAAGAGATATGGACACCTTGGCTCAGAGGTGGATATGTCATTTTATAGTCTCTCTCTGCCTTATGTTTTAATTTATTCTGCATTAAAAGGGCCTATACAATGTCCTAGAATGTAGATATTTTCTGTATGAACCTATACCACTGGACTGCACATATATACATATGAATACAACATAAACCCAAGAATGATTTTTCATATGGGTAAGTGATGAAAAGATATAAATAAATCATTTCAGAAGAAGAATTATAAACTTGGAAGACTGTCCTGTATCACTAATTTTAAAAAGAAATATGAATCAGCACAACCCTGGGATTTGAGATTTTATTCAGCAAGTTGGCAAACATAATAAAAGATGGTAACTGGATTTTGTGTGGGTTGTTGGGAACCCACAGAAACACTAAGCTACTCCTGGTAGAGTGGTGAATTGTTTCAACCATTCTGGAAAGGAATTTGGAATTATTCTGAGAAAATGACTGGAAAATCCCTTAACCTGTATACCCTACTACTAGGCATATATGCCAAGGAGTCCAGTGATAAAAAGGAAATACCCTTATACACAAAAAAAATTTTAGTAATAATTTTATTGTAGCAAAGAACCATTAGCAAAGGATAAAAGCACACTGTACCTTTAAATCCCTTTCCATGCAGAGTAGTTCAGTGATTAACAAGGAAGAAAAAAATATTTCTGTGGAAAGAACAACATTTACAATAATTTTCAAGATGCTGCCATTGCTATAGATGAAAACTTTGATATCTAAAAGGAATCGTAAAATGATATGCAGTTAGTTGGTCCGGTGGATGAAGTGTCAGGCCAGATCAGAAAAACTATTCTTCCTGAATTCAAATCTGACCTCAGACACTAACAAGTTATGGGACCCTGAGCAAGTCCCTTAACCCTGTTGGCCTGTTTCCCCATCTGTAAAATAAGCTGGAGAAGAAATGGAAAACTACTCCAGTATCTTTGCCAGAAAACCCCCAATGAGAGTCACAAAGAGTTGAAAGCAACTGAAAAATGATTGAACAAAAACAAAAAGTAAAATAACTCTTTCAATGAAAAAAATGTTAATAAATGTGTATGGAGAAACACTGCTTTAAAATACAATTTGGTTCCTTTTAGAAAGAAGCTAAACTGTGGTATTAATATACACTCAAACAATCTTAGAAAAAAACGGCTTGCTTCGGAGGGAGCAATAAGAGGTTATAAAGAAGCAAACAAAGATATTAAATTTATTAGAAACCTGAGAAATATGAGTATAAATGAAAATAAGAATAACAATGACTAAGAAGACCAGGTTGAAAATTTCAGGGCTGCTGACCATTATGTGCATCTCAACTCATTTTTTACTAAAAGAGCAAAATTAATTATATAAAGATAGACAAATATTTAGAGATTGATCTATGATTTTAAAAGGAATATCAATTTTATAGGGGCAGTTGGGAGAGTTGTGTATTTTTAAGTTGAAAAGGAGTCATTGATCTTCAGGAAGCTCACATTTACACCACTGAAGTATATAAAAATGAGATGAACTGAATATTAGAAGCTAAAAGTATAACATGAAAGAGGTTCTTGGGAATTGAAGGCACAACAGGAGACAAGAAATCTGCTTTTTGGTCTGTTGCAGTTACAAATGGCCAGCTGACAAGGTTTCAGCTAAACAAGGCCTGACTAGTTAAAGAGAGAATTGAATCCATTTACTTTTCAGTTCCAGAGATACGGAGGCAGATTTCAAGCTTCTCATAAGAGCTTTTGTTCTCTATTGCCACCTCTAGCTTGAGAAGTAAAAGCAGAAAGGGATTTGAAGGTTCTTTGGTATCCTGTGGTTATAGTTAAATTTGTTTGTTAATATAATGAAATATTGTTCTGCTATAGAAAAATTTAAATATAAAGAATATAGAAAAGCAAGAAAAGATTTATATGAACTTATAAAAACTGAAGTAAGCTGAGTGAAGAAAGGGATATATGTGATAATGATATTAATAGAAGAAGAAAAATGAATTCTGTGTGATTTTGTGTGTGTGTGTGTGTTTCATATGCCCCTTTGGAAGTCTGGTGAAGCCTATAAACAGTTTCTTAAAATAATGTTTTTAAATGTGTTAAAGAAACACAAAAATTTAAAAATGAGTGCAATTTTATTGCCATGTAGATATCTAAAAAAGTTAACTGAGATCTCAACTTTAGAACTCTTAAATTATCAAGTTTCTACTTCAAGAAAAGATGAGAACATGTATCTCCCTCCCTTATTTTCAGAAGTATAGAGTTCAAGAGTTGGAGAAATTAATACATTGTTTATAGTGATGTTTCTGGCTATGGCTGGAAAAGAATGTGTTTTGACAGTGAAAGCGATATAAAAAATATATAAATATTTTTCCCAAAAAGATTCAATAGCCATAAGGAAATTTTCTTTCTTTTTCAATTATTACTTTTAAATCACATTTTCTTATTTGTTAATATTGTGTTTTTTCCTGAATTACATGTAAAAACAAATTTTAATTTATTTATTGTTAGTTTTCAACGTTCACTTCCATAAGCTATTGAGTCTTAATTTTTCTCCCACTCCCTCCACTTCCCACTCCTCTGAAGTATTATATTCAGTTTTGCTGGGTAGGTGATTCTTGGTTTTAATCCTAGCTCCTTTGTCCTTTGGAATATCGTATTCCAAGCCTTTCAGTCCCTTCATGTAAAAGCTGCTTAGACCTTGAGTTATCCTGATTGTGTTTTCATGGCACTCAAATTGTTTCTTCTTGACTGCTTGTAATATTTTTTTCCTTGACCTGGGAACTCTGGAATTTGGCTATAATATTCCTAGGAGTTTTCTTTTTCTGATCTTTTACAAGAGGTGATCAGTGAATTCTTTCAATTTCTATTTTGCCCCCTGGATCTAGAATATCAGGGCAATTTTCCCTGAGAATTTCTTGAAAGATGATGTCTAAGCACTTTCATGGCTTTCAGATAGACTAATAAATTTTTAAATCTTCTCTCCTGGATCTATTTTTCAGGTGAGTGGTTTTTCCAATGAGGTATTTCACATTACCTTCTATATTTTCTTTATTTGGATCTATTTTATGGTATCTTGATTTCTCATAAAGTCATTAACTTCCATTTGCTCCAATCTAATTTTGAAGGATTTATTCTCTTCAGCAAGTTTTTGAAATTTCTTTTCCATCTGACTAATTCTGTTTTTTAAAAGCATTCTTCATCACATTGGCTTTCTGGACCTCTTTTACATTTGATTTAGTCTATTTTTAAGGTGTTATTTTCTTTAGTCAGACTGTTGACTTGTTTTTCATTATTTTCTTGAATCATTCTCTTTTCTCTTCCTGGTATTTCCTTGTAACGATACTGGGATTTGAAGATCTTGCATATCCCTTCAGCTTGCTGACATAGCAGGAAGGGGTGGAGCAAGAAAATGCTGGAACCAAGCTAGTCTCCGTGAGGTGCGGACTGGAAGTGGCGTCAGAGGCAGTGGCTGTGGTTGCGAACTCCTTTTGCTTTGAGCAGGGCAGAATCT
>CM053592.1:54752131-54767527 GCA_028646515.1 Pseudochirops corinnae
AGGTGTGTGCTTCCAATACCCCCCCCCAACCTGCCCTCCATCCCCCCCCATCCCTTCCTCCTTACTCTCCTGTAGGCCAAGATACCCAATTTAGATTGTATGTCATTCCTTCCCTAAGCGAAATTCAATGAGAGTAAGGTTGACCCATTCCCTTTTTGCCTTCCTGTTCTTCCCCTCCATTATAACAGTTATCCCTTGCCTCTTCTCTATGAAAGGATTAACCCCATTCCCTCTTTACCTCTCTCCTCTCAGACTATTCCTCTCCCACCTCTCAATTTCACCTTTTAAAATATTATTCCATCCTATTCAATTGATCCTGTGTCCTCTGTCTATTTACACACATATATACACACACTCACATATGTATTCCTATCATACATACCCTCCTATATAGACATATGTGTATGTATACATATATGTATACATTTATATTCACTTCAACTATCCTCATACTGAGAAAAGTTTCATAAGTTACAATTATCGTTTTTCCATGTTGGCATGTAAGTAGTTCAACTTTGATAAGTTCTTTATGAATCCTTTTCCATGTTTAACTTCTCATGCTTCTTGTATTTGAATATCAAATTTTCTATTCAGTTCTGTTTTTTTCATCAAGAATGCTCGGAAGTCCTCTACCTCATTGAATGACCATATTTTCCCCTGGAACATTATACTCAATTTTGCTAGGTAGGTGATTCTTGGTTTTAATCCTAGCTCGCTTGATCTCCATAATATCATATTCCAGGCCCTTTGATCCCTTAATGTAGAAGCTGCTAGATCCTGTGTTTATACTGATTGTGTTTCCACAGTATTCAAATTGTTTCTTCTTGCAGCTTGTAGTATTTTCTCCTTCATCTGGGAACTCCTGAACCTGGCTATAATGTTCCTAGGAGTTTTTTTTTTGGGATCTTTTTCAAGAGGTGATTGGTGAATTCTTTCAAGTTCTCTTTTCCTCTCTGGTTCTAAAATATCAGGGCAATTTTGCTTGAGAAATTCTTGAAGGATTATTTCTAGGTTTTTTTCTGATTATGGCTTTCAGGTAGTCCAATAATTTTTAAATTATCTCTCCTGGATCTATTTTCCTGGTCAGTGGTTTTTTCAATGTGATATTTCACTTTGCCTTCTATTTTTTCATTTGTTTGCATCTGTTTAATAGTATCTTGATTTCTCATAATGTCATTTGCTTCCATTTGCTCCACTCTAATTCTGAAGGAATTATTCTCTTCAGAAAGCTTTTGACATTCTTTTTTCTATCTGGTAAATTTGACTTTTTAAGGCATTCTTCTCCTCATTGGCCTTTTGGCCCTCTTTTGCCATATGAGTTAATCTATTTTTTAAGGTGTTATTTTCTTCAGTCAGGTTGTTGACTCTCTTTTCATGATTTTTTTTGCATCATTCTCATTTCTCTTCTCATTTTTTCTTCCTCTTCTCTTATTTGGTCTTCACAATCCTTTTAAAGCTGATCTATGGCTAGTAGGCAGTCTTCATGTTTCTTGGAAGCTTTTGGTGTGAGAGTTCTGACTGTGTTGTCTTCCTCCTGTTCCATGATTTGATCCTTTTTGTCCCCATAAAAGGAATCTAAAGTTGGATTGCTGGGCTTGCTTTGCTTCCTTTGCCTACTCATGTTGCCGGTCAATTACTTGACTTTTGGGCTTCATAGAACTCTACTTCCTGGGGGGAAAGCTTTGTCCCAAATAGCTGGAGTTTTCACAGCTGCTGGAGGTATTAGGAGGCCACCAATTTTGCAGCCCCCACCAGATTTGGCTCACTGATCACACACCTCAGGACCACCACCCAAAGACCACAATCCAATCCAGGCTGATTAAGGCAAGAGTGCTTAGCCTCTGAATGATGGCTTGTCCCCCTGCTATCTGTCATCTGGGAGCTCTGAAGCAGCCACATGGTGGTGGTGGCAGGGCTGCTGCTGCTGTGTCTCACTCTGGAGGCAGACAACAGGACCCTCTTCCCAAAATTTAGCTGAATTCCACTGATCTTTCTCTTAGTCCTTGTTTCTTATGGGTTGATATTTCTGGAAAGCACCACAGCTGCAGGTGATCTGCTCTCCTGAAATATCCAGCCACAGCTTGTTCTGGCTACCTTAGGACTCCAGCCATGGGTTCATGCGATGCTGGTCTGGGCTCCCAGCATGCTGCAATGAACCCATTCCCGTCAGCCTGACAGGCTGCTTTCAGCAGGAGCTTTGTTACTCTGTCATTTTGTGGGTTCCAGAGCTCTAAAATTTGTTTTGAGTCATATTTTATAGGGATCTGTGGTGGTTTTGGGGGAAGCCATGGAGTTTTCCTGCTTCTAAGCTGCCATCTTCAAATGTAGAGTTTTTAACTGTGCTATTTCAAAAGCCTTAAAGAATAGGAGTGAATTTTGAATTTCTTGCATAAGAAGTGTTGTGCCATCAAGTCAGTTCAGTATGGAAGGGGATGACATTGGAGGTGGAAGTAGACAAAAATGAGTAGATATAAAATGTGTGGTTAATTTTTTTCACTCTTCATCTATTTGCTTTGATATTGTGTGGACATGATCTTCAATGACAGCATGGGAAAAGTCAGGGTAGTTGAAACTGAGTACTAGTTCCATTTACTGGGTGACTATGGATGAATCATTGAACATCTCTGAGCTTTGTTCTCCATAGTATATTCTTTATGATAGTTTCATTACTAAATGTGGTTGTTATAAAGAAGTAACTCTACAAACTACAAATTATAAAACACTCGAGACATTTGAGTTTGTGTGCTTTACTGGAAAGCTCAATGGACTTGGAGTCAAGAGAGAGCTTGACCCAAATTCTGGCTTGCCAATAAGCAACTGCGTAGCCATAGATATGTCATTTATCCTTTCCAAATGTCAGTTTCCTTATGTTTTAAAAGTAAAGATAATAATAGTTTTACCCCTAGGTTCTTTGTTAGGATAAAATGAAATAATCACAGCTGCAAAAACTCATACTTGGAAGATACCTCTGAGGTCATTTAGTTCAACCTATGCCTGATTAATAATTTTTTGGTACCTCGTTTGGTCAGAAGGTTTCTTGAAAGTCATTCTCAGCATCATTCCATTGACAGATTAAACCAACATGACTTTTATCCAAGTTACCAGTAGAGATGTGAAAAAGCCTCATATAGGGGCATCTTTTCAATTTAGCATTGAAACAATAGTAATTACTCTTGAAGTTTGGTCATTCAGTCATTTCCAAATTGGACTAATTGTACAAATAGTTTGTCTGGATCTGAAGTAGAAGAAGACTTTGCCTTTTTAAAGAGGAAGAATAATGGGAAAGTGATACATAGAAGAGAAGGAAAAAGATCTATATACTGAGAACTAAAAACAAAACAAAAAAGCAGCTGAGATTATTTTTCTACTTTTCTTTTTTTCTTTTAATTTTTTAAAAATTTATTTTTAGTTTTCAACATTGATTTCCACAAGATTTTGAGTTACAATTTTTCTCCCCGTTCTTTCACCTACTCCCCACCCCAAGAGAGCAAGTCTACTTGAATACCCCTTCTCCCATCTGCTATCTCATATCCTCCCCCATACCCTCTCTAACTTTCTAGTGGGGCAAGATGGATTTCACTACCCCACTGGCTAAATATCTTATTTCCCAGTGGCATGTAAAAAACAAAAACAATTTTTAAAACATTTCTTTTTAAAACTTTGATTTCAAGATTCTTTCCCTTCTTCCCTCCTTACCCATCCACACTGGGAAAAGAAGCAATTCAACATAGGTTGTACAAGTGGAGTTATGCAAAACATTTCCATAGTAGTTATATTGTGAAAGACTAACTATATTTCCCTCCATCCTATCCCAGCCCCCACTTATTCTATTTTCTACATTGAACCTGTCACTTTTCAAAAATGTTTGCTTCTAACTACCCTCCCCCCAATCTGCCCTCCCTTCTATCATCCCCCCTCTTATCCTCTTCACCTGTACTATCATGTAGTGTAAGATACCCAAAGTAGTGTGTATGTTATTCCTTCCTTAAAACAAATTAAATGAGAGTAAGGTTGACCCATTCCCTTTCACCTTCCTGATCTTCCCCTCCATTGTAACAGTTTTCTCTTGCCTCTTTTATATGAGATAATTTGCCCTAATCTATCTCTCCTTTTCTCCTTCTCATTATATTTCACTCTGAGTTCTTATTTTTATTCTTTTTTAGCTATCATCGCTTTCTATTCAACTGATCCTGTGCCCTCTGTTTATGTATAAATATACACACACATACACACACTTGCATATGTATTTATACACACATATACCCTCCTATACATACATATATATGTATATATACATATTTGTTCCCTTCAACTATCCTCATACTGAGAAAAGTCTCATGAGTTACAATGATTGTTTTTCCATGTAGGAATGTAAAAAGTTCAACTTAAATAAATTCCTTATGATTTCTTTTTCCTGTTTAACTTCTCATAATTCTTATATTTGAAAGTCAAATTTTCAGTTCAGCTCTGGTGTTTTCATCAAGAATACTTGAAAGTCCTCTATTTCATTGAATGACCATATTTTCCCCTGAAACGTTATACTCAGGTTTTCTGGGTAGGTGATTCTTGATTTTAATCCTAGTTTGTTTGATCTCTGGAATATCATATTTCAAGCCCTTCAGTCCCTTCATGTAGAAGCTGCTAGATCTTGTGTTGTCCTGGTTGTGTTTCCATGATACTCAAATTGTTTCTTCCTGGCAGTTTCTAATATTTTCTCCTTGACCTGGGAACTCTGGAATTTGGCTTCAATATTCCTTGGAGTTTTTCTTTTGGGATCTTTTTCAAGAGCTGATCAGTGAATTCTTTCAATTTCTATTTTGCCTTCTGGTTCTAGAATATCGGGGCAATTTTCCTTGAGAATTTCTTGAAGGATGACTTCTAGCCTATTTTTTTGATCACGGCTTTCAGGTAGTCCAACAATTTTTTAATGACTTCTCCTGGATGTATTTTTCAGGTCATATATTTCACATTGCCTTCTATTTTTTCATTGGTTTGGATCTGTTTTATAGTATCTTGATTTTTCATAAAGTCATTAGCTTCCATTTGCTCTAATCTGATTTTGAAGGGATTATTCTCTTCAGTGAGTTTTTGAAATTCCTTTTCCATCTGGACAATTCAGATTTTTTAAGGCATTATTCTCCTCATTGGCTTTTTGGGCCTCTTTTGCTGTTTCAGTTAGTCTATTTTTTAAGGTGTTATTTTCTTCAGTATTTTTGGGGGTCTCCTTTAGCAGGCTGTTGACTTGCTTTTCATAATTTTCTTCCATCATTCTCATTTCTCTTTCCTATTTTTCCTCCACTTCTCTTATCTGATTTTCAAAATCCTTCTTGACCTCCTCCATGGAGTGTTAGCAGCTCATATTTTTCTTGGAACCTTTTGATGCAGGAGTTTTGACTTCATTGACTTCTTCTGGTTCCATGTTTTGATATTTTTTCTCCCCCAAAAAGATTCTATGGTCTGATTGCACTTCCTCTGCTTGATCATCTTGCCAGCCAATTACTTTGAGTTCTTTTCCACGGTAGAACTCTGCTTCCAGATTGCAGAGAGCTATGTGCCAAACGGCTGTGGTTTTCACAGATATTTTCAGAGCTGTGAGGATGGCACCCTCTCTAAAGACACCCGTAGTTTTGGCACACTGGCCACATACCCCAAGCCCACCACCCAAGATCTTGATCCAGATCCAAGCAGGTCAAAGCAAGGGCAATTATTCTCTGAATGGTCACTTTGTCCCTCTATAATCTGTAGGCCAAGAGCTCTGGAGACAGGAGCTTCAGCTGCCACACCTCCACCACTTCCCTCCCTGGGGGCAGCAGCCTGACCAAGCTCTTCCATCACCCAATTCCAACAGAGCTCCCCACTGACCTTGTACTTTTTCTTTGGCGTTTATGGGTTGCGAAGTCTGAAAACTGCTATAACTGCTGGTGATTCACTCTCCTGAATTCTGCTCCAGCCAGTCTGTGCCTTGGATTGAGGTCTCCAGGGGTTGGGGCCACCCTGGGTCTGGTTGTAGGTGGTTCACCTGGGGTATGCTCAGCTCCCAGCATCAGTATGATAGATCCTTCCTGTTGGCCTGCCAGGCTGCCTTCAGTGGGAGATTTGTTTCTCTCTGCCACTTTGTGTGTTCTGTAGCTCTAAAATTTGTTTAGAGTCATATTTTACAGGCATTGGAGGTGTTTGGAGTGGGAGCCACTCAGAGTTTCTGTTTTTACTCTGTCATCTTGGCTCTACCCCTGTGATTATTTCTAAAGAGTAAGAAGTGGGATGCTCTAAGGAATAAGAAACTCTTTTTCTTCCAAAGAGTGATAAAAGAGAAGCATTGAAACTCTCAGGTGAGAGAGCATCAGGCAAGGGTAAGGGGAAGAAGGGAAGAGGCACAGGATGTTGATAATTCATTCACTTGATGATAGCAATAAAGAGATATTTTGTTTTCCCTTGGCATGTATGAAAGACATAACAGAAAATAACCACAAGAAAACAAAATAGATAAGATCTACTTCCTTATGTTGATTCATATGGACTCAAAGCATATTGCCAGAAGGAAGTTAAAATGCATTGACAAAGTAACTATATGAGTACAGGCTATGACAGACATAAAAGATAAAAAATTGTTTTGAAAGAGAATAACTAAGTTGGTGCAGTCTGAGAATGTGATGCCTGCTTCTTAGCCATCTCCTGAAAACACAGAGATTATAAAATTTTGTTGAAGTAAAGTAAACCTACTAAACATTTTCACTCACCTAAGCCATTTTGTTGTTTGCCCTGATACTATCTCTTTTTTTTTTCCCAGCTGGACAAAACCTCCAGACACTAAGCTCCCAGTTTTTGGAGAATTTAATTCACTCATTTTGGAATTTTCAGTTTAGAGATGAACAGTACAGATTAGAGAGTCACGGCAATCTCACCTAACCTGCTACCTAATGTAGCCAGCTGACCTGAGACTGGGCTGAGGTTCACATTATATTGAGCTGTCCACTTGGATGACCTTGCTATCTTCCCCAACACCCATGTGCACCTTCATTACCTTCTCTCACATGCATGTTTCACATTTTGCTTTGGGAATAGTATAATCAAAACAGAATTAGCATTTTTCTAGAAAGTAAATATCAAGCAATCGTCCAAAAGATCATTCAGTCTTCCCTTTTAGTTCTAAAACTAATATCTCTTGCTAACGTACCACTTTCTTATATATGTTGTATTTCCCTCCCACTGGCATTTAAGCTCTATAACAGCAAAAAATGGCCTCACTTTTATATTTTTATTTGAGGAGTCCTGTGCAGTCTCTAGTCTATGGTAAAAAAAATATATATATATATATATGCTTCTAAAAAATTTATATATTTATTCATTCAGTTCCATCTACAAAATACCTAACATATCTTCACCCATTTAGCCTTTGCTAGGAGAGATCTAATGAGGGCATCTAACTATAGAACCCATGTGTAGTTCTACAGAAAGGGAACTGGATCTTGAGTCCAAAGAACTGAGTTTGAATCCAGTTCTACTACTACTCTGTGACCTGTAGCCTCATCTTGTTCTAAAAAAATTAAAGAGTTAGGATAGATGGTTTCTGAGGAAATAGCTAGATTTAAGTCTATGTAACTCCTGAGATAGTTTTTTCCTCCACTTTTTGGTAGCTGTAATTATCAAGAAGTTTGTAGTTTTTTCTCTTTGTATCAGCCAAAATCTATTTGCAACTGTATAGATTTAGAACTAGAAGAGACCTTAAAGACCCATTCCTATACCTGCTTCTTCTGAGATGAAGCAAAACAAGTATAACTGCAACATGATAATATTTCATTTGTTTTTCCCTGGTATATTTTTATTTTATTAAACATTTCTCAATTACATGGGAAAAATTTTAAGATTAATTTTTTAAAATATTGAATTTCACATTATCATCCCTCTTCCTAGCACTCCACTCTCCTTAAGAAAGCAAGAAATTTTTTATTCTTATACAGATGATGTCATGCAAAATATATGCCCATATTAATTATGTTTAAAAAAACCAAGAAAAATAAAGGAAGTAAAAAGTATGCTTCATTTCTTCATTCAGACTCTGTCAGGTATTTTTCTCAAGGTGGATGGCATTTTTCGTAATAAATCCTTCAGGATTGCTTGATCAGAGTAACTGCCATTCACAGTTGATCATTGCACAATATTGTTGTTATTGTGCACAGTGTTCTTCTGGTTATTTTAACCCTCTCCTTTTATTTTAACCCTCTCCTTGCATCAGTTTATACAAGTTATTCCAGTGTTTTTTAAGCAATCCTATTCATTATTCCCTACAGCACAATAGTATTCCATAACATTTTTATACCACAACTTGTTCAGCTATTCCCCAATTGATGAGTATGCCTTTAATGTCTAATTCTTTGCCACCACAAAAAAGAGCTACTGCAAATATTAATAAATATAGGTCATTTTACCTTTTCTTTGATGTCTTTAAGATAAAGATTTAGTAGTGATATTGCTGGGTAAAAGGGCATGCACGGTTATAGCCTTTTATGTATAGTTGCAAATCTTTCTTCAGAACGATTTGTAACTCCAGCAAATAATGAATTGGTGACCAAATTTTTTCACATCCCCACTGATATTTGTCATTTGATTTTTTCTGTCACATTAGTCATGCTGGCAGGTTTGAGATTGAACCTCAGATAAATCTGAGTTTGCATTTCTCTAATCAATGGTTATTTAAAGGCTTAAACAAATTTTTTTTGGAGGGGCAATTGGGTTAAGTGACTTGCCCAAGGTCACATGGCTAGTAAGTGTTAAATGTCTTAGGCTGGATTTGAACTCAGGTTCTCTTGTCTCCAGGGCTGGTGCTCTATTCACTGTACCACCTAGCCACCACTAAAGGATTTTTTAAAATGACTACATAGCTTTGATTTCTTCATTGAAATGCTGCTTATTTATGTTCTTTGACCAATTTAGGGAATGACTTGTGTTCTTTTGCATTTAATAAACCTCTTAATAAATTTGAGATAGGAGATCTTTATCTGAGAAAATATCTATAATTTTCCTTCAATTTAAAAATTTTTATGTCTTAATATGTAGTCAGTTTTTGCAAAAGTATCATATACCTCTGAGTAAAAAATGCATTTCTTTCTATTATGATTTAACTATCTCTAATCATATCTAACTTATCTAAGATTCTATTCTTTTCACCCCCTTAAGTTCTTACTTATTTATTTTTTCATTAGATTTATCTAATATGGGAGGGAAAGGTTAAAGTCCTTCACTACTATATCACTGATGTCTATTTTCACCTGCAATTTATTTGACTTTTTCTCTAAAAATTGAGCCATAGCATTTAATAGGTTTAATATTGATATTGCTTCATTTTCTATGGTACCTTTTATCATCATGTAATTTCCCTACTTCTCTTTTAGTTAAATCTATTTTAACTTTAATTTTGTCTGAGCTCATAATTGGTAACCGTTTTTTTTAAACCTCACTGAAGGTTTTTAAACCTCACTGAAGCATAATAAAATCTACTCCAAACCTTTATTTATTCTCTTATGTATATGTCATTTTTGAACATGTTTATTGTAAATATATTCTCAGAATCAGATTTTTTAATCCATTTTCCTATTTGTTTTCATTTTATGGGTGAGTTCATATAATTCATATTCAAAATTATAATTATAATTACTCGTTGCTCATTTTCTTCCATCCTATTTTTCTCTCTTTTATTTTAACCCTCTCCTTTTACCTTGTCTCTCCTCATATGGCTGATTTACTTCTAACAACTACCTCCCTAATCTGCACCCTTTTAAAGAATCTCCTCCTTATCCCCTCCCCTTGGCTTCTTATTCCTTAATCTATTCACCCCTCTAAGAATTCTTCATTTATACTCTATTCCCTACTTCTTGATTGCCCTTCTAAAAGTCCCTCTCTTATCCTACCCCCTCATATACATGTGTATGTGAGAATAAAGTTCTAGCACTATTAACCCTCCATTCCCACCTGCTTCCAGTGCAACAATTCTTCAATTTAAACTTCATTTTTATGAGATAATTGCTCCATCCTTAAGACTACAAATAACATTTTCCAATGTAAGAAGTAAGAGTTTGACCTTATTGAGTCACTAATAATTTCTCTTCAGTGTTTAATTTATGGTTGGATTACAAGCAAGGATCACCTATCCAGCAAAATTGAGCATGATATTTCAAGGTAGGAGATGGGCATTCAATAAAATAGGGGAATTCCAAATCTTCCTGGTGAAAAGATTAGAGCTCAACAGAAAATTTGATCTTTAAATACAAGACTCAAGAGAGGTGTAAAAAGGTAAACAGGAAAGAAAGCAAAAACATGTTATTCAATATGTACAAATATAAGGGGATGATATTTTTAACTCTTGAGAACTGTATCTTTATTATCTTTATTATAACATCTAGAAGGAGTATACATAGACGGAGGGTATTAGTATAAGTTGGTTTAATGTGATGAAAAAAAATCTAATTAAGAGGTGAAAATGGATTGTCCTGGGAGAAGAGGAAAGGATAAGACAGAAATGGGTAAATCACATCATATGAAGAGATACAAAGACCTGTTACAGTAGAGGGAAAGAAGGGAGAGACATGAACAGTATTTGACTCTTACTCTCATAGGATTTGGCTCAAAAAGGGAATAGCATATTCAGCTAGGTATAGAAATGTAAGTTACCCTATAGAAAGTAATGGAGGGAAAAGAAGAAAGAAAAAAGAAGGGGTAGATAGAAGAGAGGAAAGAAGTAGTAGGGGAAAAGGAAAAGAAAATGGAGGGGACTGATAGAAGGGAGGGCAGACTGAGGGAGGTAGAATCAAAACACTAGTGAGAAGGAGAAGGGAGAAAGGGAGAAAAGCATAAATGGGGTTAGGGAATAGTATGGAGAGAAAGACACAGATAGTAATCATAACTGTGAATGTGAAGGGGATGAACTTGCTCAAAAAATGAAAGCAGAGAGCTGAGTACATGGAAAATCATTATCCTACAATATATTGTTTACAAGAGACACATCTGAAGCAGAGGGATACATACAGAGTAAGGGTAGAAGGTTTGAGCATCATATACTATGCTTCAGCTGAAGCTGAATGATGACAATCTTCATCTTGGAGAAGGCAAAAGTAAAATAGATCTAATTAAAAGAGTTTAGGAAGGAAACTAAATTCTACTAAAAGGTACCATAGACAATAAAGAAGTATCATTACTGAACATATACTCACCAAGGGGTATAGCATCCAAATTCTTAGAAGAATTTAAGGGAGTTACAAGAAGAAATAGAAAGTAAAACTATACTAGTGGGGAACTTCAACATCCCCCTGCCAAAAATCTAGACAAATCTAACCACAGAATAAACAAGACAGAAGTTAAGAAGGTGAAAAGAGAGGAAGGCCCGGACACCCAGTGTGGCAGTGTGACCCACCAGGAAGGCCCTGGAGACCCGCGGCCCACCGAGAGGCCATCATTGGACACTGCCTGCTGACCCACCAACCACAAGGGCCACTCCCAGGCCTATCACCACAGGGTGGGGATGAATTGAGCTGGGTAAGAAACAAAGGGAGGGCCCACAGCAGGCCAGCAGCTACTGCCGCGACTACCCATTCATAGTCTGGAAATTTAAAGAGCCCCTAGCTGAACCTCCAGGGACAAAGATGACAGACTGAAATCGGGCTGCTCCAATCCCCTCCCCTCAAGCCCCAAACGCAGTAATTATTTCCCCAGAGGAAAATTTTAAGCAGTAAAGGCTTAGGAACTCCAGAGGAAGGGCGTGACTAAGATCCTGCCTCAAAATGGGAAGAAAGTAGGCTACAAAGACAAAGACTCTGGAATCCTATTACAGTGAGAGGGAGGAATCAAACTCAGAAGGAGAGAGTACTGACTCTGCACCCACAGCTGAAGCCTTAACAGGGACTATGACCTGATCTCAGCCACAGAAAGCATTCCTAGATGAGCTCAAAAAGAACTTTGAAATCTGGCATAGAGAAGTAGAAGATAAAAACAACATTTCTTACCAAAACAAAATGGCAAAATTAGAAAAACATTACAATGAAGAGAACAGCTCCTTAAAAAGTAAAATGTGTGAACTAAAAATGAAATCTGAGCGTATGGAAAAGAAGCTTCAAAAACTAACTGAGGAGAATAATTCACTAAAAAGTAGAATCAACCAGATTGAAGCCAATAACTCTATGAGCAACCAACAATCAGTCAAACTAAAACATCAAGACTGAAAAATTAGAAAAAGAGTTAAAATATATCAATGGGAAAAAAAACTGACCTGGAAAACAGATCCAGGAGAGACAATATGAGAATCATTGGTCTACCAGAAAATCATGATGAAATAATGAATTTGGACAATATCTTCCAAGAGCTCATCAAGAAAAACTACCCTAAGATCCTAGAACCAGAGAGTAAAATAGAAATTGAGATAATCCACCAGACACCTTCTGAAAGAGATCCCAAATTGAAAAGTCCGCGAAACATTGTGGCCAAACTCCAGAATTATCAGGTAAAGGAGAAAATATTATAAGCAGCTAGAAAGAAACAATTCAGATATCATGGAACCACAATGAGGATTGCACAGGATCTGGCAGCCTCAACGCTGAAAGACTGAAGGAACTGGAACATGATTTTTCGCAAGGCAAAAGACCTTGAGCTACAAGCAAGGATCACCTATCCAGCAATACTGAGCATAATTTACCAGGCAAGGAGATGGTCATTGAGTGACATAACAGAATTCCAGACCTTCCTGATGAAAAAGCAAGAGCTCAATGGAAAATTTAACCTCCAATGAGAAGACCCAGGAGAGACATAGAAAGGTAAATAAGGAAAAAAAACCACACACACACACACACACACATAACTTGTTATTCAACAAGAGCAAACTATTTACACCCCTCTATGGGAAGCTGATACCTGTTAATATTGTAAACTCTACACCTACGGCAACATATAAAAGAGATATAGACATATATGGGGTGTGGGTAAAAACTATGCAAAATGATGATAAAAATCCTTATTAAGGGGTTGTAATGGAAAAAGAGGAAAGAATGAAGCAGAAAAGGGTAAATTATGCTACACAAAGAGACATAAAAACAATATAGAAGAAGGAAAGAAGGGAGGAATATGAAAATTATATGAGCTTTTCCCTCACTGGTTCTGGTGCAAGAAAGGAATAACACAACCAGTTAAAGATAAGACCTTATCAAGAAGAGATGTAATACTTATAATAGAGGGAAAGAGGGGAGGGAGAGGACCACTGCATGAGACCTATTCTCGTCAGCCTTGGTCTGAGGAAGAAATAACATACAGCATTGAGTATAACAATCGATCATATCCTACAGGCCCAGGAGGAGGCAGGGGAGGGCAAAGAAAGGGAAGGGGATTAGAAGGGAGGGAAGAAGTAGTAAGGGAGAAGGCTAGGAAAAGGGAGGGGGGCAGATAAAAAGGGAATACTGAGGGAGGCAGTGGTCAAAAGGAAAACTCTTGAAAAGGGGAAGGGAGAAAGGGAAAAACAAAAGCATAAATAGGGGAGGAAATAGGATGGAGGGAAAGACACAGATAGTATTCATAACTGTGAATGTGAATGGGAAGAAATCTCCATTAAAATGGAAGCGGATAGCAGAATGGATTAAAAACCATAAATCCTAAGATACTCTGTTTACAAGAAACACATCTGAAACAGAAAGATACACACAGGGTAAAGGTAAAAGGCTGGAGTAAATTATATCACACTGCAGCTAAAGTAAAAAAAGCAGGGGTAGCAATCCTTATCTCAGATAAAGCAAAAGCAAAAAAGATCTAATTAAAAGAGATAAGGGAGGAAACTATATCCTGCTAAAAGTCATCATTGAAAATGAGACAATATCATTACTAAACATTTATGCACCAAGTGGTACAGCATCTACACTTCTAAAGGAGAAATTAAGGATGCTAGAGGAAGAAATAGATAGCAAAACTATACTAGTGGGGAACTTTAATCTCCCCTTCTCTGAGATCAATAAATCTAACCTCAGAATAAACAAGAAAGAAGTTAAGGAGGTAAATAGAATCTTAGAGAAGATAGATATGGTAGACCTCTCGAGAAAATTGAATGGGGATAAAAAGGAATATACGTTCTTCTCAGTGGTACATGACACACACAAAAACTGACCAGGTATGGGCATAAAAACCTCACAATTCAGTGCAGAAAGGCAGAAATATTAAACACATCCTTCTCAGATCATGATGCAATAAAAATTATATATAATAAAGGGCCGTGGAAGGAAAGACGAAAAACTAGATGGAAAGAAATTACAGAAATAATCAGCAACTTCATTCAGGAGAATGACAATAATGAGACAACATACCAAAACTTGTGGGATGAAGCAAAGGCAGTTCTTAGGGGAAGTTTTATTTCCCTGAATGCATATATGAATAAATTCGAGAAAATAGAGAACAATGAATTGGGCATGCAACTGAAAAAGCTAGAAAAAGAACAAACTGAAAATCCCAAATTAAATACAAAATTAGAAATAATGACAAGCAAAGGAGAGATTAATAAAATTGAATTCAAGAAAACTATTGAATTAATAAATAAAACAAAGAGTTGGTATTATGAAAAAGCCAACAAAATTGATAGACCTTTAGCAAATATAATAAAAAAAGAAAGAAGAAAACCAAATAATGAATATCAAAAATGAAAAGGGTGAATCTATCTCCAATGAAGAGAAAATTAAAACAATTATTAGCAATTATTTTGCTTAATTATACACACATAAATTTGACAATCTTAGTGAAATGGATGAATATTTACAAAAATACAAGTTGCCTAGACTAACTGAAGAGGAGGTAAACTACTTAAATAACCCCATCTCAGAAAAAGAAATTGAACAAGCCATCAATGATGTTCCTAGGAAAAAATCTCCAGGGCTAAATGGCTTTACTAGTGAATTCTACCAAATATTAAAAGAACAATTGACTCCAATACTTTACAAACTATTCAGAAAAATTGGAGAAGAAGGAGTCCTATGAAATTCTTTTTATGAGACAAATATGGTACTGTTACCTAAATCAGGAAGAGATAAAACAGAGAAAGAAAACTACAGACCAATTTCTCTTATGAACATAGATGCAAAAATTCTAAATAAAATATCAGCAAAAAGACTACAGCAAATCATCACGAAAATAATACACTTTGATCAGGTAGGATTTACTCCAGGAATGTAAGGGTGGTTCAATACCAGGAAAACTATCAGTATAACCGATCACATCAACAACAAAACTAGCAAAAACCATATGATTATCTCAATAAATGCAGAAAAAGTTTTTAACAAAATACAACATTCATTCCTATTAAAAATACTAGAAAGTAGAGGAGTAAATGGAGTTTTCCTTAGAATAATAAGTAGCATCTATTTAAAACCATCAGCAAGTATT
>CM053592.1:54768027-54831359 GCA_028646515.1 Pseudochirops corinnae
TATATGTATTTATGTGTACCTAGAGGGCATAGGATCAATTGGATAGGAAGGAATGATACTTTAAAAGGTGAAATTATGAGGTGCAAGAGGAATAGATTTAGAGGAGACAGGGAGAGAAAGAATGGGGTTAATCATCTCATACAGAAGAGGCAAGAGATAACTGTTACAGCAGAGGGGAAGAACAGGAAGACAAAAGGGAAAGGGTCAACCTTACTCTCATTGAATTTGGCTTAGGGAACAAATGACATAAACTCTAAACTGGGTATCTTGCCACACAGGAGAGTATGGGGATGGGGATGAGAGTGGCAATGATGGAGGGGAGGGCAAATTGGGGGGAAGGGTTGCTGGAAGCCCACACTTCTGTAAAGTGACAGAGACAGGGTAGAGAATAGAACAAGGGGAGGGCGGAATAGGAAGGAGTCACATATAATCAATCTCTCACAATATGTTCATTGTAGAGATGTTCTGTGTAACTACACATGTATAACCTGTATTGAACTGCTTATCTTTCCGGTGGGGGTGGCTGATGAAGGAAGAAGGGAAAGAATCTATAATTTCAAATTCTATAATCAAATGTTAAAAATATATATATATATATAATTATAATAATAATAATTATTATCTACATGCAAGTGGGAATTAAGATATACAGGCACTGGGGTAGGGAGATCCATCTTGCCCTACTGGAAAGTCAGAGGGGCGATGGGGGAGGACAGATTGGGGGAGGGGTTATACAGTGGGATGGCTGTTTTGGGGTCGTGGGTGCGGGAAAGATGGGGAGAAAAGCTGCAGGAGAGTGGCCATGTATTTGACTCTTCTGATTTCAATGATGCCTTAGAAATTATAATAATCAAAATGGGAGGGGTGACAGAGTTAGGACCTGAAAAAATCCTGATGGATTAAGACAATGGGATAACAATAATTATAAATTTCAATTACTTTCAATGCAAGTACTTTTTTATTTGGGATTAGAGAGTAATTTTCACAATCACAAGATGGGGGGGCATATATGGCTAAGCAGCAGTACATCTTCTAATTACTAGACTATAAACTTAACATTAGGCAAGATGAGATATGGCAGCAAAAAGATTTAATGCTATCTTCAGTTGCATTCATAGAAACACAGAGTGTCAATGTTGTTGGTGATTTTCTGACTACAACTAGTGGACTGTATCGGCAATGTAGCATTCACAATGCCTACAGTAACTATAAGTATGCTGATATGGTTATTAATCACAAAATGTAACAGGTTCTCTACATAAGAAACATAGCTAGCGCATTCATTTAAGTATCAGAAAGCTGAGTCCCAAAACCAGAATGTCAAACCCAACACAGTAGTTATGAAATTGGCACATGTAGTTAAAGTAGTAAACATCTACATTCTCAAGCCTTCAAAACAGGACAGGCTACCTCAGGCAAAGATCTTCCTCTCTTCACTCAGGACAACTGCTCAGCGTCCAGGCAGCTTGCTCCCAGCAGCTCTGGCCACCCGCAGTTCCCATCCCTGGCAGTCCTCAGCAGGAGTCCTTAGCAGAGATTCTGGCTGGCTCAAAGGAAAAGGAGTTCAAGCTGCAACCACATCACAAGGAGACTAACTTGGTTCCAGCGTTCCCTTGCTCCACCCCTTGCTGCTACATCAGCAAGTTCAAGGGGCATGGAAGATCTTCAAATCCCAGTATCATTACATGGACATCTGTAATACTGTGTTCAGTTTTGTGTGCCACATTTTAGAAAATACATAGAGAAACTGAGGCATGTCCTGAGGAAGGTGATAAGGATCATGAGACAATGAGAAATAATGTCAAATAAAGGTCCATGGATGGAACTATAGTTGTTTAACTTATGGAAGAGATGACTTGGGAGTGGGAAAGCAAAGAGCAGTCTGTAAATATATGAAGGGCGGTTGTGTGAAGAAAGGATTAAACTTGAGCTTCTTATGCTTAGAAGGCAGAACAGAGAACACACACTGCATATTGTAAAAAAAAGAGATTTATGTTTGATATTAGAAAAAAAGTAGTAGCAATTTACTACCGCAGGAAGTCACAACTTTTCCCTCTTTGAGGCCTACTAACAAAAGTTGCAAAACTGATTGTTGGTAAGGTTGAAGGGGGAATTATTTTTAAAGTTCAGATTGTACTAGATAGTTTCTGGGTTTCCTTCCAACTTTTTGACTCTGTGATTCTGTGAAGAATGTTTCTTCAGGGGGGATGTTCTGAATAGAGTTACTTTGTCAAAAAAAAAAATGTAATTAGCCTGGTATAATCTATTCTTGCTGAGATCATGCCATCTTTTAGCATGTGCTACATATCTATGCAAAATAATCATAAACTGTCCACTTAATAATGTTCTTTTTAGGAATAGATATCAATCCCACTTTTCTCAACAGAATAAAAACATACTAAAGACTCAACAGATGGAAAAAAGTGATTTCATAGAGCCATTAGGGCTTTCCTCTCTCTAAATTATCTTGTATTTATGTATCCATGTTTATGTTTGAAACATTAGTACAATGTATCCTCCTTATGTGTGTGAGTTGTCATTTCATTGTTGTGTCTCCAGTGTCTTACGCGCAATTGTTGGTTCATAAATGCTTTTTGAAGTTGACCTGAACTACCATCAATCTGTTTTGTAATTGTTATGACCTTGTGAAGTACACTGGAATTGTAATTTGTATCTTGCATCAGTTTGAGCCTTTCTACCAGAGTAAAGTATTTCATAGACTTAACAATTTAGGTGAGTGTGATTATTTTATGTGTATCTTTGGTAATAGAGACCTAATGGAGTATGAATTGTTTGAATGGACAAAATGTTTTCAAAAGTCATCTCATTCAATCATTACAAGTAGCCTCTTACATAAAACTTTAGGCATTGTTGCCTCATCTTACAGAGATGCAAATTGAGGCAAGTAGAATTTAAATGTCTAATTAATCTCGAGATTCATCCCTCCACTCTCATTATCCACACCACCACCAAAGTGATAGCCTAAAACAGGTCAATCATGTCATTCCCCTGCTCCAGAATCTTCAGATTCTGAATGAGGCAGGGTTTGAAACTAGGTGTTTCTCATTCCAAATATCATGACTTTGCCATTTTCCATGCTAACATCAGTAAGAAGGAAGAAGCAAGGGACATAGAGAAAATATATTCCATTTTGGATAGTAGAGGACAGATATGACTCTCAGGATCCAGGCTACCTGAGACCGTTAGGAACATATGTCACAAGGGTAGCAGTCAGGGAAAACTGAAAGTAAATTGAATGCCTTCTTCTCGGCTAGAATTTGAACTATTGTACTATCAACACATCTGGGAGCATTTAACTGAAGCAAACACAATTCCTACCTTCAGCAGAAAAGTCATTAGGCTGAATAAATAGTAATGTAGGTATGCATGTGTGTGCATGTATGTGTATGTGTGTGTGAATGATATTTCCTGGCAATACTCCAGGGAATATCCTTGTGATAGGACCTTGACTGATAACATGTTAAACTTGAGAGTAATCTCATACAATCAAATTTTTTTTAAAAGACATAGCTGTCAATGTTTAACCTTTGTGGTTAAATGATTAAAAAAAAGCAAAACACATTTCACTAGAACAGCGGTTCTCAACCTGTGGGTTATGTTCAATTTGTAACAATGAAAATACATCCTGCATATCAGATAGATTCATAACAGTAGCAAAATTACACTTATGAAGTAACTATGAAAATAATTTTGTGGTTGGGAGTCACCACAACATGAGGAACTGTATTAAAGGGTTGTGGCATTAGGAAGGTTGAGAACCACTGCACTAGAATGACTACTTTCCTTGAAGTCTGATTAAGTACGTTTCAAATCACAGAAAAATTAAAAATCAATACAAGCTACATGCCAGTATTAGAAAAAGATTTAAGTTTAAATAAAACCACCAATTTGGGGAGGAAATGTTAAAAAAATAATTCAATTAAGGAAGCCAAGTAATGGTTTTGATTACTTATTCTGGCAGGTTCATCTTCCTAAAGATGGAATATAGCTCTCCAAACAACATCAGGAAAATTGAGAATCCAGACCAATAAAATAATAGTATCAATATATAACCAAGAATATTATGTGGAATAAACCCCATAAAACAGCAACAACAACGACAAAACAAAACGAAATCATACCACAGGTATAATATTTTAGGATCATTAACTTTTTTTTTTTTTTTTACCATTATATTCTCCATATTGAAACAGTAAATTATATAAGGTTATTTAAAGAGTATAGGAAAAAAAAACTGATGCATCAGCTAGGATCATTAGGTTAGAAGGGGCTTGATTGTTTCATCAATTCAGCAAACATTTCTTAAGTATTTATTACTCACCAAACTATACGCTAGTCAGGGGAGGTACATACATTCACAAAGAAATCTTTGTACTCTATTGAGGAGATAGGGTGCATGAAGAAAAGTATGTGGTGTATACCAAGAAGATGCAAAGTAATTTTGGGAATGGGGTCACAAGCAAATTGAGAAATCAGGTTTAGCTCCTCCCTAAAGAGAGGGCACTTGACTGGAGCCTCTAAGGAAATTTGGGATTCTGTGAGGCAGAGGTGAGGAGGGAGTATATTCCAGGCATGGAGACTATAGCTTAGGCATGGAAAAAAGAAATAGAAAGTTTTGTTTGAGAAATGGCAAGCAAATCAAGTTTGCCTGGATCAGTGATTGAAGGCATGAAATGTGCAATAAGGTTGGAAAAGCAAGATTACGTATTCATTTTAAAATCAAACAAAAGAATTTGAATTTATATTAGAGGCAAATTGAATCCACTGAAGATTCTGGAGCAGGGAAATGACATGCTTGATCTGTTTTAGGCTGTCACTTTGGTGATGGTGTGGAGAATGCATTGAAGTGGAGGAATGAATCAGAGTGATCAATTAACAAGTGATTGAAATTGTCCTGGTACCAAAGGTCTGCTCTTGGATAGTCACCATGTGTAGAGAAAAGAGGAAAGCTTCTGGATGTATCATGAAAATATAATAGATGTCTCTGGGTACCTGAAGGGATATGAGGAGATGAATGAGAAAAAGAATTGAAGATTGCACTGAAGTTGTGAACTTAGGTTAACTGGAAGGATGGTACCGTAAAGATTGGGGAGTTATCCAATGCTTTTCTTTCATACAGTCTGTTGCTACAACAGAATAACATGTATTTTGAAGAAGATTCATTATTTTCTAAGTTCTTCTGATATATCCAGGGGAGCTTTTTATAAAAAGGTATCATGGGCATTTTTGTTTGAATGATATTCTGAAACAATTTCTTTATATATTTGACATGTGTGTAATACTATGGAGTGATAAAGCATTAAATTTGAAATCAAAGGGCATGGGTTGAAACAGCTGATATATTTTTATGTGTGTGACCTTGGATAAGATATCTAATCTAATAATATATCTCAACCAACATATAGACATATTAGTGCTTACTATATTTTAGGGCAGCTGGGTGACAATGCATAGAGGAAGATCTGAGTTCAAATCTGACCTCAGATACTTACTAACTGTGTCAACCTAAACAAGTCTCTCAACCCTGCTTGCTTCAGTTGCCTGATCTATAAAATGAGTTGAAAAAGGAAATGGCAAACCATCCCAGCATCTTTCCAAGAAAACCCTAATGGGGTCATGAAGAATCAGATACAACTGAACAATAACCACAACAACATGTGTTAGACACTAAAGATATACAGACAGTTTAGCTCAATGGAAAGGACATTACATTTGTTTTAATCATAACTCTATTAATTACAACCTGTATGACTTTAGATATGTCTTTTAATTTCTATGATCTTCACTTTCCTTATCTTTAAAATGACTAGATATTCTCTAAGATTCACCTCTCCTTCCAGATCTTTGGTGACATGATCCATCATTTCTTATTTCTTATCATTTGGTATGTGGTTGTACAAATGAACAAATAAAAATTTATAGAAGATTGTGGATAATATCAGGGAATTGCCATATGGCAAGTATGTTTTCAACAATTTATGACTGAGGGGAGTAATGTGAAATACAATTTGAAAGGGGGGTTGGAGTCACTTTGAAGACTTTTGAGTTCAGAGAAGGGAGTACTATAGATACTATAGATTCAATGTTTATGAACTGAAGAATGACATGATATTGTCTGTTCAACTACAAAAGGTTGTGTTCTGAGATTGCACTTTGACCCATTAAATTGCCAAAAATGAGAAAATCTGGATTAGAAAATGTTGGAAAGACTGTGAAAAACAGACATGGTAGGACACTGTGGATGGAGCTGTGGATGGGGCTGGTCTGACTTTCTAGAAGGCAATTTGTAATTCTATTAAGTGACTACTTTTTGACCTAGAAATCCCACTATTGGATATATACTCCAAAGAAGTGAAAGACAGAAAGAAAGGTCACAAATATACCAAAATATTCATGGCAACACATTTCATAGTAGCAAAGATCATGAAAAAAAAATAGACATCTGTTGTTCTTGATATGGCTAAACAAATTGTGCTACCTGAATATAATAGAACCTTACTATCCCATAAACAATGATTGTTATGAAGAATACCAGACATAGGAAGACATATATGAACTAACATAAACTGAAATAAAAAGAATTAGGGAATCAGTATAAACAATACAAATGGAAAGAACAACAGCAAAATTATTCCTATATAATTCTAAGGATGAAGTTTGACCCAGAAGACGACATGTAAAAATGCAGGTGTGAAGTGGTGTATTCAAGTAATGTGGGACACTGCATATACAGTCATAATTGTTTGATGGGTTGGTGAATTACGCTGAACTTTGTCCACTCATTTTTAAAAATCATTTTTTGTAACCAGGGATAGCTTTCTATCCCAGAGGAGGATACACACATACATTATCTATCTATCTATCTATCTATCTATCTATCTATCTATCTATCTATCTATCCATGCACACACATACACAAATATTTAGAAATTAAAGTTATTTAAAAATGAAAACTATCATTTTTTTTCAAAAAAAGAGAAAAATTTGGGAGTGACTAGGTAGCACAACAAATCAAACACTGGCCCTGGAGTTGGAAGGACCTGAATTCAAATCCAGCCTCAGACACTTAAGACTTACTAAGCATGTGACCTTGGGCAAGTCACTTAACCCCCATTGCCCTGCCTTTCCACCTCCAAAAAAAAAAAGAAAAAAAAGAGAAAGATTTTAGAGGTAGTTTTGTAAAGAATGGTCTGGAGAGGAAAGACACTAAAATCGAGGAGACAGACCTTGGAAGATAATGCTTCCAACAATGCTGGGAAGATTTAATCAGGATCTAAACAAGGGTGGTAACAGAGGGAACGGAAAGAAATGGACAAATTTCAGAACTGTTAGGACTTGGCAAGTGATTACACATGCGTAATGAGTGAATAGAAAGAGTCAAAGATGATGTCAAAGCTGATAGAGAATTGTAGGGTCATCAACAAAAATAAAAATAAGAATTTTGGAGGAGGAACAGGGTTTCGGCATAAGATAATTTGATATAAATAGGTCAAATTTTCCAATCAAATTCCTTTTGACTCTCCGAAATCTTTTTCTCTGCAATGTTATTCTAAACCAATTGCATCACCTATCTTTTTTATCAAGCTGATAAAGTCATCTAGGAAGTTTTCTTCCAAATTTTTCCAATATTAGAGTCTCATATAACATTTTTCCAAAACACAACTATGAGTAACCATTGTAGTAGATCTCTTTAGAGTTCTGTTTACATTTCTGTATTCACTGATTATTATTTTATTTCATTTTGAACTAAAGTCTTCTAACTTTCTTTAATGAACACTGGCTATGGTCAAGAGACCTGACTTCTAGATTCATCTCCCAGAACTTAACTGTGTGCCCTTAGCTAAAAAAGGACCATGACCTTCCTAGACCCTAGGTTTTTTATCTCCAAAATGATAAGATTTAATTTAATGATCATTAAGATCTCCTCAACTCTTTCTCTCACATTGGAACCTTTCCTGTATTTAATTCCTGTCATTTAAAGATTCATAGTTTTAGTGTTGTGAGTATGTTTGAATTTCACAATTCTTAGACATCCCTGTAGGTTGTCAGCATTTTTATACATACATACAATTAAGGTATAAGATCTTATCTAAAATAATCAATAATTGATCTTTACCATCACAGACCTATTAATAGAACTGATGCATGAATTTACTAGCAATTTTTCTTACTGTGGGACGTTAGCAACAGCATATTTTTTTGTGTTATTCATTCATTTCCTTTCTTCTTCACTTAACATCCATTTGAGACATAACACCTACAACAAACATATCCTCTTAAAATGAATATTATCCATTCAATCAACCAAACCTTCCCACCTGTAATTCAGGGGTTCTTAATCTGTTTTGGTGTTGTGGACCCATTCAATATACTGTTTAAAGACTGTTCATTCCTTAGAAGAATATTTTTAAATACATAAAATAAAATGGAAAGCATTACAAAAGAAACAAACTGTATTAAAATATAGATACCAAAATATCAAATAAAAACAAATTTATAGATTCCTGGTTAAAAATCCATTTTCTAAATTATTTTCTTTCAGTATGCCACATCAGATATCCCTTCCCTGACTACTATTTTTGTTTTTTAAAAGGAGCATCTAACTACTGTCTAGTAAAGGCATTAATCCCATAGGAGGTTGTTTTTCCTTTTATCTATTGCCTATTTGTTGCCCATTTCAAATACATTCAAGTATACATACATACATACATACATACATACATACATACTTGCATACACATACGTGTATGTGTATACACATATGTGTATATGTGTATACACATATGTGTATACACATATTGGAAAGACTGTGAAAAACAGACATGGTAGGACACTGTGGATGGAGCTGTGGATGGGGCTGGTCTGACTTTCTAGAAGGCAATTTGTAATTCTATTAAGTGACTACTTTTTGACCTAGAAATCCCACTATTGGATATATACTCCAAAGAAGTGAAAGACAGAAAGAAAGGTTTTTCTTTGAGTTGAAACTCAAAGTTTCAACTCAAAGTTTAGTTTTTCAACTTGTTACTGACTTATGGAAACGAAAGTGATGCACTTCACCAGTGTTATTTCTTAACTGATAAGCCAAAATAAATATGTCTCCTTCTGGGTTTGAATCCTTCATTTTCTGTATCTAATAGATTTCCTAAACGGTTTGTTTTTCCTACTGTTCTTCTTACAAAGCTTTCATCTACCAGTTGTTGATTCTATCCAGATTGGATTCAGTCAGAACTGGGCTAGTCTTATTGTCCTTTCATAAATTTGATCAGCTCTGCTGCCTTTTTGGTAAATGTTCTAAGATATTCCTCCCCTAATATATTTGGTTTCTTTAAATTATAAATCATTCTACTTCCTGTTTTTCCCTTTCACATGGTTTTCTTGCTTCCTTGTTCTTCCTATCTATAGCAGATAGAAAACTGTATGCTAATGCCTCTATTCTTGTCTCCAAGTGACCTTTCTTGGTCCTTCCTTGTAAACAACAACCTTTGGCACTCAGCCTCAGAAAGCAGCCTTGAACTTGGATCTGTTTCAGACTTCCCTGTGCTGCTCACATGCTACAATACATGGTTTCATTGATTTGCTTTTTTTTCCCCATACTGACAATTTCTCTTGATATTTTTTCCACATGCTTTTCATGGCTACATGAAGAATTTGTTGTTTTCAGCATTGACATTTCCTCCATTGAAGTAAAATACAAATAGCTTCATAGGGCCTCTTAAAAAGTTGTTGTGGCCAAAAAATGGTTTGTGATCATTCTCTGCCAAATTAGGTTGAGTAGTTCTTAGAGAAAATGTGTTGATTTGGTCATTACCCTCTTCAGTCTGTGCATTTAAACTTCTGTTCTAAGTTAGGAAATTAATCAATTGGTTAAGAAACTTTTTGTCTCTTTCAACCAACCAAGAAATGTTTCTGTGGCAAAATCAGGTTCAAGTATAATTGATGCACATTATGTTAGGAAAAATAGAAGCTCTTGGAGGTCAAAGACTTCTTTGTGTCTTTGTATTTAAAATTCTTAGAAAGGTAGCATGGTACAATGCAAGTGACTATGTGTGTGGGATTGGAGTGGGAGGAGTTGTACGCATGATGGATTCATTTGGTAGTCTGGTGAACCCTGTGGTCTACTTTTTGGAATATTATTTTTTAGTTGAAGGATTTTTTTTAATTGAAGGAAATGTTAAATTTCAGTTTATAGTATCTAGTATCTATATAGTGCTTTAATGTTCATAAAGCATTTTAGAATGATCATCTCCCTTTATTCTGACAACAATTCTGGAATGTGCTAGCAATTATTATCTCTATTTTACATATGGTGAAACTGAGGTAGATGGAAATTAAGCAACATGCCAAGGATTGCACAGTTAGTAAGCATTTGAAGAAAGATTTTAACTCAGGTCTTCCTGACTAGTTTCAGTGCTTTATCCATTTCATGACTTACATGCTTCTGTTAAATGGGAAAAAATAATATAAATATAAGTGTTTATATATTTTACTGACCCTATTTTATGGAATCTTTGAAATCTGTCCATTGAGAACCATGCTTAAGAACTCTTGGTGTACTGCATGGGGACTAGATTTGGAGTCAGAAAGACTTGGGTTCCACTGTACTTGGCTCAGTTTTCTGGTAACTGGGATGTTTATTATTTCAGACTTGCCTTAACTAGACTATTGTACCAATTTTCCTTCCTTTTTTCCATGTTTAATATTAATAAGGCAACTGTGTATCTAGAGAGTCCAGTAATGCTACTACTGCATGAAAACCAGCTTAAGTATGACAACTGTGTTAACGTTTTTGAAGGATAGTTACATGGCAAGGGGACAAGATTTTGCTTGGAACAAGGGGGCTAAACTAGGAGCAGAAGGTGGAAGGAAAGCACAGAGAGGCAGATTACGCTCAATTTAATTGGAGGGAATCCCTCCAAAACCTAATGATAGCTACAAATTTCTCAACTGACTGCACTTCTCTGAGACTTCTCTACCATGGCTCAGGAAGCTCATTATTGGGAAAAACCTCATCCTCCTGAAAAGGTGGATCCCATCTGCCTTTAGTCTCCATCACTATCCCCTATCTCTGATTGGTAGAGGGAGCATGAAACCTGAAACTTACATGGAAAGAGGGAGATCAGATTAGAAATCTCCTCATTTTGGAGATGGACTTCATATTTACCTAGAAAAGCTTATACAAACTAATGCTAAGTGAGAAGAGGAGAACCAGGAAATATTTGTACACAATCACAGACACATCATCTGTGTGATGACCAACTTTGATAAACTGGACTCTTCTCAACAACGCACAGTTATAAGACAACTCTACAAATCTCAAGATGGAAGGAGATGTCTACATTCAGAGAAAGATCTAGAAAGAAGAGAGTTTAAATGGGGACTGAAGCAATTTACATGCTATTGTTCTTTTCCATGTTTTGATTTGTTTCTTCTTTGTCATTGTTCACTCCATTGATTACAACCCTTCTATACAACCAGACTAATTTACAATGTGAAAATGTTTGCAGATCCTATTGATTGCATGCCACCAGGGGAAGGGGAAGGGAGGAGAGAAAATTTGAAACTCAAGGGATTGTGGAACTGAATCTTGTAAACTAAAAGTAAATAAACAAATCAATTAATAAAAAAAAAAGACCTGGGTTCAAACTATGCTTTTGATATATTCTGTCCATATAAGTTTGTCTGTATGTGTCATTCAACCTCTTAATGCTTCAAGTAACTCTCTAAGACTACAATTATAGAAGTTCCTTATCAATAAGATTTCTTCATTTATTGGGTTTCTATCCCTGATACCTAATACAGTCACCAGCTCAGTAAGTATTTAATAAATGTTCTTTGTTTTAATGAATTGTTAATATGCTTCATTTAACTCATCCCAATGAAATCATTGATTTAGAACCCTTCCCCACAAATACAACAAAATTTCTTGTGCCCTGTATATAAATGGTGGTTTGATTTAATTTAGTTTAATCCCTATGCCTTCTTATTTGTCCACTTACTTTGCTTGTATTTGAGGTGGACCCTTTGAAGTAATTTCATTTCTTCTTGTCTCAGACTACATAAAATGGTTTTCAACAATGTTTGGGTTACTCCCTCCATAGCCAAAAACATCCACTCAAAAGGAGATGTCTTAATATATGGGCATTTGTCTAGTATTTCTTTGGTAGTCTGCCTTAGTTCTTGGGTGTGTGGGGGCATCCCTGGAACAGTTTATTCATCTTACAATTTTTAGCTTCCTTTTTTTCAAATAATGCTAAAATGAAATTGCATTAGAGATTATCTAATTCAATACTCTTACTTTAAAAATATAAGTACCAAAGGTTAAATGACTTATTCAAGGTCACAGAAAGAGAGAGCGGGAAGCCTGGGTTGCAGGTCCACGTCTTCTAATTCTAAGTCCAATGATATTTACAGAAATCATCTTCCCTTTCCCTGAACCACATTGTTTTTCATTTGCAAAGATTCAAACCACACAACTGTGGTTTCTATGGTAACCATTCAATTTCAGAGTAGAATATACAGATTTTAGCCTTGACTTTGATTATAGTATCACTGTAGAGTCAAATAATTTCACTAAAAATCCCCTCCCCATCTTTGTTTGAAAATTATAACCAGAAATTCCCAAGAACTATATTAGATTTTTGTATACCTTGAATCTTCATTAATACTAATTTTTTAAATACATAATATGGCTTGTATTTGGGGTCTTTCTAATTTTTCCACCTAATTTTTTTCCAATAATAATTAATATTTGATTATTCAGATTAATGTTCCTCTTTGCAAAGATAATGGAGAATTTTTCTCCAGATGATTTCCATTTTCTTTCCTCAGCACAGAAAGGAAAACAATAAATGTTATGACAATTTCTAAAAAAAGATTTTTTTTCCCTTTTTACCAAATAGTTCAACTTACCTTATATATCAATATTTCTTTTTTTTCACCTTCCTCTTAGCTATTCCTTTTCTGTTTCACATACAAATCTTTTAGTCACCAGAAGAAAACCATTGCTCATTTTCTTTCCCCATCCTCCAAACTGGCCTTGAATTTCTCCTTTACATTGTTCTATCTTAGTTGATTTGCTACCTATGAATGCTCAAAGGATATATCAGGCTATTTTACTCCTAAATCAAAAGTTGATCAATACTAAAGTTTTCCTCTGTATGTAATTGGGATAACTTTGCAAGGTAGACAAGAAGTAAAGTAATTCTTTTCCTGTGTTCAATGAATACTTATATTTTTCCTTAATTTAAAAAAAAATTCTCAGCTACATGTAAATAAAAAATTTTAATACCCACTATTCTTTAAAATTCTGCATTCCAATTATCTCCCTTCCTCCCCACCTCCCAAACTCTCCGTGTCACAAGAAGGCAAGCATTTTGAAATAGATTATAAATGTGTAGTCATGCAAAACATTTCCATATTAGCCAGATTGCAAAAGAATACAAACCAGCAAAACAAGAATAATGAAGAAAATTTAAGAAGAATGATTCAAACTGCGTTTAGACTTCATGAATTCTTTCTCTGGCGCTAGATAGCATTTTTAATCATAAGTCCTTCAGAATAGTTTAGGATCATTATATTGTTGAGAAGAGCTAAGCCATTCACAGTTAATTATTGTACAATATTGTTGTTGATGTGCACAATACACCCCTTGTTCTGATTATTTCACTTTACATCAGTTCATGTAAGTCTTCCCAGTTTTTTTTTCTTGAAAGTGTCCTTTTCTTCATTTCTTATACAATAGTACTCCATCAAAATCCTGTATGATAATTTGTTCAGTCATTCCCTGATTGAAAGACATCCCTTGAATTTCCAGTTCTGTGCTACCACAAAAAAGAGCTGCTATAAATATTTTTGTATGTAAAGATCCTTTTTCTTTTTCTTTGATCTCTTTGGTTTACAGACTAATACTGACAATTGCTGGGAGGAAGAGGATGTATAATTTTAAAACCCTTTGGGAATAGTTCCAAATTACTCTCTTGAATGGTTGAATCAGTTCATAAATTCACCTAAAAGGGATTAGTGCTCCAATATTTTGACATCCCTTCCAAAATTTATCATTTTCCTTTTCTGTCATATGAGCCAATCTGATAAGCATGAGGTGGTGCCTCAGAGATTTTAATTTACATTCCTCCAATCAATAGTGATTTAGAGTATTTTTTTTTCATTATGAATGCAGATAGCTTTTATTTCTTCTTTTGAAAACTTTCTATCAAAGAATTTCATCCAGGTGGAGTCAAGATGAAGTCAAGCCTCACTTGAGATCTCCTCTAAACCCCTCCTAATAACTGTAAAATGATTATAAACAAATTCTAGAGCAATAGAACCCACAAAAAGATAGAATGAAGCACATTTCCAGCACAAGACAACCTGGATGGTTGACAAGAGAAGTCCATTGAGCCAGGCTGGGAGAGGAGTGCAGCCCAGCATGGATCACACTGGCACAGACTGGGTCATTCATCAAACATCAAACAGACCTCAGGGGACTGAATTGCAGGAAGCTGTGGCAGTTTTCAGACTTCTCCAATGAGACATTTTACATTTTCTTCTATTTTTTCATTATTTTGATTTTGTTTGACTGATTCTTGATGCTTCATAGTCATTAGCTTCTACTTGCCCAATTCTAATTTTTTAATAAGTTGTTTTCTTCAGTTAGCTCTGGTACCTCCTTTTCCATTTGGCCAATTTTACTTCATAAGGAGTGACTTTCTCCAGGTAGGTTTATACCTCCTTATCCATTTGGCTACTTTTACTTTTTAAGGAACTGTTTTTGTCAGTGATGTCTTTTATTTTCCATTTTGCCAATTGTATTTTTAAGGGAATTGATGAATTTTTCTTCAGCCTCTCTAATTTGACTTTTAAAATCCTCCTTGAGGGAGGCAGAGTCAAGATGGCAGAGTAAAAGCAGGAACTTACTTGAGCTCATCCTCAATTATGTTCAATACTTTTTTAAAAAATTACTCTAAACAAATTTTAGAGCTACAGAACCCACAAAATGACAGAGTGAAATATGTCTCCAGCTGAGGAGGGCCTGGTAATCCAATAGGAAAGGTCTATCACACCAGGCTGGGAGCAGAGTGCAGTCCTGTGTGGGCCATGCAAGCACAGACCAGCAGCACGGACCAGGGAAGAGCAGAACACAGGGAACTGAATCACTGACAGCTGTGGTGGTTTCCAGATTTCTCAACTCATAAATGCCAAAGAAAAGGAAGAGGTCAGTGGGAAAACTCTGTTGGACTTTGGTCAGTGAAGAGCATGGTCTGGCCCCTGTCCCCAGGGTGGTGGAGGTGGCGGAGGCTATGGCAGCAGAAGCAGTGGCAATGGTGGTAGCAGTAGTAGTTGCTTCTGGGGTGCCAGGCCCACAGATGGTACGGGGACCAAGCCAGTGATCAGAGGACATTTCAGGAATCTCTTTGCTGGTACTGAGGCAGGATTCTTTTGCTTTTTTCTGCTTGGATCTGGGTCACAGTCTTGGGTGGAGGTCCTGGGGTGAGGAGCATTGCAGAACTTGTTGAGGCTATGGAGAGGTACTGCTACTCACAATTCTGAGGCAGGTGTCTATAAGAAGCTCTGACAACAGCTGTGCAACACCCCAGAAATTTGGGACACAGGACTTTCCACTCTGGAAGCAAAGTTTTACCATGGGAAAGAGCTCAAAAATCATGAAAAAAAAATCAACAGCTTACTGAAGAAAAAAACACCTTGAAAATAAACTAACACAAATGGCAAAATAAGTGTAAAAAGTAAATGAAGAGAAGAATGTCTTTAAAAAAATCAGAATTGGCTAGATAGAAAAGGAAGTTCAAAAGCTCACTGAAGAAAATAATTCCTTCAAAATTATATTGGAGCAAATGGAAACTGATAACTTTATGAGGAATCATGGTATTATAAAACAGATCCAAAAGAATTAAAAAATGCAAGGCTGTGTGATATACCTCATTGGAAAAACCACTGACCTGGGAAACTGATCCAGGAAAGATAATGTAAAAAAAAATTGCACTACCTGAAAGTCATGATCAAAAAGAGACTATAAATCATCTTTTAAGAGGAAGGGTTATGTTGCTTTGGCCATACTTAGATCTGGGTTGCAAGCCAGTGTAGCAGTCTTGGGGTGAGGAGGAGTACTGGAATAGCAGAATTTGCAGCAGCAGTCAAGGGGGGAGGCCCTCTTCACAGTTCCAGAACAGACAAGAGTGCTTGTGGTCACTCACTGTCCAGAGCACAGGCCAGGAGAGGAGTAATACCTTTACTTAGATCATTCCACCTTAGAGGAACTGGAAACTTACAGGTCCCTAGAAGAATCTCTGAAAATAGCTGCACAAAAGCTCGGAAACTTGGAACAAGTTCACATTCTACACTAGAAGCAGAGCCCTACCTTAAGAAAGAGTTTAAAAGTCAAGTATTTGGTTGGGGAAATGAGCAAGCAATGGAAAAAAAAAAAGTCAGACTATAGAATCTTTCTTTGGTGACAAGGAAGATAAAAACATACAACCAGAAGAAGACAAGAAAGTTAAAGTTCCTACATCCAAAACCTCCAAGAAAAATATGAATTGGTCATAGGCCATGGAAAACCAAATAAGAGAAGTAAAAGAAAATTTGGGAAGAGAAAGTAGAGTAATACAAGAAAATCATGAAAAAAAGTTAACAGCTTGCCAAAGGAGACTCAAAAATACTGAAGAAAATAATACCTTATAAAATAGACTAACCTAAATAACAAAAGATGTCCAAAAATCCAACGAGGAGAAAAATGCCTTAAAAAACAGAGTTGGCCAAATAGAAAAGGAAATTCCAAAGCTCACTGAAGAAAATAATTCCTTAAAAGTTAGAATGGAGGAAGTGGAAGCTAGTGACTCTATGAGAAATTAAGAAATTATCAAAGACAACCAAAAGAATGAAAAAAAAAAAACAACGTGAAATATCTCACTGGAAATACAACTGACCTTGAAAATAGGTACTGGAGAGATAATTAAAAAAAACAAACAAACTGTTGAACCACTTGAATGCCAAAATAAAAAAAGAGCCTCAGCATCATCTTTCAAGAAATTGTGAAGAAAAGTGCTCTGATGTTCTAGAAGCATGGGGGAAAAAGAAATTGGAAGAATCCACCAATCATCTCCTGAGAGAGATCCCAAAATGAAGACTGGTAAGAATATTATAGCCAAATTCCAGCATTCCCAGATCAAAGAGAAAATATTGTAATCAGCCAGAAAGAAAGAGTTCAAGTATTATAGAAACTCAATTAGGGTATGTAAGATTTGGCAGCTTCTACATTAAGAAATCTGAGGTCTCAAAGTTTGATATTCAAGAAGTCAAAGGAGCTAGGATTAAAACCAAGAATCAACTACCTAGAAAGATTGACTGCAATCAATGATGGGGAAAATTGGCATTCAGTGATTTACAGAAATTTTATGCATCCTTGAGAAATCAGAGCCAGTTAGAAAAATTTAGTTTCAAATACAAGACTCAAGAGAAGCTTGAAAAGGTAAAAAGAAAGAGAAATCATAAGGGAATTATTAAAATTGAACTGTTTTCATTCCTACATTGACAGATGATATTTGTAACTCATGAGATCTTTCTCACTATTAAGGTAGTTGGAGGCAAATACACACACGTGTGTATATGTATATATGTGCAGACATATACATAGACATATGTGTGTGTGTGTGTATATATATATATATATATATATATATATATATATGGAGAGCGAGAGGGAAAGAGACAGAGATAGAGAGAGACAGAGAAACAGAGACAGAGAGAGCATAGGGTGTGTTCAATATGAATGGATGATGGATGATATCTAAAAAACAAAATTAAGTGACGAGATAAAGGAATGTACTGGAAGAAAGAGAATGGAGTGGTAGAATGGGGTAAATTATTTCACCTGAAAGAGGCTAGAAAAAGCTTTTACAGTGGAGAGGATGAGGGAATTACATACACACTCATCTGGATATGGAAATCCATCTTATGTTATAGGAAAGTAGGGGAGAAGGAGATAAGAGAAGGGGTATTGATAGGAGGGAGGGTAGATCGGGGGTAGAGGTAATCAGAATGCATGCTCCATGGGGTAGAGGAAGGGGAGAGATGGAAAGAAATTTGGAACTCAAAACTTTGTGGAAGCGAATGTTGAAAAATAAGATAGATAAATAAATTTTAAAAAAAGAACAGAAAACGGCCTGTTCATATCCCTTGACAATTTATCAATTGGAAAATGACTCATATTCTTATAAATTTGACTCAGTTCTCTATGTATTGGAAAAATGAGATCTTTATCAGAGTAACTTGCTCTTATTTTTTCCCCAGTTTTTATAACTTTCCTTGGTTTGCATTGGTTTTATCTGTGCAAAATCTTTTTTAAAAATTTGATGTAATCCTAATTTTCCATTTTATATTCTACACTGTTTTTTTTAATCTCTTGTCATAAATTCTTCTCTTATCCATAAATCTTACAGGTAAAATATTCCACGAACCCCTGATTTGCTCATGACATCATCCTTTATATCTAAATCATGTACCCATTTTGACTATGTTGGCATATAGTGTGAGATGTCAGTCTAAGTTTTTTTCCAAATTGCTTTCCAGTTTTCCCAGCCATTTTTGTTATAAAATGATTTATTCTTCTATAATCTTAGATCTTTGAGATTATTAACCCCTAGATAGCTATGATCATTTTGTACTCTGTATTTTGTACCCGATTTATTCCACTGATCCACCACTCTATTCCTTAGCCTATACAAGATTATTTTGATGACTACCACTTTCTAATACAGTTGGAAATCTAATACTACTGGGCCACCTTCCTTAATATATTGTTTCAATGATTCCCTTGTTATTCTTAACCTTTCATTCTTTCCGATGAATTTTATTTTTTTAATCTCAAAAATGGTATTTTATAATTTTGTGATTTGTGTGGCAAGGCACTGAATAAGTAAATTGATGTAGGCAGAAGTATCATTTTTATTATATTGACTCAATCTACCCATGAGCAAATTATATTTCTCCAATTTCTTAAATCTGACTTCTTTGTGTGAAAAGTGTTTTGCAATTGTGTTCATATCATTCCTGGGTTTGTCTTGACAAGTAGATTTGAAGTATCATATATAGTCTGCATAGTAGGCATTGTGGGGATACAATTTTAGAAATGCAGTCTCTGTTATCAACGGACATTTTGTTGAATATATATATATTGTATATATCCACATATATATACATACACATATACATATATGTAACATTTAAAAGCACATGAACATTCACACATATAACAAATTAAATGTTTAATCACAATTCCTTTAAGTATAAAGAAAGATTAATGAAAGTTTGGGTAAGAAAATATAGCATGAAGTTCATTAAAATAGCTATACATATTTAAATGACAATATGAACTCAGTTTTCTGGGAAATACACTTAGATTCATCTTCAATTGGGACAGTAAGATAAAGCAAATTATACAGGTCACATAGTGCTATGTAAACTTGTCCTCTCCAATGCATCCTCTATATTATTCATTGAATTTCCATTCTCCAAGTACAGGTTGAACCATTTGACTCTCTGTATCAAAAAGTTTCAGGGTTTCCCCACTACTTCTAGCGAAAAAAAAGTATAAGTAACTCTGTCATTTAAAGTCTTTCACAATCTAGTTCTGGCATATGTTTCTATATAGTATTTACATGTGTAGACTTAGAACTTTTGTTAGAACTTAGGGGCTTAATAAATATTTATTGATTCCATTTAAAATGAATGTATACAATATAAGATACTTCAAATCTACTTGCCAAGACAAACCCCAGAATGAAATGAACACAATTCCAAAACAATTTTTACACAAAAAAGTCAAATCCAAGAACTTAAAACTTCTGCAAGAGATGGCTTGTTATATGTTGGAATTTTTAAACTTGTTTTACTAGAAAATAAATTGTGTGAGGGCAAGTATTCATAGGTACACAAAGAACAGCAGCAGTATATGCTGGCAAATTCTGGGAGTAACATTACCATTAATTGACATTTTCCTTTAGGAAATATAGTGGCATATGGTCTCTCTCATTTCACTATTCAATATCCCCCAGGCAAATTGGCCTACTAATTCTTCCTCAAGCGTGACTTGCTGTGTCTTACCTGTGTGATAGGTCTACTACCTATAACTCTCTCCTTCCTCACCTCAACACCTCAAAATTCCTAGGTCCCTTATTTAATTCCAGCGTTAGCTGCTACTCAAAAGTTTCTTGACAGTTCCAGATGTTTCCCCAGTCCCAACTCCTGATATGTGTGTATACATATCATATGTTTGTATATGTGTGTGTATATATATATGTCTTTATAAATAATATACACCAATATTATGTTTATATGTACAGATTTATCTGTATTTCTTTTTAATCCCTCCCCCATATGACTCATTGAGGTATTGTAAACTGTGGGGAAGATTAGGAAAGCATGCATAAAGATTGTGATGATTGACACGATTCTTGCAGGAAACCACAAAGTTGATGGAAGAAGGGAGAACATTCCAGGAAGGGAAGATAGCCAGATGAAGGGTAGAGAGAAAGAAGATGGAATGTCACATGTGTATGAGGACTAATGAACAGGTTAGTATCTCTAGACTCCAGAGTGGATGCTGGGGAGTAATGTGTGAGAAAGCTGGAAAGATAAGATGGACTTAGGTTGTAATGAGCTATAGATGTTAAATAAAGGATTGTAGATTTTATCCTGAAAGTATTGGTGAGCTAGGGAAGTTAGTTAAATAGGTAAGTGAGATTAAGTAAAAAAGTAGGTGTAATGCCAAGCAAAGTAGTACTTTGCTGCTCATTTCAGCTATTCAAGTGCCTTTGAGCCTCTCATTTGATTGTATCAAGTCTCTGCTGGAAATAGTATAAATTGTGCTGCCCTTAATAGGTGTAAGGGAGTTTGAAGACCTTTCTCACCCTTAATAGATAGACCTAAGGAAATTTGAAGACTTTACCTGCTCTTAATAGGGCTAAGATCATCACATGGAGCCCACGGTGAGAGGAACTTGCCAAAAGAGCAGAACAAGAATAGTGGAACAGGAAGGAACAGAGCAGAGAAAAGCTTGATCAGACCTGGGATCAAGGAGAATTGGGAGGGAGAATACTCTTATTTTGGCTCTCTGTAGCACTGTGTTGCTCTGTAAGACAAAGGAGCTCTGTCTGTTGTTTTCGGACAGAAGCCCTGAAAGAAGACTTTAGTGCTGTTACAGAAGTCCTGGGAATTTATTGTTGATTAATGCTTGATTTTTCAGACAGAAGCCTTGTCTGTTGATTTGTGTTACTTTGTCAGAAAGAAAGTGAATTGAGATGATAGTGCTGGCAACGTGTGTAAATATTGTTGTAGTTCTGTTAAGCTTTGTCTTCTTAGAAATAGAAACTTTGAAGAGCTTAGAGTAGAGCAGTAAGCTAAGTTATGAAACCTACCTGTGAGTCCAGGTAGTCCAAGAGTACTGTGAATCCAAGCAAGAGCTGGGAGAGCTATCCAACTGTGAATCCAGGAAAGAGCTGGGAGTGGTCAGCCCATGGAAGAAGAGTAGTGGGGTTTGGAAGCCAGCTTCAAGTTAAAATGGAAGAGGACTTTATTGGGTACTCTGTTTTGACTGATGAGGTTGTGACTTACTGTGGCCTAGGAGTGGATGGTATTTGTTCTTTTGGCTACCCCTTAAGGATGATTGGCTTAGGGATGATTGGAAGTCAGCTTCTAGTTAAGATGAAAGAGGACTTTATTTGGGTACTCTATATTGATTGATGAGACTGTAACTTACTAGATGACATGTTTTCTTTAAGACTGTGTGGCCGCTTTAATAATATGTTGTTGTGCTAAATTGCTGTGAATGTTATGCTTTAGTTTATTGCTGAATAAAAGAATTCACTATACTATGCACTTAGATCCTTATAATTATTCACGGCAGTAGTCCTTGGGAGAGCTGCTCATGATTGGCTTTATAGTAGGTAAGCAGGTATCTGTGCTTTAGGAAAATCAGTTTGGTGGCTATTTGGAATATTAAATTGGAATGGGGAGAGACTTGAGGAAAGAAAGGCAGTCAGGAAAAGACTACAATAGTCTAGGTGAGAGGGTTATGAATGTGTGAATAAAATTAAGGGATATATACATATACACATACATACACACTTTTAAATATACATGTACATATATACACAATGCATTTATGTGCATATGTATGTATGTGTATATGTATAGGTGCATGTACATGTATGTGTATCATATGTGTATGTGTATATGTATATGCTTATGTATATGCATATCCATATGTATGCATATATATATGGAGATAGTCAAGATAAAAGCCAGTATTTTTTTTTTTTATTTTGCTTCTTGGAGGGGGGAAGGCAGGGAAATTAGGGTTAAGTGACTTTCCCAAGCTCACATGGCTAGTAAGTGTTAAGTGTCTGAGGCCTGATTGGAATTCTGATTCTCCTGACTCCAGGGCTGGTGATCTATTCACTGCACCACCTAGCCACCACTGACAAAAGTCAGTATTAAGAAACTGATTAAATATATGACGTGAATAAAAGAGAAGAGATGAGGATGGAACCCATGCTGCAAATATGGGTAACTAGGGAGATACTATGCCTTTATAGTAATAAGGAAATTAAGATAAGGAGAGATTTCAGGGACAAGATAAATTCTGATGATGGCATTACGACAGTACATCTAGTTGAAAATGTTCAATAGGTGATGTAGGACTGGAGATCAGGAGAAAGACAAGGGCTAGAGAATTCCAGGCACATTTGTTGTTATTCAGTCATTCAGTCTTATCTGACTCTTTGTGAATTTGTGAATCATAGCATGCCAGGTTCCACTGTCTATAGGTTTTCTTGGCAAAGATACTGGAATGGTTTGCAATTTCCTTTTCCAGTGGATTACCTTTTGTCAGAAGTCTCTACTATGACCTGTGTGCCTTCCATAACCTTGAAGAGCATAAGTCATAGTTTTCCTGAGCTATGTAAGTCCCTCCACCACAAGGCACTGCTACAGGAGGGTCCAGCCATGTGTTACGGTCAAGAAATAGTTAAGAAATATTTTCTGAAGTTAGTGGTCAGCCTAGTGAAACTCTTATGGTATACAGCCAAGTGAAACTTTAGAAATCCCCAAGTGAAACTCTATGAACCTGGGAAGCCTCCCTAGAGTGATTTATCTGTACCTGGGAGGCTGGGAAGCCTCCCTAAACCAATTTCTCTGTATCTGGGAGGCTGGCCTAGGATAATCTATCTTTCCCTTAGCTTACTCCCTCTGTTTTCCTTTGTAACCACTTGTTTGCATCTATATGACAAATTGCTTAGCAACAAATGATGTTAGTTAGATATACAAACCTAATGAAATGTATAAAAGATTCTACATCTCTGAACTTGGGGCTGCTCCCCCTTTAATTGGCATGGAGTAGCCCCAGCTGGTAAATTAAAGCTCCTTAACATTTTTTAATTCGGACTCTGTGGTCACTTTGCTAAGACTCGTCAAGTCATGTCATTTCACATGTAGAAGATGTTTAAAAATATTTGTTGAATTAAATTAATTAGTTGCTATCACTTTATTTTTGTATAGCTTAACTTCTATTAAGTTTATAAGAATTGGTAGAGAAACTAGAAAATAAACTACACTTTAAGTTACAAGACTTAAGTTTGAAGTTTGACAATTAGTAACTGTGACTGCTCAAGAGTTACTCAAACTCAGTTTCTATCCGTAGAACTGAAATGAGAAGATTAGCAAGGTCTTCCTCAAGAAGTCATGGATGAAACTTTTCCTCATTCAAATAATTATTATTTTTAAAGGATTTCCAATCAATAGTTTAATAAAGTGATCTTTGCATTTTAAAATAAAATTAACTGATGACCTCACAGTTAGTGAATTTTTGATACCTTAAAAAAAAAGAACAGAACCTGAATTGACTTGTCTTTCCCTGCTTAGTATTTTCTGTTAGTACTGTGCTTTTCTTCCATTTCAAGATGTTTTCACCCTTGCCATTAATCTCTGATGTGGAAACTTGTCAATTCTTTAAAAAGAAAAATAGTACTTCTACAGAAAACATTGAATTTCCCTTCTCAGACATGACTGTTATGTCTTTAAAGACTCCAGCGCACCATTTAAGGCATGTGACACGCTTTGACCCCAAGCCCTTTTCTCAACCCTGGTTTCTGTTGTGCTAATTTAGTGCCTCATTGGGAAGTTGTCCACGTTTTGCTTGCAGGCTTGGATTCACATTAAAGAAGCCTCTTACACTGTGTGGAACCTGCATGCAATGTTAATTAACCTAGACTTGGCTTTTCAGGACAGTCTCTAATCATTTTGAACATGAAGAATAAATAGCAAAGGTTAGTCTTGTAAGTTGTCAGTTACACTCAGTGCCTCACCTAGGTCTTTGTTTTCACAGCACAGAGCATGTCCTCCAAGATTAGGAAGACTACCAGAGCTGTAGTATGAACTAATTTCAAATTGTGGGTTGAAAAAGATGAAAGGAAAGCTTTTTGACAATTTAGAAATAGCTATGGGCTTAGAAATAATAGGAACCACTGAGAATGTCTTTTTCTCTCAAATATGCAGTTCCCCCTCAGCCTTCCAATATTATGTGATGAAAAGAGGAGGTTGGAATTAAATTTATGTAACACTACTAACAATGATGTTTACAACACTGGCCTCCACCACCATTTTTGCTTGACAATTCAATTAAAAGTTGAAGTCAAGCTCTCTGGCTTATGATTCGCAGACTTGGCTCACTTCCCTGAATTTCGAAATCCAGGTGCTTGACTTTCTTCACCATTTATTTCATTGTTTTTGGTAGCATTTTGTAGATCCCAGAAAGTACCTTTGGCAAGAAAACATCTGTAAGTTCTTTCAGCAAAACCCTTGGAGGTACACCATTGGGATCTATTAATTTTAATTATTCCCTACTTGAGTCTTCATTTTCTCCATCACAAATTCTAAAAAAGAGTAGTTACTGCCCTCCAAGGTTCCCCTTGCTTGTACTTTAGTGATAGATTTCTCCTTATTGATTAGAGTCACTACCAGAAAGAGCTGTTACTCTCTCTGACATCTTCAGCCTTAAATGGTTGACATGATTATGAAGGCAAGTCAGGACATTATTAGTTGCTGTTATAGTGTCAGAATAAGTAGTTAATAATGTGGTCCTTTTAAAAGAGTGGTGGATTTAGAATCTAAAGGACCTGGATTCAAATCCTATCTCTATGGCTTTTTTACCTGTTTTATAGTGGGCAGATTACTTAACCTCTCTGGGCCTTAATTTCCTCATAAGGAATGCTGTGCTGGCAATTGTTTAATGACTGGCTCTAAGATATAGTTAAGTTTAATATTCATCATTAATGATTTTAGCATCACTTTCTTAAGTTTAAACCACCAAAAAATTAAGGACTAATTTGTAGTATTTTCCCATTTCCAATATGTAAATAAATGCTCATACTGAAAATTTAACAATCAGATTTCATAGCATCAAGCTGACTCCAACATGGTCTTGTCTTTGGGACAAGCGATTTCATATTTTGTTTTGTTTTAACTTTTTGTGAGAAAAATCCCTCTACAAATACAGCCCAACAACTATTTTGCAACAGTCTGAATCAATGGTTCTCAAAGTGCTGTCCATGGACCTCTGAGGGAGCTCTAGAGCCTTTTAGGGAGTCTGTGAACTCAAAACTTTTTTCGTGGTAATACTAAGATGCAATTCTTTTATTAAAAATCTCCTCCTTTTTCCAAAAACATATCTGTGGGGGCAGCTAGGTGGCACAGTGAATAGAGCACCAGCCCTCCAGTCAGGGGGATCTGAGTTCAAATCTGGCCTCAGACACTTAACACAAAAAACTAGCCGTGTGACTTTGGGCAAGTCACTTAACCCCAATTGCCCTCCAAATAGCAAAAATAAAAAAATAAAAAAAAACCCATGAATTCTTAAAATTTATTTTAAAAAATCTGTGTGAGTGCAGATTTTTTTACATGCATCAATTAAAACAACATAAACCAACAGATTGAATGCAGAAGCAGATACAAGAATTCAGTTATCTTCTACTGTCTTAAATCTTTAAAGATTTGCAAAAATTGTATAAAACCATGCTACTCATTTTACTAATGTTTTAAAAATATAGCTACCTTTCATAAAATGTTTTTATGTTAATGTGTAACAATTTGTTACTTTTCAAATGAATTAAATGAATAGTTAATTTTTAACTTTAAATATTTTAACAATTTTTAACAGTATAAAGGGATGCTCAGGCCAAAAAGCTTGAATACTTCTGGTCTGAAGAATTCCCTGGGAACAACGAGAATTCATTCCTCAGATTTACACAATCAGTCTGTATCAGAGGTAGGAAATCTTTCTGGCTTTGAAGTCAGCTCACTATCAAGTATGTTACTCTGCTTCTCCCTGTTGGCCACAAAAACACTCTTGAGATTCATAATTTCTTCCAGTTTGAGAAGATGAACAGTAGATCAGCCTTCAAACTAGGTAGGGCAGAGATTTGTCATGCACAACTACCAGATGAAGTTTTGGGAAGAGGCCAAGAGAGCTTGTGATACTTACACAGCAACGATGCTACTGTGCCAGTAGGTCCTGGAATCTGTCACATCTTCAGGACCCTTCTTTACACCATGAGAATGGATTTCTAAGTATATAAGTTGGAATGTGCAACCTATGAGTTTTTTTTTTATTAAAAGCACTCATTCGTAGAAGAACAAAACTGAAAGAAACAAGTCAGCCAAGAAAATTTGAGGCTCTACCCTGCCCCAGTCTTACATTTTGCTTAACTGTGACTTTGTTTTTTAATGTATTCTGTTAAGGAATACACTTGCTGAATTTAATAATATTTCTCATAAACACCCATCACTAAACATGTCCTTATGATGTTTATGGTTTTTTTGTGGCAGGAGAGTACAATAGGAAACACACAGGAAGGGGGTCAACTCTTTCCTCCCCTGCCAAGAGATTTTTGTTCTCTAACTGGGGGCATAAGCACAAGGCATTTCATGACCATCCTTCTAAGTGAAGTATAATGATGTATGTGGGCCCAGTTCTATAAATATACCTCTTACACACAAGTCAAGGTTACGAAAAAAATAGTAATTTTCTCCCTCCATATCTCCCCTCCTTGTTTTTTGGCACTTAATAGAAAAAGATCCAGTCTCAGAAATTGATCTCTTATTCTCTAATTAGATAATGTCAAACTGTGAATGGCTTTTCACCCCTTTTTTCAGACCAGAAGCACTGGATCATTACCAAGATGATTCAAACCAATTCAAATGACCTTATGCTTCTTAGCTTTTTTTTTTGTCTGCCATGCTTGCATATCAAAAACTGAAAAACTTTTGTTTATGTAAAAAGAATATTTTGATGTCATCAAATCCTAAAATGCCATTAGGACCATGCTCAGTTTGTCATGATAAATCATTCTTTAAAGTAATTTTCTTTGGTTTTCAGCATGTTATATTCCATTTTTTACCCTTTCAGTTATTATTGGAGATCTGTTTTATCTGAGCTGTTTCTATTTGTGGATAGTTACAATATTTTCTGTTTGATTTCACAGCTCTTGAGCTATGGGAATCACGTTTCTGAAAGTGGTAAACTTAGCTTCCTTTTCTGGTTTTATATCCTGTGAATTCAACAATCAGAACTTTAGCCTCTGGATCTAATATTTTTGGGCAATTTTATTTTGTTCTATTCTGAAATATGGTATGCAGGATATTTTCATCATTTTCCCCAGAAGCCAATTATATTTGTTATCTCTTCATATTGTTTTACAAATCTGTTCTGATTGTATTGACATATTTCACGTGTTATCTTTTTGCTACTTTTGGACTTTGGTCTATTTCTTGTTAGAGTATTAGGCCAGTGACTCCCCTCTCCTCCTTTCCTCTTTATAGGTTAATTTTATTGATATATTTAGTTTTATATTGCCAATATTTCTCCTGGTATCATTTCCTCTTGACTCCCCCAAACCTATGCTGGGCATTAAAGAATAATATTAAAGAAAAAAAATAGAAAAAACCCAGACACACCTATAAATATATTGATGCAATATGAAAACATATGGTATTCCAAAACCTTGGCGTTTCACTTCTACAAAGGAGTGGGATAGTGATGTATTCTTACATATTTTATTTGAGCCTATGACTGTTCTTGGTAATTTTGCAACATTTGATTATTTTGTGATTCTTTCCATTTACTTTGTTGTAGTCATTGTATGTGTTATTTTCTTGACCCCATGCAGTTCACTCTGCATCAGTTCATATGTCTTTCCTTGTTTCTCTGTATTCTTCACATCCATCATGTTTTTTACAACGTATTAACATTGCATTACAACTTTTATTCTCTTTTCCTAAATTACCATTGTTTGCTAAGGTTTTTCAGGTTTTCTTAATGAAATGTGATAGTTTGTGAAACATTTTAAAATGAATATCCCATAGAGGGAAATGGAAAGTCATATGGTGGGGATGAATAGGCTGTGGTGTATAACCATTTGGAATACAAAAAGGAGATCGGAGTTAGAGAATGATATGATAAGATGAAAAGATGGACTGGTCATGTGATTAGAGTAAGGGATAATAGACGAACACCCACAGTGGTCTGTAGCTGCCCAGACAATGGGAGGAGAAAGTAAGGAATATGTCTAGCATATTGAATAGATCTCCTTTGTTACAAACATGTGGGAAGGCATTGGAAAGAGCTGAACAAGATGGTGAGGCATGGCTGGATTATCTTTCAAATTTCTGGAGTTGTAGTGAACCAATTATATTGAACCAAAATCACTATTGAGTTTTGACACAAGAATACTTCTTTGGAGCATATTAGACATTTGCTCTCTCTACCCAAATTATGAAATCTGCATGGGACAGTATATAAAGAAAATAATTTTGAAAAATAGCATGAAAATTACCAGGTTATAGAAAGATGCAGATGGACAGAGTGATAGCAAAGCAGCACAGTGAATAGAGGTCTGAAGTTAGGGAGACTTGAGTTCAAATCAAGACTCAGACATTTACTTGTTGTGTGACCCTGGGGAAGTCTCTTTAACTCTGTTTACCTTAGTTCCCTCAAGTGTAAAATGAAGATAATAATAGCACCTACTTCACAGTATTGTGGTGAGGATAAAATGAGACAATATTTGTAAAGTATTTAGTATAGTGTCTGACATATAGTAAGTACTTTTGAAATGCCTGTTCTCTCCCCCATTAAGAAGTCTTTTATTGCTATTTATTTCTTCCTTTTGCCTTCCAAACATTTTTGGAATGTTCATGGTCATTCCATTTTTTAAATTGACATTCTAATTGTACCAATTGTAAATCAGATTGTGGAGGTAATACAAAGACAAGCTAGGATTCTGATTTTGTAGTGGGTTTTTTACACAGTGGAATATAGTGACTTTTATCCCATATGAATCCAAGAAGTATTTGTAGGAAAAAAAGATGCTGAGACATTTATAGTATGAAGGGAGGATGGGCCTGAAGACACCAAAAGTTAGCCCAATGATTCTGCATTACAGGCAGGAACTTCATTTTCACTTGGAGCCTGATACACATGGGCTGCCTCACAGGAAGACATGAATAATAAACATGGACCAGGTGGAAAATGCAAGCAAGTTGTAAGCAAATACATTTATTCATCTGAAGGTCAGGAATTATATAGGCAAAGCATACATTTTTTTATGGCCACTCCCATGGGACATTTCTCAATACCATAAGTGAGTACATGACTCCTATCATGGTGGTCAAAGTTCAACAGGATGGGTGATCTGAATTCCATGGGTAGACACAAATAAAAGCAAAATCCATATCTTAATCAAGGAATGCACAAGGAATCAGATGGTGAGCCAACAATCCTGAGAAGATTGAGCCCAGAGAGAAAGAACAGACCATGAGCAAAACTCTGGCCTGGATTTTCTTAAATGGACTCTCTCAGAGCTGTCCCTCAACATTCACTATGTGTAGAAACTTTAGGAAATTATCTAAAATTTGAAGATAGTTGGCTTGCATCCCTGACTTTAGTAGATAGCTGGATATTGAGAGATCACTAGGATGTCCCACAACCAGAAATAAGACAAGGGTAGGATCTCCCTAATTAAAAATATTGTAATGATAAATAATTGCTATTTGACTCTTCTAGATTTCCCTCCTGCTGTATCTATTTTTTAAAATTTACTATTTTATTTTTCTCCAATTTTAACCTGCAACTTTGCTAAATTTATTTATTGTCTCAAAAAGTTTTTTACTTGATTCTCTAGGAGTCTCCAAGTAGATCTTCATATCATCTCCAAAGGGTGATAGCTTAGACTCTTCTTTGCCTATAAATACAAAAATATTTATTGCAGTTCCCTTTGTGGTGCAAAAAACTGGAAATTAAGGGGATGCTCATCAATTGGGGAATGGCTAAACAAGTTGTGGTATATAAATGTAATGGAATACTATTGTACTATAAGAAATGGGGAGGAGATGGGCTTCATATTTACCTGGAGAGGCTTATAAAAACTGATGCTAAGTGAGAAGAGCAGAACCAGGAAAATTTGTACAAAATCACAGACACATCATATGTGTGATGACTAACTTTGATAAACTGGACTCTTCTCAGCAACGCACAGTTTTGGAAACTCTGCAAGTCTCACGTTGGAAGGGGATGTCTACATTCAGAGAAAGATCTAGAAAGACCAGAGTTTAAATGGATACTGAAGGAATCTACATGCTACTGTTCTTTCCCATGTTTGGTTTTGTTTCTTCTTTACCATTGTTCACTCCTTTGGTTACAACACTTCTATACGACTAATCTAATGACCAATGTGAAAGTATTTGCAGATCCTATATTTGATTGCATGCTGCCATGGGGTGGGAGGGGGGGAGAGGAAGGGGAGAAAGTTGAAACTTAAGGGACTATGGAACTGAATCTTGTAAACTAAAAGTAAATAAACAAATCAATTTAAAAGAAGCAATTTTAACATTCATTTTTGAAACTTTGAGTTGCAAATTCTTTTACCTCCTCCTCCCTACCCCCACCTCATTGAGAGGGCAACAGTCCAATAGTGGTTATGTATATGTAATCATGTAAACCACTTCCATAGTAGTCACATGGTAAAAGATTAATTATATTTCCCTCCAACATATCCCCCCCCATTTATTCTATTCTCTCTCTCCTTTCACCTGGTCCCTCCTCAAAAGTGTTTTGCTTATATCAAACTCTTCCCCAATCTGCCCTCCCTTCTATCACCACCCCTTATCTTATACCCTTATCCCTCTACTTTCCTGTAGGGTAAGATAGATTTATATACCCAATTGAGGGTGTATGTTATTCCCTCCTTGAGCCAATTCCAATTAAAGTAAGGTTCACTCCCTCCCTCTCATCTTCCCCCATTATCCCCTCCATTGTAAAAGCCTTTTCTTGCCTCATTTGTGTGAGATAATTTATCACATTCTACCTCTCCCTTTTTCTTACTCCCAGTATATTTTCCCCCTACTCTTTAATTTTTTCCTATGCATTCTCCCTTCATATTCAACTCACACCTGTGCCCTGCATCTATATATCCTTCTAACTACCCTTATAATGAGAAAGGTCTTATGAGTTACAAAAACTATCTTTCCATGTAGGAATGTAATCAGTTTAACTTTAATAAATCTCTTATGATTTCCCTTTCCTGTTTACCTTTTCATACTTCTCTTGAGTCTTGCATTAGAAATTCAATTTTTCTATTTAGCTCTTGTATTTTCTCAAAAATGTATGAAATTCCTCTACCTCATTGAATATCTGTCTTCCTTCCCCTCCCTCCAGAAGGATTTTACTCAGTTTTGTTGGGTAGGTGATTCTTGGCTGTAATCCTAGCTCCTTTGCTCTCTGGAATGTCATATTTGGAGCCCTCCAGTGCTTTAATGTAGAAGCTGGTAAATCTTGTGTTATACTTAATGCAGCTTCAAAATATTTGAACTATTTCTTTCTGGCTGATTTCAATGTTTTCTCCTTGACCTGGGAACTCTGGAATTTGAACATAATATTCTTGAGTTTTCCTTTGGGCATCCCATTCTGGAGGACATCAGTGGATTCTTTTGATTTCTATATTAATATATGACTCCAGAATATCACAGCAGTTTTCTTTTTCTTTGATAATTTCTTGAAAGATGAATTCTAGTTTTTGTTTTGTTTTTTTTTGTCATGACTTTCAGGTAGTTCAATAATTTTTAAATTACCTCTCCTGCATCTATTTTCTATGTCAGTTGTTTTTCTTTTCAATGAGATATTTCACATTGTCTTCTATATTTTCATTCTTTTGACTTTGTTTTATGATCTTTTGAGTTCTCGTAGTCATTAGCTTCCATTTACTCTAATTACTAAGGAATTATTTTCTTCAATGAGATTTTGGACCTCCTTTTCCATTTGGCCAATTATGCTTTTTAAGGCATTCTTCTATTCATTGGCTTTTTGGACCTCTTTTACCATTTGACCTAGTTTATTTTTAAGGTGTTATTTTCTTCAGTATTTTGGGGACTCTCTTTAAACAAGCTATTGATTCATTTTTCATGATTTTCTTGTATAACTCTCATTTCTCTTCCCAATTTTTCCTCCAATTCTCTTACTTGATTTTCAAAGTCATTTTTGAGTTCTTCCATGGACTGAGATCAATTAATATTTTTCTTAGTGGCTTTCGATATAGGAGCTTTGACTTGTTGTCTTCTTTTCAATGTGTGTTTTAATCTTCTTTGTCACCAAAGCAAGTTTATATAGGCAGAGGCTCCCCCCCACCACCATAGTTTGCTTATTTTCCGGGTTTATTATTTGACTTTTTAACTCTTTGTTAAGATAGGGCTCTGATCGCAGCGTGGAACATGAACTCTTCCAAGTTTCAGAGCTTTTGTTCAGTTGTTTTCAGAGATACTTCTAGCAACCTGTAAATTTTCAGTTCTTCCAAGGTGGTATAATCTAAGGAGAGGCACTTTCTCCTCTCCTGGGCTGTGCTTGGGTCTGTGAGAGATCACATGCTTGCTTTTCTGCCCTGGAACTGTGAGGAAGGTCTGTTTTCTGCTGCTGCCACAAGTTCTGTTTTGATAGTATTCTTCCTCTTCCCAGCAGTGCCACTTGAATCAGAGTATGGGCAAAGCAATGGACTCCTGCCTCAGCGTTATCAAAGAGTCGCCTGTTATCTTCTGAACAGTTGTTTGATCCCCTTATTGTCTGTGGGATGAGAACTCCAGAAACAGTCACTGCTACTGCTGATTTGGTTACTCCCAAGGCCTGCTCCTGGTTTGCTGGGGCCAGGACTCTGCTGGCACAGCCTGCTCTGAACTGTACCCATCTCAGCCTGGTACAACAGACATTTCTGTCTACCTTCTAAGTTGTCTTTGGCTGGAAATTTGTTTCGCTCTTTCTTTTTGTGGGTTCTGCTGCTCTAGAATTCTCTTAGAGTCATTTTTTAAAGCCATTTGGAGATGTTTGTGGAAGATCTCAGATGAGTCCCTGCCTTTACACTGCCATCTTGGTTCCATCCCTACTCCCCTGGCATTATCTTGATCAGTATTATTTTTTCTATTAAATATGGAACTTTTCTCTACTCATTTCCTCAGTTCCTCTGCTATTTTTTTCTTTTTTGCTTTCTGTAAGGATTTCTTGATTTCTTTCTTATCATTTTTATGTTCTTAGCTTATTTGGTATATTTCCTAGGACATTGATACTGGCATCATTTTAAGTTTACAGATTCAATAATGAACACTGACTTAATAATGATCTGGCCCTTGGGTTTATCCTTTAAAAGCACACAGACAAATGGACAGTGAGGTAGAGAGATAGGCACAGAGGCAGAGAAGTATAGACACACAAAGACAGAGAGGTAGAGAGAAACAGAAGCATAGTTAAAGAAAAATCATCCAGGCTTCATATGGACATAGAGAGATTACATATCTACTTTCCTCCTAGAGGGTACCATGTATATCTATTGAAGAGCTGATTGTAGGTGGAGACATTGTAATAATTAATAGCAATGATAATAACTAGGACTTAAATAATACTTAACGGATTGCAAAGTGATTTACAAATATTTTCTGATTTGATCTTCACTCAATCTCCGGGAGTTAGGTGCTGTTTTGCCCCCATTTTAAGGTGAAAAATCTGAGTCAGGCAGCTGTAAAGTCACTTGCCCATAGACATATGGCTAGTAAATGATGGAGGTTGAATTTGGACTCAGGTTTCTTCAACTTCAGGTCTAGGGATCTGCACACTAAGAATAAAAGATAGAGCCAATCATAATCTAGAGGAAATGGAGTCAGAGCATCAGTGAGGGGGGAGAAAGCCATTCCCATCCTCACTTGGGCATGAAAAGCGTCCCACAGACTATACCATTTACACAGGTCCCAAAAGTAATAAAAGATTGACACAGAAGGGAACAATGTTCATCAACGAAAATCCAGGTCTATTCTTTTGCTGCTTGCTAATATTTACACTTTAAGTATATGTAGATGGATAATTACATATCTATACACTTCTATATAAATATATATATATGTGTGTATATATATCCCTAGCCACATGTATGCATATATTTGTTTCAATGTAAGTTGCTTCTTTTCAGTCCTATACAATTTATTTTATGCATATAAAAGCAGTATATGGTAGAGTCTATAGCCCTCTCCAGATTTCAAAGTGGTTTGTGATTAAAAAAAAAAAAAGCTTGAGAACCTATGCTATATGTCCTAAAATGTAACAATTCCTATATTTTCTAGCCTGAATAATTTTAGAGAATCTGAGATACAATTTAGAAAAAAGAGTCATGAGTTGAATGCCAATATTCCAAATGAATTCCCAATGGGAATTTTTTTATACACAGTATAAAAATATTTTTCTAAATGACTCTCAAAATTTGGCACAGTCTCCAACTGTCAGGGCCCATGGCCTAATATCCCAAAGTAACTATATGAAATGATCAGGAGTGTCCATACAATCATAGGGAATAACCAAGAGAGCTTAAAATTCCAAATGTCTACACAAATTATACATATCCTTCTCAGGAACTCTTCAAGCTAAACTTGTCAACATTTTCCCCTTCCAGTTTGTGAAAGGTTGAATGAGCTTATGGAAAGAAAAGTCTGCAGTGGGTTTTTACACAGTGGGGGATAAAGTCTTTCATCCCTTTTGAATTCAAGGAGCATTTATAGGAACAAGATGCTAAGTCATTCATACCATAATGGGGAGATAAGCACAACACAAGACAGATTGAGTCCCATATGGGAATTCTTGAGGCTGTGTTATCCTGGAGACCTGAGGATACCAAAAGCTCATCCAGGAATTATGCATTTTAGGGGTAGGAACTGAAGATTTAATCTAGAATTCAAAGATGGTTGTGTTGCATTCTTGACCTTGGTAGATTTCTTCAAAAAACATTCACTAGGATGTTTTACAATCAAAAATAAGTCTTTATTCCATAGTCAGAGATGGGACAGAGTATGATCTCCTGTGACCAGAGGTGACACAGGTATTAATGCACTCCAGCTAAAATTTTACAATTGTTCCCCTTGATCATTCTATTCTGCAAGCTTTGTGTTTGTCCCTGTGACCTAAGATTGAAATTATCACTCAGTAAATATTCACTTGTCATATATCAATGTATTCCCCAATCTCACAATATGAAAAAAGTATCAGATTTTAATTGCACAATTTTGGCAGTATAGAGCTGTGACAATATAATTACTCTATCCTGTTAGAACAGAATGAGCCTGTGAAACTATTTCTGCCAATGGATTTCCTATGGCACTTAATACCAGGGCCAGAGGATTTTACCCTTAATTTTCTAGTGATTTGGGTTATTCAGTATTGTTTTCTATGTGTATTTTTCCTCATTAGCTGGATTGGTAAACTTCTTAAGAAGAATGGTGGTTTCACGGTTTGAAACAATATTTACATACATTTGATCCTTAGAACATTCCTATGAGACAAACATTATGGGCATGATTGTTTTCATTTTACAGATGAAGAAATGGAGGTACAGAGAGGTGATGTGGCTTGACCATAGTTACATAGCTAGGAAGGGTCAGAAAAAGAATCCTGACTCTAGGATTGTGTCTATTCCATGATACCATGCTATGCCTTCATAGGAATAATGTTTTAGGTGGTTTTGGTATATACCCTACAATGAACAGAACAAAGATAAGAAGTGTCAAATATTTAGTAAAATTTTATTAGGAGATTGGTGTGGTACAGTAGAAAAAGTAGAAAAATTTGCTCTTGACAAAGGGGATCTGTGTTTAAGCTGTTTCTCATTCTTACCAAGTGTTTACCTTAGGTAAGTCCTTTGACTTATCTGGGCCTCAATTTCTTTATCTGTAAAATGAAATGATGGGGCCTCAGAGGTAAGACTATTATTTATTATCTAAATCATATTCAACATATCCATATAAATAAAATTCTATATCAAATTTCTACCTTACAGGTTTTTTTTTCAACAAGGTGCTTTATATTACTACTTGAAAATCAATAAAGATTCTTTGAAAGATCAAAATTCCTTGAAAGAAATAAAAATGAAGATGTGCTCTCACCAAAAGTATCTACCACTGTGATGAGGAATCTACACTTTGTATCTTCTGCCCTTTCTGTTTTTTTCCAGCTCCATAGAATAAGATGTCTCTCCCAGTTTGTCCTCACCTCTAATATTATCACAATGCTGCTGACTCAGGACTTAATTTAACCATACCTTTCATCCTCTCTCCTCTGACTGCAGGGCTAGAGCATGGAAGGCAGAAACTAGATTTCACACTCAAGACACTTTGCATCTGTTGCCCTCTGGTCTTTTCAACTCTACAGAACAAGCTGCACCTGTGCTAAATACCCTCTGATGTTCCTCCCCAACTCCCGCTTCCCTTTTCTCTATTGTTCTTCCTTATTAGATCGTGACCTTCTTGAAGTGGAAAAATTGCTCTAGAAACAGAGGATCTGTATTCAAACTCTGATTCTTATTTTTTACTATGTGTTTACCTTGCCTTTTAACTTCTCTGGGTCCTATTTAATAAGTTTAGTCAGATTTGAGCTCTGTGATGCACAAGTTAATTTCCTTGCTACTGAATGTTTAATGATGTTGCTACTTGCTACTGATGTTTAATCAGTCACTGAAGGAACTTTACAAGTATGTAAGATCTCAGAATCAAGGCAACAGCTATATTTTTATTAAACTATATTCTCAGCACAGTGCCTGGCACATAGTAGATGCTTAATAAATATTTACTGGATTGGATATCCAGTACAGAATGAGAAATTCCTTGTGGATGGTGATGTCCTTAAGATGTTCCAGTTGACTGATGGCATTGTGTTGACTACATTAAGATTTGGAGCATTGCAGAGCCTCTCGGAAGTGATATGTAATCATTTCAAACAATTTGGCCTGACAATTTACACAAGAAAGACCAAGATATATAATGCTCATTATTGATGTTATGACATACATTTGTCCATCAGTATGTGTATCTTGGATAGACAGTGTAATTGGATTACATGTTGAGCCCAGATGTGAAGAGACTCAGGAGAGAGGCCTAGATGGCCTTCAGGAAAGTGCAAAATTCCTATAATAACCCCACACTTCCCATGAAAGCAAAGGCCAATCTTCAATACTAACAATCTCTGAAGAATTTAAAACAGTATCACCCAAAGAATATGGGAAAGGTGCTTCATGAGTGTGAGCAGGGTGCAATATTGACCAATGGGGAACTTCAAAGCTGGGTAAGAATAAAAGATCTTCCAGAAATTGTAGTATTGCCAGAGAATATAGGTTTATTAAGTGATAAGGGAGGAGGGTTCCAGGCAACCACTGTTGCACTGGTATCCTCCTGATGTCAGAAGAAAATGGAGATGGCTTCTAACATTTTGTGACAATAAGACATAGATGAGAATCACATAGGATGGGATAATATAGATATTTAATAATACAGATATTTAATATAATATTTAATCACTGAAGGAACATGACAAATATATGAGATCTCAGAATCATTTTAGTATTTGAGTAGAAAAGTAATGTTTATATGGCTATCAATAAGCATGTGAGAACAGTTTTTAGAAAAATTATAACATAGAAAAGAAAGAACTCTGGATTTGGGTACAGAGTACCTGTGTTCAAATCACCTTAGTGAAATTTACTATGCGCCTGTCCTTGGGTAAACCACTATAGTTTTTTGGACCTCAGTTTCTTAATCTGTAAAATGAGAGACTTATATTACAAAATATTGAGTCTCCTCCATCTCTAAGTCTATAACTCTATGAGTAGGATGATAGAATGCAATTTAATGAAACAGAATTTTGTTGTATTTCTCAAAGAAGAAATAGTTTAAAGTGTTTGTCCTATGTCTCGAATATCAGAAGGAAAGAGAAACAGAAGGATGATATAGATTTTGCCATCGGGGACCACAGTGGGGATCTCAAAGTCTATGTGCCAAGAAGTCATCCCCTACAGAAATCCCCCATTGAGTATACTGTCTGTTAAGGGGTAGATTTGAGCTCTGTGATGCATAAGTTAATTTCCTTGCTACTGAACACTAATTAGTTCGTTAAAACTAGAACACAACACTGAGCTGCTACCTATAATTAAATCTGACTAATGAAATTAGTTCAACAAAAACCTCCCTGAGCAGTTCCAAAAAATTAAACCTTTGCTGCCTTCCAAACTTGACTGTGGCATTTTGTGTATTTGCAGGGCGTGGGGAGTGAGGGGAGGTGGGTATGGGGGACAGGCATATAGCTGTAACATGGTCAACAACATTGCATATGTTTGCTTTTTATTTACCTGCTGCTTACTGTTTGGTAACAGATAGCTTCTGTTTTGGAGGCTTCAGATGATTTGCAGATGAATAGTTTAAAAGGTCTCATTAATTTAAAGGGAAAAATAGGATACTGATTTTCTCCTATATAAAGTGGGAGATGGAGGTTGGAAAAGATGATATTCTACCACTGCACTGGGTGTTTTGCTTTCTAGTATAGAGCTAGAATAGTACTGAAAATGCTAAAAAAAAAATACAATGACTTTTTTTTTGAATCCAGCAGTACGTAAAGTAACACTAAATACACTGTCAAGATTCAATAGTACAATTTATTCTATGATTATTTTTGGTAAAAAACTTCATTGGAAGGCCCCAGATGACTCTGCATACCAATCTAGATTAGAACCTTCTCTGAAACAAAGTCTTAGGGAGCTTCTTACTGTACTGAGATATTTGTTAATTTGTCCAGAGTCACACAATCAGTATGTGTCAAAGACTGGACTTCAGCTCAGGTCTTCTTGCTACATAGGATGGTCCTATCTATCATGCTACTTGATTTCCTACTGATATTTAAATTTAATATTTCTAAAGCTTAATTTATCATCTCTTTAAACCACCAACCCATCTCAAATTCCTCATTTCTTTGAATGTGGATCCTAACATGTATAAAATATAAGTCATCATCTTTCCATGTGTGTTCAGTCCTCTAAACTTTCTTATTTCTGTCAAAAGTATTCCATCTTTCCAGTCATCTAGTTTATTAACATTGAACTCTTCCCTGACACTCACTTCCATATTATCTAACATATCTAACTTACCAATTATCAAGAGAAAATTCTATCTTCTTCCCTATCTTTCTGATCATGAAGCCAACACCTTAATTCAGACCATCATCATCTCTTAAAAGCACCCTAATTGGTCCTCCAGAGGAGAAGTGAGACTGGTGACTTTGCACAGCCCTCCTTCACTTAAATACAATTCAACTGAATGTCATGGCATCACCTCCCTGATGTCAGGATCCTCTCCAAGAATGAAGTACAAACAAACAACAAGAACCATGGTCCTCAGTCCACAGTAACTTAAGAATGTAAATTCGCTCCCTAGTTATACAGTTGGTTCCCACATAATTGATCTCTCCCTTTCTGTCACTGCCTTTACTTTGCCGATATTCCTTTTCTGAATTTTATTTATAAGAAACACACTATTGAGTCCCTGATTTTTTTTTAATTATAATGGATCTCACTGGCATGCTTTGGAATGAGACTCCTGCAGAAAAAGCTTTATTATTCTTTACAATTGATTCACAAATCTCAGGAGTATCAGAGGAGGCCATCTAGTCTAAACTATAATTGAAGAAGAATCCCCATTATACACCTCACCCCCAAAAGTGGTCCAGTCTTTACAATCTAAATTTCCTATTACCTCCTAAGATATACCATTTTGCTTTGGCTCATCTCTAATTGTCAGGAATTGTATTTTTGTTTTGTTTTATTTTTCCTACTGGAAGCCTAAATTTTCCTCCTTATAACTTATTAAGATGAAGAAAGTGAGTCTCAGGAAGATATTTCTGTTTCTTTGTTGGGGTACAACAGAAGAAATCTAACTTATTTTCCATATGACAGCCTCATGAATAGTAACTTGTTGGATTGTTCAAAATCCCCAAAATGGCATGTTTCATAGAATTCAATAAGAATAATTAGTATTTATGTAACAAATGTCTCATTTAATCTCCACAACAAAACCTGTTAGATGCTCTTCTTTCCCCGTTTTACAGATAGAGGAAATGAGACTAAGTTAAATGCATTACCCTAAGCCACTCACCTAGTAAATAGGTGACACAGGATTTCTACTGAGGTTTATGCTGATTTCAAGTCCAGTACTATGCACTACACCACTTAGTTGCCTAACAGTGATTTTTACTTTGAAATTGGTGAATATCTAGCCATAGAAGGAAATCAACCATTTCCTTTTCTGTACATTCCTTAGACTCTTCTTCATTCACTACTTGGAGATGATGCAAATTGTTTTGTCACCCATAGACTAAGCTCATTAAAAGTCTAAATTTGCCTATGAGTGAACTAGCATACGTTACGTTGGTCAGTTTAACTTTGGTCTCAATTTATTCACTTAGTTATTTGACTTTTTTAGAATTTTGTCTCACATAAGGAACTAATAACTAATCTCATGATAATGTAGGCATGCCTATTCAAAGTGGAAAAGTTCCTGTGTACACTCTTTAATTCATTGTAATCCTTCCTGTTAGAATAAAAAAAAAATCACTAGCTACCTAAGTTCAGTTCAGAAATTCAATAATTGTTATTTTATTTTTAACTTTACTTTCCCCACTTAATAGTATGTTTTTCCAAGTTACATGTTTTTAACATTCATTTTTATGAAATTTTGAGTTCCAAATTTTTCTCCCTCCCTCCTTTCCATCAACCTTCCCAAGAGAACAAGCTATCTGATATGAATTATACATGTACAATCATGTTAAACATATTTTCACTTCAGTTTGTTGTGAAAGAAGATCTAAAAAAGGGAAAAAAAACATGGGAAAGGGAAGAAACAAGAAAACAGTATGATTCAATACGCATGCAGACTCCATAGTTCTTTCTCTGGAATGGGATAACATTTTCCAACATGAGGCCTATGGAATTTTCTTAGATCATTGCATTTCTGAGAAGAGCAAATTCTAGCAAAGTTGATCATAGCACAATGTTGCTGTAACTAGGGACAATATTCTCCAAGTTCTGCTCAATTCACTCAGCATCAATTCATTTAATCTTTCCAGGTTTTTCTGAAATCCACTTGCTCATCATTAATTATAGAACAATAGTATTCCATTATATTCATGTAACACAACTTTTTTAACCACTCTCCAATTGATGAGCAAATCCTCAATTTCCAATTCTTGGCCACCACAAAAAGAGGTGTTGTCAATCTTTTTATACATGTGCATGCTTACACATCTATGCATACATTTATAGAGGAGAAGACCACCTTCCTTTGCATTTTTTATTTATTCTTTTGATATCGTTGACCTTTATTTTCTCCCAGATGAATTTTGTTATTACTTTTTTAGCTGTATAAAGTAAATTTTTGGTAGTTTGATTAATATCACACTGGATAAGAAAATTAATTTAAGTAGAGTTGTAATATTTATTATATTAGGTCAGTCTACCCATGAGCATTTGATATTTTTTCAGTTGTTTACATCTGACTTTATTTGTGTGAAAGGGTTTTGTAATTTTGTTTATATAGTTCTTAATTTTGTCTTGGCAGGTGGACTTCCAAATACTTCATATTGTCTACAGTTATGTTAAATGGGATTTCTCTTTCTATCTCTTGCTTCTGGGCTTTGTTGGTAAGATATTGAAATGCTGATGATTTATGGGGGTTTATTTTGTATCCTGCAACTCTGCTAAAGTTGTTAATTGCTTTGAGTAGTTTTTTAGTTGATACTTTAAGATTCTCCAGAGTGATAGTTTTGTTTCTTCATTTCCTATTCTAACTCCTTCAATTTTTAAAGTCTTTTCTTATAGCTATAAGTAACAATTCTAGTGTAATATTGAAAAACAGTGGTAATAATTGACATTTTTGTTTTATCTCTGTTAATATTGCAAATGCTTCTCGCTTAACCTCATTACATGTTAAGTTTCATGATGGTCATAGATAAATATTTTTATAATTTTAATGAAAACGCCATTTATTTCTATGCTCTATAGTGTTTTAGTAGGAATGTGTGTTATATTTAGTCAATAGCTTTTTCTGTATCTATTGAGAATATCACATGATTTCTATTCGTTTTTCTCTTGATATGGTCAATTATACTCATAGTTTTCCAGCCATGCATTCCTGCTGTGAATCCTACTTGGTCATAGCATATTATTCTCATGATAAATTGCTGTAATCTCTTTGTTAAAATTTTCTCTAAAATTTTTGCATCCATATTCACTAGGGAAATTAGTTTATAATTTTTTTTTTTCCTCTGCTTTGACTGTTCCTGGGTTAGGTACCAGCAGCATATTTGTGTCATAAAAGGAATTTGGTAGAATTCCTCCTTCACTTATTCTTCCAAATAATTTCTATATTATTAGAATTAATTGTTCTTTAAATATTTGGTACAATTCACTTGTAAACACATCTGGTTCTGGAGATTTTTTTCTTAAGGATTTTATTGATGGCTTGTTCAATTTCTTTCTCTAAAATGAGGTTATTTAAGTATTTTATTTCCTCTTCAGTCAATATGGGCAATTTATATTTTTGCAGATATCCATTCCACTTAAATTGTCAAATTTGTTAGCATACAATTGGGCAAAATAGCTCCTAGTTATTGCTTTAATTTCCTCTTCATTTGTGAAGAATTTACCCTTTTCATCTTTGATACTGGTAATTTTGTTTTCTTCTTTATTTTTTTCCCATCAAATTAGCCAAAGGTTTATTTTATTGGTTTTTTTTTCATAAAAAAATAGCTCTTATTTTTATTTATTAGTACAACAGTTTTCTTTTCTTTCAGTTTTATTAATCTTTCCTTTGACTCTCAGAATGTCTAATTTGTTATTTAAATGAGGATTTTTTAATTTCTTCTTTTCCTAGGTTTTTTTAGTTTCACATCCTATTCATTGATCTCCTCTTTCTCTATTATATTAATGTAAGCATTTAGAGATATAAAATTTTCCTTTTTATAAAATTCTATAGACCTCCTTAACTTCTTTATTTTTTCATTAGATTTATGTAGTTCTGAATGGATGTGGTTGGAGTCCCCCCACTAGCACAGTTTTGCTGTCCAGTTCTTCCTGTAAGTCACTAAACTTCTCCTCTAAGAATGTGAATGCTATATCACTTGATGCATATATGTTTAGTATTAATATTACTTCATTGTCTATGGTACTTCTTAGCAGTGTAGTTTCCTTCTTTATCACTTTTAATTATATATATTTTTGCTTTTGCTTTGTCTGAAGTTATGATTGTTACCACTGCCTTTTTTTCAGAAGTATAATATATTCTGTTCCAGCCTTTTACCATTATTCTTTGTATATCTCTATGTTTCATATGTGTCTCTTGCAAATAATATATTGTAGAGTGGTTTTTAATTCACTCTGATATCTGTTTCCATTTTATTGGAGAGTTCATAACATTCACATTCACAGCTGTAATTAATAGCTATGTTTTTCATTCCATCCTATTTCTCCCCACTTACACTTTTCTCTCTCCTTTCACCCCGTCCCATCTTTACTAGTATTTTGCTTCTGACCTCCATCTCTCTCAATCTGTCTTCTCTTCTATCACCGCTCTTTTCTTTCTCCTTTCCTCTACTCCTTCTATCCTTTCTTCTACCTTCCCTTGTTTTAGCCCACCCTCCTCTTTTCTTTACCCTTTCCTCTCTTACTTTCCTATAGGATAAGATAAATTTCTGTAGCTGAGTATTGGTTGTTCCCTCTGTGTGTCAAATTCAATTGGCATAAGATTCAAACTATATTCATCCCCTCCTTTCTTTCCCTCTACTGTAATAGGCCTTTTTCACTTCTTCATGTGATACAGTTTACTCTATTCTGCTTCCCCCCTTTCCTCCTCACCGAGTATAATCCCTTTTTTCACCCCTTAATTTTTTATATCTTCACATCAAAATCAACTTATACCCATACCCTCTGTCCCAGTCTCCTTATAAAAACCCTAATACAGATAAATTGTCAAAAGTTAAAAGTATCATTTCCCATAGAAGGATATAATCAGTATAATCTTACTGAATATTTTTTTTCTTTCTTGTTTACCTTTTTGTGCCTCTTTTGAATCTTATAACTGAAGATCAAATTTCCTGTTGAGTTCTAGTCTTTTAATCAGGAAGGTTTGAAAATCCCCTATTTCAGTGAATGTGCATTTTCTTTCCTGAAAGATTATGCTAAATTGTGTAGGGTAGTTGATTTTGTTTATATTCCAAGCTTCTTTGTCTTACAGAATATTATATCCATAGTACTTTGATCTTTTAGAGAAGCTGCTAAATCCTGTGTAATCCTGGCTATGGCTCTTTGATATTTGAATATTTTCTCTCTGGCTGCTTGCAGTATTTTCTCCCTGAACTTATAATTCTGGAATTTAACTCCATTATTCTTTGGAGTTTTCATTTTGAGATCTCTTCTTGGAGGAGATTGTTGGATTCTTTCATTGACTATTTTACCCTCTGGTTCTAGGACCCCAGGGCAGTTTTTCTTTATGATTTCTTGAAAGATACTGTCAAGCATCTTTTTTGATCATGGCCTTCACGTAGTCCAATAGTTCTTAAATGATCTCTACTGGATCTGTTTCCCAGATGAGTCATTTTTCAGATGAGATTTTTTTCATATTTTATTCTATTTTTTCATTCTTTTTATTTTTTTTAGCTGGCTCATAATATCTTATACACTCATTAACTTCCATTTGCCCAATTCTAACTTTAAGGAATTATTTTCTTCAGTTAGCTTTTATGCATACTTTTCATTTGACCAATTCTTCTTTAAAACTAGTTGGTTTCTTCAGTGGCCCTCTCCCCACATTTGTCCAATTCTATTTTTTTAATAAGTTGTTTTCAGTCAATATTTGTGCTTCACACAAGACCAGGCCAGGAGGGGGGCAGGCCACCAGTTCCAAAGGTCCTGGCAAGAAAAACCATTGACCAGACACCTTTTCCCAACTGCAAGGGGCTTGAGACAGTGTTCACTTTCCCCAGGAGCAGAGTTTGACCCTTAAAAATGAGTAAAATAAAAATGAGCCTTTACCATAGAAAGAAACTATGGTGACTAGGAAAATCAAAGCACAAACTCAGAATAGGACAAAAATGCTTACATGCTTACATGTAAAACCTCAAAGGGAAATATGATTTGGTCTCAAACCCAAAAAGTCCTTTGGGAAGAGCTCAAAAAGGCATTTAAAATCAATTAAGAGAGGTAGAAGAAAAATTAGAGAAAGAAATGAGAATTATGCAGGAAAATTATTTTTTAAAACAGCTTGGGAAAGGAAGCCCAAAAATTGTGCCAAAGGGGAACTGGTAGGGTTAGGTAAAGAAAATGTCTTCCAGGGCAGAGCAGAGGAGACTTAACCAGATGAATTGACCATAGGGCCCCAATATGGGCAGTTTTATAGACACTGAGAGCCAGATGGAGTGTGGGGAAGCCCTTGGTCAGAGTGCTGTACCAGTTGGGCTCCCCTGCTGGCAGCCATAGGAAGAAGTAGAGGACACAGTAGGCAAAGAAAGGCAGTAGCTTACTCCCAGATTCCCTTCCATGAGTTTCCAGGTTTTCCCACACACCCTGAGAATTCTTTGACCTCAGACTCAGAGCTTGGTTTACTCTTCATGACTTCAGGCTTGGACCATTGGACATATATACATATACATATATATATATATATATATATATATATATATATATATATACACAAACATACATACATACATACATATGTACATATGAAAAAAGCAAGACGAAAACCTGTCTGTTTGGACCTGGCTAAACAAATTTTTGTGCGTGATTATAATGGGATATTATGTCAATGTAAGAAATGACAAATATGTAGAATTCATAGAATTGGAAGAAACATATGAAATGATGCATAATGAAGTAAGCAGATCCATAAAATAGTATATACAATGATTCCAATAGTACAAATGAAAAGAATAAAAAAGAAATTGAATACAATATGCTTACAATAACGAAATATGCCCACATAATTGCCCACATAATGCTCACATAACCAAATATTGAAGAAGTGCAAACATACACTCTTTCTTTGCAGAGGTGAAGGATGATGGGTGTGGAATATTATAAAGGCTGTCAAAGACAATTGACATATTTATTGGTCTTGCATGATTTCTTCATTTCTTTTGCCTACTTTATTTTTTATTCTTTGTTGAATGGGATGATTTTGTAGGTAGGAAAAAGAGAAGGGATTTATTTGTAATTGAAAGTGATATAAAAACAAAACACCAATTTTGAAAGATCCAAAACACATTTGATTTGTATATATGACCATCCTTTTAATCACGTAACTGGCAAACTTTGCCTCAGTACCCACATCAGAAATACCTAAAAATAAAGACCTTGCTATTCAATCAATGTTTCATATGATCTTCTCCATTAGGGGATCTGTCAGCATATTTTCCTTGTTAGTCATTAAGTGATTTATTGATACTTGGCCAACTTGATTTTTAAAGGGACAGTAATATCATGACTGTTAAGAATCAATCAGAAATATAAAAGTATCATCTGTAAAATAATAGAGAACTGATTCAAATTTATAAGAATACAAGTCATTCCTCAATTGATAAATGGTCAAATGATATGAACAGGCTCTTTTCAGAAGAAAAAATTAAAGCTATCTATAGTCATAAAAATGATCTCACTATTGATTAGAGAAATGCAAATCAAAACAACTCAGAGGTACCACATCACATCTATCTGATTGTCTAATGTGACAAAACAGGAATCTGATAAATTTTGGAGAAGATGTGGGAAAAATTGGAACTCTATCTAATACATTGTTGGTGGAGTTGTGAACTAATCCAACCATTTGGAGGGTGATTTGGAACTACACACAAAAAGCTATAAAAATGTTCAGATCTTATGATTTAGCAATACCACCTCTATATCTATATACCAAAGAGTTCATAAAAAAAGGAAAAGGATCAATATGTACAAAAATATTTATAGCAGCTCTTTTTGTGGTGGCCAAGAATTGGAAATTGAGGGGATGCTCATCAATTGGAGAATGGTTGAACAAATGGTGGTATATGAAATTAATATTATTGTTCCATAAGAAATGATGATCTGGGGGACTTCAGAAAAACCTAGAAAGACTTAACATGGACTACTGCTGAGTGAAGTGAGCAGAACCAGGAGAACAATGTACGTAAGAGCAATATTGTGCAATGACGAACTTGGATGAACTTAGGTCTTTTCAGCAATGCAATGATCTAAGACAATTCCAAAACACTGGTGATGGAAAATGCTATCTGCATCCAGAGAAAGAATTATGGAGTCTGTATGCATATCAAAGCATATCATTTTTCCTTTTTTTTTGCTTTCATTTTCTTTCTTATGTCTTTTTTCCCTTTGGTTCTAATTCTTCTCTACAACATGGCTAATGTGGAAATATGTTTTATATGATAGTACATACATGGCCTACATTAGATCACATACTGTCATGAGGAGGTGGGAGGAGGAAGAGGTGGAGAAATTTTAAACTCAAAATCTCATAAAGGTGAATGTTGAAAATTAAAAATAAATAAATATTTTAGAAAATAAAGATTAAAAAATACAAAAAGAAAAATATAGCTTACTCTCAAGAAATTTGTGTTCTATTAATATGACATTTACTATATACATATTTAAGTAAATACAAGGTAATTTAAAGAGAGAAGGAGGGAATCAGAAAAGACTTCACAGAAGGGATGGACCATACCTTGAAGTTAAGATTCTGAGAGGTAGAAATGAGAAGGAAATGAATTCTAAGAATGGAACTCCAGTTAGAAAAATGCACATAGGTAAGAGATAATGTGTTGAGTTTGAATTGTAGCTTGTAGTACAATTTGACTAGAACATGGAGTATGTGGAAAGGACAAATATAAAATAAGACACAAAAGGTATGTGAATATTAGTTATAGTGGGTTTTAAATGTCAGACTGAGAGTTGTATTAGAGATGATAAGAAACTGACAATGATTTTGAACAGGTCAATGATGTGGCTAGACATTGAACTTTGACAGAATATTTTAGCATTTGTGTAGGGCAAAGATTGTAGAAGGAACTTAATATAACTGGCTATGTCAGAAATGTTCAGATTGAGAGCCCCAATAAAATATAATTTCATTAAATAGGAGGGACTTTGTTTCTTTGTTTCTCCAGCTGTCATTGACAGAGAATCAGTGAGACCTCATAACTGATTAATGAAAGAGGGTAGATGGTGAGGGAGAAAGAGGGAATGAGTAGAGCCAAAGATAAGTACAGTCCATAGGTAAGGTTGACTGGGAGTCTAGTAATGTTCTAGATAGAATCTAGCAGCTGTATGTTTGGATTTCAGGAAGATATTCTATTTATATCTATCTATTTCTATATAGATAAACTTCCACATCGAAGGATATATCTCACCAGCACTAATGGATCCAATTATCATGTCTATGCCGATGATACAAAACATCTCTTGGACCCCCACACTTAGGAACCATGAGGAAATGGTTGGTACATGGCAGACTAGACTAAAAAGATGGATAGCAAGAGGAGAAAGAAGAGAGAATTGTATCATAGAAGCCAAGGAAGGAGACAATATGCAGGAATAAGGATAAGTCAACAGTATCAAAGAGGGGTCCAGGAGGAATAGGACAAAGAAAAGAGTATCAGATTTCAGAATTAAGAGATCATTAGGGAGTGCATTTTCAATGTAAGAATGGTTTTAGAAACCTGATTAATAAGTGAGTTGGTAATAGGGAAAGAGAGGTAATAAGATCTGCCCATTCTATTTAGGAGCATTGAAATGGAGCAGAAATAAAAGACTACAGCTTGAGCGTATGACTTGAGTCAACTGAAGGGTTTTAAGGATGGGGAGACCAGAAATATTTGTTAGCTGCAGGGATGTAGTCAGTAAAGTGGGAGAAATTGAAAATGACAGAGAGGGAAAAAATGGAAGGAATTCTAAAGTCCCATGGTTGATGGAAAATCACATCTTCTTAGAGGATACAGTAAAAGATGAGAGTACAAAAGAAGTAGCAGAAGATTTTGTATTACTAAAGCCTGTTTTGAATAGTAGAGGAATACAGAAATTTGGCTTTGGAACTGAAGGGAAGCAACTAAATCTCTTCTCTTTCAATTAAGGAAAATTAGGGCCAGATAGATTTAGTTACTTGCCTGAGGTTTTTGTTTTTTTGTTTTTTTTGTTTTTTTTTTTTGTTACCCAAGTGGTAAATTTTGCACCTATTCTTTTACATTGTCTTAAGGAGGAAAGAAGAAGAAAATTAAAACAAAAACAAAAACAACTAATGTTACTCTTGTCCCTGCAAGGAAACTATTTAACATGGACTAGATTGAATCTTAGGAGTTTTGTTCTAAATTATTTTTGTTCATACCTAGATTTATTTTTCCTGGGGAGTATCATATTAAAGCTTGTTTTGCTGCTACATGGGATTTTCCTTATTGGAATTTGTCTCATATATATTTGTCTCCATAACAAAGGAAAAGACACTTCAGTCCTATTAAGCCCTCAGGCTAACTCTAATCAAAAGGTGGATTGGAAGTTGAAGTGTGAACCAATGATTTTATTCTGGTAGGGAACTCTTAATGGGGAAAATCACCCTGCCAATACAGAATACCATCCTCTAATAAATTATAATCTTAAAAAGTTGCCTGGGGTAATGAGAAGTTAATTGATTTAACCAATGTCACATATCAAGTATAACAGAGATGAAATTGAATTTCAGGTTTCCAGACCCAAAACTGATGACTCTCTTCTACACTATACCATGCTGCTTCTCTCTCTCTCTCTCTCTCTCTCTCTCTCTCTCTCTCTCTCTCTCTCTCTCTTCTCTCTCTCTGTCTCTGTCTCTCTCTCTCTCTGTCTCTGTCTCTCTCTGTCTCTGTCTCTGTCTCTCTCTTTCTCTTTCTATCTGAGATATTTATTTAAGTGAGAAAAGAATCACAAAAGACTTGCAATTGAGTCAGTAATCCATCAATAAAATTCCCTTTTTTGTGGGCTCTCTTCTTTCTATTGACCCATATTGTCAATATGGGATCTTTCAGACTTATATTACTGCTCTGAGTGGTGACCCCTGGAAAGAGGGAATAATTCAAGGTTTCTGGTAAGTTAAAAACTAGTTTTTCTCTTCTTTGTGTATTTTAATGTACACTTTTGAATGGATGACTAGTTTATGTACAGGAAATAGTAGCATTGACTGAAGTTAGAGGACCTGGCTTCATATATTACCTCTGAAGCTTACAGTCAGTAACTGTGGGGAAGTTATTTAATTTCTCTAGGATCAAACTTTACTCAACTCTAAAGTGAGTTTTACAGAACAATATATAATGTTCCTTTCAGTTCTTTATTACATGGTCCTATGAACTAGCTGTATGAGTCACCAGTTATTGATAAATCTTCATAAACATAGTGTCGAAAGGAGATAAGCATAAAAAAATCAAGCAATGGACTGGGCAAAACTATGCATTTTAGAGAATTTTGCTTTGAAACTGTTTAATATTGTTTACAGCAATCTCTCAATTATACAGCAGAATGAATATTAGTTTTATAATCAGTTTAGCAATGCTGCTATATCTCAATGCATCATTAATATTGTTCTATGGAAATAATTTTCACTAATTATTTAAATTTATGCAAATATTTCTATGAAGAACAAATTTAATTTAATGAAGTATTGCTATTTTTCTTTTCTCTTTTGTTAAAATGTCTTTAGATAAGTTGGCAAACTACTATTGGGAAAAATCTCAACCATTAGTAATAAAAACAAATGGAAAAAGGTAAACCAATATAGTACTTGTATAAAGATACCCTGGTTGTTGGGATCTAAGTACAGTCAATATTGTGAATAAATATATCCAAGTGATATAATCTTGCTTAGAGTCAGTAAATAGCCATTTCCCCCTATATTTAATTTCTATGCCCTCTACAAAGTCATAATTTTGACATGTACAAGTATATGGGAAAATAGTTTTATGTATTATCAGTCCTACAGAGAAAGAAAAAAACAACCTTAAGGCAAATCACACTTTACCTGACAAAATGATTAGAAAAACATTCAATAACAAATTATAGTTGCAAATACTGTAACTATAGCTGCAATCAAGAGGCTAATACATTAAACTTCAAGAGAATGCATAGTGGTTTTTTTTATCCTAATTTTTATTTTTTACAAATATACAAACACACACAGAGATACACACTATAAATAGGCTTTTCACATTCTACCTTGGTATTGAGTACTGTCTCTTTAAACTGCCAAACATTATCCACAGACATCATTCAGCTCTAATTGTCACTTGGACTTGCAATTGGATCTCTGGATCTTCTAACTTTACAAGATTCTCAGGCCCTGTGTTTCTTAAAACGCCACTTTGCCTCAAATTAAGAAAGAGTAATTACCAAAATTATTGTGATAGCCACTGTCACTCTGTTTGAAATTTCTTGGATAAGGTCTTGATTTATTCAGGAGAACAGTAGCCAGATTGCCAAGTGTAATGGTAATTAATTTAGCAGATACTTAGCCTTTAGTAACTAAGGGCTAAATACCTCTTGAAAGAAACAGAAGGTGTGAAGTCTGTCTCTTGTTGCTGACATAACAGGAAGGAATTGGCTGAGAAAGGAAGCTGATGTGTGTGTGTGTGTGTGTGTATGTGTGTGCAAGAAGAGTTCCAGAGGCAGAGAGATAGAATCAAGTATTTTTATTCCTGGTGGAGGAAGCAGAATTGTTCAGCATCAGGGAGCTGGGCTGCTTTTGAATTGTAAACTGAATTGAAGTTTTCTATGAGACCAGAATCTGGTCAAGGCTAAAGTGGCTACTGCAGCCTGGAGGGCTGAGATTTATTCTGGGTCCTAGGGCCAGCTAAATTGCTGGAGGACTGAAGAAGCATAACTGGTATAAGGCTTTGTTTGTTTGTGGCTTGGTTGATCCTTGAGTTCCTGGATACAGTAGTTGTGAAGGTTTTGAAATGTGCTGGATCCTATGAACTTCAGTGTGTACCAGGAACTACCTGGAAGACTGGATGAGAACCTGGGAGCTGTCTGCCTCTGAATCCAGGTGACTGTTTGGTGGATTCAGGTAGCATCTGAGACCATGGAAGGGGATCCAGGGACTCTGAGAGACCACCATGAGTCAAGATGAAGAAAAGGCTTCCCCTTGGATTCATAATGAAATTGAAGTTTACTAGACACCAAGGGGTGGAGGGTTTCTGTAATTTTCTAATGACTGCATTTAGTGATTAATGATACTCAGTAACTGATTGCTACATTAAGTGACTGATTAAATTAATCTATGATTGCTCCATGAGTGGAAGATTGATTATTGTATTGTGAAATGACTGAATGATTAAGTGAGGAGGGTTTCCCCTTTAGGGAAAACAGACGATTATTCTTTTGTTATTTGTTCTAAATATTGTGGTCACTGTAGTGAAAACTATGTGGCCATTCTAATGGTAAGCTGTTGTGAACACTATATTGTGATTTTCTGTGATAAGATGTAATGTTGTTAATATTATACCGTACATTGATTTTCTGAGAAAGTTTGCCTTGATTTGTTATGGAATAAATGGAGTGTTCACTATACTGTGTAATCAGAACCATAAAAGCCATTCACAGTAGCATTATTTTGGGAAGCTGCTCATGCATGGTGTTACACCAAGATATAGAGGTAGACAACTATTACCTTTCTCTGCCCTTCACTGTAGTTATCTTGTCCCTTAGAAAGTCCAAGACAAAAGGGTGCAGGTTGAAAACTCTTTCTTTAAATGGTCTATTGAATCACAAGCCCTTCAAACTCAGTAGACAATTAAAGGGCACTTCATTTTCTAGAGAGCAAATCATTTCATAATGTATCATACATGGCTAGAAGTAGGACCCTTATGACTACCATGCAATTAACCAGTCAGAGTACACCTTGTATACTCTATACAGATCCATGTTACATACACACACACACACACACACACACACACACACACACACACCTCATAAATAGGGACTGAAATCCAGCTTTTAGGACTCCAAGTCCAATGCTCTTTTCACTCTGCTGTGATCTCTTTCCAAATACTGCAAGAAAAATTGGATGCATTACGTGCCTACGCTCAAGGAGTTTGTATCCTAGAATAGTTTCACTGAATTTTATTAAGAGGACAAAGCACTGCCATATAAAATATATTATTCTAAGCATGAGCAATTTCATGTTCCAGTTAAGGAAACTACTCTTAACCAAGTTTCTTCACTGTATTACTATTATTTCTAAGAAAAGAGAAAGTCAGTTGTAAGGCTCAAAAGTGAGTACTCAAAGCCTTTGTAAAAAAAAAATACTCTAAACAGCATGGTCTGTAGGAAAAATCACTGGATTTTGAGTCTGAGGAACCAGATTCCAATTCTGACCTTGTTCATATCACATTATCTTTCTTGACCTCAATTTACATATCTGTAAAACATCAATCTCTAATATTCCTTCCATTTCTGATACTTTGGAATACAATTTAAATGCAAGTTGGAATACCTTTTCAGTAAGGGTAATTACTGAATTCATTGCTCGTAGTACATTTTCCTAGGAATTTGGAAAATATGTGAAAGGGAAAAAATAGGCACTGAATTTACACCAATGCCTCATTGAAAAAACACTTATATTTAATTTATGTTAACATATTCCCCACCATTTTTCTTTTTTCCACTGTCATTGAACTTAGACTTATATCTTCATGGAGAAACTCCTTTCCATTCAACCCAAATGTCTCATTTAAATGTCAAGTTCCTTTCCCCACATCCTAACTTATAATGGAAAATTTAAAAAAAAATCTGAAGAAACACTTGCTCTATTTTATTTCTTTGAATTGTAAGCCATTGTTGCATTTGTATGTTCTGTATTTTGTAATAGCTAAGACAGGATTTGGAATTGGGACAAACATAGTTCTCCTCTTTTTCTCCAGGGCTCTTACTTTGGACTCTCTGTCCCTATGCAGAAGGGGAAATAAATGGGAAATGATAGTAAGTAGCATCTATACAGAGCTTTAAGACTTATGGATTCTTTTGAAGTATCTCATTTTACCCTCACAACAATTCTGAGAGACAACTGCTTTTAATACCCTGCTTTGATCAGTTTTCATTTGTAATATTGAATTCAGTTTTGCAAATCACAATTTAAGAAAGACATTGGTCAGCTGAATAATATCTAGAGGATAGGAGGATATATTAAGGGAAATGGATATGTATATCTTGAAGAAGAATAAAAAGGTGGTATGATAGCTCTATTCAAGTATGTCAAGACTATCTCATTGATGAAAAAGTTTAGATTTGACTTGATTTGTTTGGCTCTAAAGAGAAGAACTAAGAGTGTGAAAACTGTAAATTGCAACTTTGCTTAATGCTATTTTAGGTAATTTCCGGGGGAAAATGTTCTAAGAAATCAGAACTGTACAAGGATGAAATGGGCCGCAACAAGAGACAATGCATCCCTCTCCTGAAGGTCTTTAAGAGGAGATGGATGACCATTCCTCAGTTATATTATACTGGACATTCCTTTTTTGGTATGAGTTGAGCAGTAAGGGAATAAAGTCCCTTCCAAAATTCCCATTCTGTAATCCATTACTACAAAGTGAATGAAATGTGCCTTACTGCACTCTTGTTTTTTGGGATAGATACTTGAAGCCATGAATTTGGAGTCAGGAAAACCTAAGTTCAAAACCTGTCTGAGAAACTTACCTATGTGACCCTGGAAAAGTAACATAATTACTATCTGCCTCAGTTACTTTAATTGTAAAATGGAGATTATATTAAAAGCATATTTTTTGTTGTAGAAGTCAGAAATACATAAGTAAGCCTTTGGCCTTAATTTTCCCATGACCTTTAAAGTCACAGTACATTTCTGAGAACAATTGCAACTACCTAAGACCAAGTGTCATTATATAACAGGTGAATGGGAAAAGCATATGAAGTTTTCAGAAATAAAGCAACCTACCATGTTAGTAGACAAAGGTGGGGGAGGGGAGAAAAGAGATGCTCCAAACCACTAATAATAAGAGAAATACAAGTTAAAACAAGTCTGGGGTTTCAAATCACATCTATCAAATTTAAAAATATTAGAAAAGATGAAAATAATTAACCTTGGAGAGGCTATACCAAAACAGGTAAATTAATACATTACTGATCTTATATGGGATACGACTTGTGCAAAAGCACAGTGATGAGAAATGGAATATCTAGTATAAAGAGGAAAAAATAGACCAATTAGCCTATTCTGTAGAGTAAATCAAGGATATGTCACATACATAGTATAACTGAATTGTTCCCAGACTGGAATATCTCATGATAAAGTCTTGTGGACAAGATGAAGAGATGTCTACATCAGAGATGTCAAATTCTCAGCTCTGTCTTCCAGTGTCTCTACAAAACTTTTGAGTGCTATGGCACTAGATTAAAATGTAAATGGGAAATATTTAACAAAATGATTAAATAAGTAACTCCTGAAACTGCAAAAAAGGAAAATGTTAATTTGGGGTTCTCAAAGTCAATATGTGGCCAGCAGGAATGTGCTTTTATTTGAGTTTGACACCAATGCTCTAGATAGTAGTTATTAGTTATATTCAGAACTTGTTGACTTATAAAGAACAAAAGAAACATAAGCCAGTGTTAGAGTGATAGAACAATAGGAAGCATTTAACGAGATAAAATTTGATAGTAGAGAACAATACTATTAAAATTTTGTGGACTATTTGGAAACTTTATAACTATACATAATGAATTCTTGTTCAGCCAATAAACATTCATTAAGGGCAGTATGTGCCAGTCATTATTTATAAGCACTAAATATGCAAAGAAAAGAGAAAGAAAGGAACTATTTTCAAGAAGTTCACAGTCTAATGGGAAAGATGAAGTGAAATAAATCTTTATAATGATGGGGATTTTAGAAGGTGGGATTTTAACTGGTACTTAAAGGAAGACACGTATGCCAGGAATAAGAGATGAGGAGAAAGAATATTCTAGACATGAAAGAGAACTGATGAAAATATCGGAAGTGTCAAGATGCAATATTTTGTTTGAGGAACAGCAAGAAGACAAGTATCATTGGTCCACAGAGTACATGGTTTAAAGTGTAAGAAAATTAAAAGATGGGAAAGAGGCAAGTTATGAAAGGCTTTGAATGTAAGATAGTGGATTTTATTTTTAAGAATATTTGTTTAACAGGGTACTTAAAAGGCATTATTCATGGCAAGCTCCTAATAGTATTACAAGCATATGAAATTTACTTTATTTTAATGAGCAGATAATTATTGGTTACTGAAAATGGAGGCAAAAAATTATTTTTGTGAAGTCATATTTGATTAGAGCAAAGATGTAATATCAAATTATTAAGAGCAAATTAGAAGGATAAGAAGACAAAAGATATAATATTAATTTCCAAATAGCTTTCACGCAATTTATTTAAGCAAATTTTTTAAATCACTTTTCAGTTGTGTCCAACTCTTTATGACACCTTTTTGCAATTTTCTTCCTAAAGATACCAGAGGGGTTTGCCATTTCCTTCTCCAGCTCATTTTACAGATGAGGGAACTGAGGCAAACAGGGTTAAGTGACTTGCCCAGGTTCACATAGCTAATGTGTCTGAGATTGGATTTGAATTCAACAAGAGGAGTCTTTCTGACTCAAGGTCCAGCACTCTATCCACTATACCACCTAACTACCATTAAACAAATTATTGTCTCTGAAAAACAAGGAATGGATAAATGTACAGAAACTTCATCTGACCAGTTCATACATCAATCCTCTGGTAAATTTGTGACCTCAAAGATAGAGCTATTACTGCCTTCTGTACATAGTGAACCTCATTTATACCGACTTCTCCTTTGCCACTCATTCATAAGAGTGCTTTCTCATAGATATTCCAAAGGACCTCTTCCTATGGAACTATTGACATATGATGGAAAATCAATGGTGCTTATACCTGGATATTTATTTCATTCACCCACATTGCATGATACCACCTTTTCTAGTGATATGTCTCTCTGATGACTTTTTGTATTTATTTCTATTCTAGCATTCATAGATAATATTATAGCCTGCACATGACCACCATATGCCTATTTGTTGTTTTTTTTTAATGATTTTAATGTTTAAACCATTTGTTATTTCATAATACAATCATATAACCTCAGTGGAAGAAAACTGATATTAAGGAGATGAACTTTTGATGCAGTGATCTGATTGGAATGACTAAACTATCTGCAAAATATCTCAAAAGCAATCTAGCCTTACTTCCTCTTTAATTCTGTGCTCCATTCATTGCCCACATACAATATTCATCCTTGATGTGTTTGCTATTGTACCAATTCAATCAAATATTCTTCTAACTCCCTATCAAAATCTAGATAATAGGCATTCTGCATATATAGATGATATATATTACTTATGCACATATGTATTATAGATGCATGTACACACATATATATGGTGTGTTTGTGTGTGTATGTATATATATATGTACATATATATATATTTTTTTGAAAAAAATTATTGAGTGATTGTGTATCTCAGTGAAAAGTCTCTGCAATAGTGTAGGGATTGGTAAAATCAGTACAGTGTCATCAAGAAACAAGAACAATCAGATCCTTTTAGCATCTATAGGGAATCCCTTTCCAATTTGAAATCTGCATCATAATTCTCCTTGACAGTGGCAGACACTGTGAGAGACCATGCTTGCTACTCTTTTGTGCCTTAGTAGAGGTACATAGTTAAAAAGTTGCTAAAGGGAGTTCTCCCTCCTGCTACTTCTATCAGAACATCATGTGTGGTCTTAACATATTAGTAGGAGACATTTTATTGAAGGCAGAATTTTGCTTTACTAAACAGAATATTTCTATAGTAAAAAAAATGGTAAGCATAGTGGGATTTGGTATTCTCTGCATTTTGTAGTCAATTGCAAGACTATATATGTAATTTTGCTCATCTCTTTCCCTTCTTATTGTTTTAATCAAAGATGACTTTGATAATGCATATGCTCTAATGATTTTGTAAAGAAGGGAAATGATGTGGAGGTAGAGATCTTAAGAGTTAAAGCATCCAAGAAACTTTAAGCACAGATTTTTAGAAAAGTCATCAACATATACATTGAAAACTCTGAAAATCACAACAAAGGAAGGGGTGGAAGAGAAGAACCAAGTACTCAAATCACAGAGAAAAGTGGAATGTAATGAATAGTGAGATTAAAGATTTAATCTCTTGTTTTACAACCAAATAAACTGAAGCACCTTGTCCAAGGTCACACAGGTTTTTGGGAGCAGAGAAGGACTTAATACTCAGATCCTCTGCCTCCAAAGCCAGTGATACTTCCACTATGCTAAATTGTCCACTGGAAGTTTTTAGGGGACAACAACAAGCATCAAGAAAGTGATATAGTCAGTATGATTTTGAAAGCAGAGGTCACTAAGACATAGCAGCAAAGTAAGGGTAGAAGTATTATTCAAATAAAATGCTGGAAAGCCATTCATTTATGTGGGAAAAGTTTTCTACCAATTTCTACACTACTGAAGGCAATAAGATATTCAATATATAATAAGCAATCTGGATATTTTCATCTTCAGTGTTAAAATTAATATCACTATTGATTGACACTGTTGATTCTATTTCAGTTGTGAAATCTGACCATGGATATCAAAGTCATATTCTGGTCCACTTAACTAGTGAAATATAATGACCAATATTCCAATAAAGATTTAAAATGCTTTAAATAAATTTTACTGATGAATATATGTTTATTTGATAGCATATTACTTTTCTCTGACACTTAAAAAAAATGTTTTGTTTCTCTCTTTGCCCTCATTTTTAGACAATTCCATCCTTCTATTTTGGGACTAGCACCTCTGGTCTGAGGGGTTGCTTAGCCCTTTTCAGAGTTGCTCATCTATCTTTAGTGTTCACCTTCACTCAATTCATCAGCAACAAGTGAAGAAAATCATCTCATCAGACAGGCTGAACCAGGTTGAGGATAACCAACAGGCCTAAGACCCATTGGTGAGTGATGGGGATGTCTACTACAAGCATGTGAAGACTTCCCTTGGTATAATTGGTAGATGAGAACAGTTTGTTCTAATGGCCAAGAAGACAGCTGAAGCAGGCTCTGTGGAGCAATTAGAACGTGATTGGACATCAAAGATGCCAAGACCATTGTCCAACTTTTGTCTTTCCACTAGAGTTTGAAGACTCTGGAAGAGTGAGGCTGATGACTTTGTGCAACTCTGCCTCACTTTAATCCAATTCATGAGAGAATCAAGACATCACCCTGTTATGTCATTGGTCTTCTTCAAAACAAAGGACAATCAACAATTTTCAGTTACATGGAAGGTTCTAATTCCATGGAGGCTGGAAATACAAATGTAGTTTAACTAAAGAAGGGAATTGATGGGAAAGAAGGATACAGAATCATAGTCGCAAAAATTCTGGGAACGCTTCTGTTTTCCAGAATAATGTTCTCTTTGTGGCAATCAATCAATAATTATCAACAAACATTTATTAAGTGCCTACTGTGAGCCAGCACTATGCCAAGCACTGGAGAATTGAAATAGAGGCAAAAGACAGTCCCTAAACTCAAGGAACTTCCAACCTAATAAATATTACCAAATAAATACAATGACTATAATCTAATGAATACAATAATGCACAAGAGTGGTTTATACATAATGGGCATCAAATAAATGTTTATTGAATGAACAAATGAGCAAACGTTTCAGGAGTTATTAATCTGTAGATGATTGAGTATACATCTATACCTTATGTATTAAGATATAAAGGGATAATTACCTACTGTGATAAGGCAATTATCCTGATGGTGAACCAAAGGTCCACCTTAATGGACACTTAAAATGACCACATTTTTTACTTCCTGTGTTATATTGACCATTTTCAATGACATTAAGTTCATATTAAAATCCACAATTAACCAAAAAATTGATTTGAAAATATAATCTGTTAAGATTTGTAAGGGTTATTCACCTGGGGTTCTGAACATTTTTGCTATTGCCCTAATAATCATATTTCAAAGTAATTGATTTTTTGTAAACTTATGTATGTTATTTCATAGACTTAAAATATTATTACAAAAAGTGATATATTACTTTCGCCAGATGGTCAAAGAGATCTCTCTTACACACAAAGATACATATAGATGTGCCCCCAATATATACGTTATGTACATTTCCATCCATGTTCAGACTACTGGAATCTATCCATAGACTAAGGGTTAAGAACTCCTACTGTAGATTACTTGACCTGGAAAGGACCTTAGAAATCATCTACTTAACTCCCTCTTTTGAAAGTTTAAGATACCAAGGCCAAGAGGTTTTATGTGACTTTGATTAGAACATAACTTTCTTGAGAGTAGGAGTTCTTTTCTTTTTTGCATTAGTATCCTAAATACCTAGCAAGACCACCAGCATATAATAAATGTTTGATAAATGCTCACTGATTGATAGGCTGACCAGAGTTACACAGCAGAGCTGGGAGTGCAGCCCTGACTCCTAGTTCTCTGTTCTTTATAATTGAAAACTGAGTGTGAATTTTAGCCAATATGCTTTAATTAGTCTGTGCTGATATGCATACATACATATACATACACACACATACATATGTATGCAACTTCAAACCAAATGACTAAAAATTAATGGTTTTTATGTACCCTGTATACTGTGCAAAAACTCAGTAGGAACGAGTAAAAGTCAAATACAGCACCTCTCCAACCATATTCAGAATTTACTTTTCCTATGCTCTTCTTATATTCTCTTTCCTTTCCACTTTTGAGAGAGGGACCAGAATGCAAGCAGTAGCTACTTGCTTTGGGAAATTCATTCAAAGACTATTTAGAGACTTCCCTTTTCTATTTATTCCCTGAGTTTGCCTTCTCCCTTTGGCTAACCTCAATGTATCTATAGTTTGAGATGTGGCCCTTTCAAATTCTGGCACTAGGTTTTGACAAACTGAAAATATAAATTGTTCTGCCGACTTTGAGATCTAATATGACTTTTCAAACTCTTTTTTTATTTATTTTTTAACCAGGGTCTACTCAGAGATCAGACAACTACAACAATAGCAGACCTCTTTCATTTTATAAGACAGGAAACATGGTTCCAGTACAAATGGATCTTTTTTTAAAGTTGAAGTCAAACAACTGTGATTTAGTCTTTGTAACACATACACACACATACCCCACAGGCACATAAATGTTGTTATTGTTGAGTTCTTTTTCAATGGTGTCCAACTCTTCGTGATGTCTTTTTGGATTTTATTTTTATTTCTGGTAATATAACTTTATTTCCTACCATATGGTAAACACACATACCCCAAACATGTTTGCTTCCGCACATCAAAGTCTCCACAAATGGCTCTCCAATTATCTCTAGCCTGGCTCTGGGGATGCATTGGGTTGTGATGCAGGAAGAAATAGGGAGAAACTGCTCTTGGGAGGATGGAACATTCTGGATAGACACAACTAGTTAATATAGAATTTGGCTTTAATAAAGTTGCCTCTTCAAAGCTCTTCATTACAAAGCTATGACTTTGGAACCTAGAATTTCCTGATAAAGGGAATGCAGCAATGCTGGCTGGTCATCCTGAAGGGCCTTTAGTTACTCTGAAAATAAAACCACTTGTCCATGTCTGTGAGGATGACACAGGTGGATTCACAAGGTGGCAGCAGGATACCTACAATTGCTTTGGCAGATTCTGTGCTGCACTTGAAGGAGTTGTCCTCGAAGATCCTGTTCATGAAGTTGATTGCTAATATATCTATTTTCTTTGCCATCAATGACTTCCAGTGATCATGAGAGCTTTTAATGATCTCAGTAGCAAAGTCATTATCTTTAAATTCTACATTGAAAGCAAACTCATTTTCTGGTTTCACATTAGATACCTTGTACTTAATTTTTCATCCAATTTATTTATTTATTTTTAGCTTTCTACATTCATTTCCACAAGATTTTGAGTTACAAATTTTTCTCCCCATCTTTTCCCTACCCCCACCCCAAAATAGCTAGCCTACTCAATACCCTTTCCCCTAATCTGTTCTCTCTTTTATCCTCCCCCATACCCCTCCCCCTAACTTTCAAGTAAGGCAAGATGGATTTCTGTACCCCAGTGCCTGTGTATCTTTTTTCCCATTTGCATGCAAAACAAACAAACAATTTAAAAAAAAAAATATATATATATACACACACTTGTTTTGAAAACTTTGAGTTCCAGATTTTTTCTCCTTCTTCCTTCCTCACCCACCCCGAGTGGGAAAATAAGCAATTCAAAATAGGTTGTACATGTGTAGTTAACGCAAAACATTTCCATAGTAGGTATGTTGTGAAAGACTAACCATATTTCTCTCCAACCTATCATGCTCCTCACTTATTCTATTTTCTTGTTTGACCCTGTCTCTTTACAAAAGGGTTTGCTTTTAACTACCCTTTCCCACCAATTTACCTTCCCTTCTATCATCCCCCCTATTATCCCATTCTCCCCTATTTTCCTGTAGGGTAAAATACCAAATTGAGTGTGTCTGTTATTCCCTCCTTAAGCCAAATTTAAGGAGAGTAAGTTGTCCCATTCCCTTTTACCTTCCTGCTCTTCGCCTCCATTGTGACAGTTTTCTTTTGCCTCTTTTATATGAGATAATTTACCCTAATCTATTTCTTCCTTTCTCGTTTACTCAATCAATTCCTCTCTCATCTCTTAATTTTATTTTTTAGATATCATCCCTTCATATTCAACTCATCCTGTGCCCTCTGGCTATGTATACATGTACATACATATGCACACCCTCACATACATATTTATACACACCTAAACCCTCCTCTACATATATACATACATATATACATATATACATACATATAA
>CM053592.1:54831859-54874603 GCA_028646515.1 Pseudochirops corinnae
AAAGGGAGGGGAGAAAATTTGAAACTCAAGGGACTCTGGAACCAAATCTTGTAAACTAAATGTAAATAAATCAATTTAAAAATAAAAAAACAGTAATAATTATAGTAACGATGATGATGATGATGACAAAACAAATGCTGGGTAGCAGGATCAGGCGCCTAAAAAGTTCTCAGCAATCTGGAACGAGTGAAATCTATCAAAATAAAATGTAATGGAAAATTGAAAGTCTTGTAATTTGTTTAAAATCAACTGTACAGTTTGCAGAATGAAAATGGGCCTTAACTGCAAACAGTTAATGTGAAAAAACAGCAACAACACTGCAACAAAAACATTTAGTTGAATGCCAGCTTAGCACAAGTTAATGTGATGTGCCTACCAAAAGTGTCAATGTAATCTAGGGCTGCATTCACAATGGCACAGGGTTCAGACTGAGGGGATCATACTATCTACACTGCCCTGGTCAGACCTCATATGGATTACTGAGGTCAGCTGGGGGGTGCGAGGGTGGGTATCACACCATAAGGCAAAGAATAGTTGAGGGAAGCAGGACTATTTAGTATTAACAAGAAATCATTATATAAAACCTTAGATGACAAATACTAAAAATATTTAAAGGGTTATCATATAGAATTATTTTAAATGATACGATTTTTCTGTGTTGCTTCAAAGGAAAAGAAAAGAAAAACATTTGAAAAATGGGTAGAAATGATTGGGAAACAAATCTGACAGGAAAAGAAAGAACTGTTTTTCAGTTAGAGCTGCTCTCACAAAGAATGAGCTGCCTTGTTAATTAGGGAACTCATTGTCATTAGAAGTATAAAAGCAAAGGTCTGTTGAACTCTTGTTCCAAATGTTGTAGAGTGCATTACATCTGGGTAAAATGTTGAGCTCAGTGACCTATAAATTCCTCTCTGATTTGTTTCTAGAAGAAAACAAAAATGCTACATTAATAGGAGCTCTAATGATCATGACCATTCAATTTTGGTAACAAACTCTCTTTCAATCTAAGCTGAGACCAGAATCTGTCCTCATGACGCAGCTTTCCTCGTCACCCTTTAGAGAACTGATGGCACTTTCACTCACAGCCTTCCAACTCATTGCTCATGGTAGAGGAGTTGGAATTTTCCTTATTCTGCATTACTACCTGGAGCAGCAGTTCTCAATCTGTGGGTCGCGACGCCTTTGGGGGTCGAACGATACTCTCACAAGGGTCACCTAAGATCATCGGAAAACACCTATTTCCGATTGTCTTAGGAACCAAAACAACACTCCTCTGTCTATTTCCAGGCAGGTCCTCCCACATGCAGATACGCCCACATAGGAGTATTAAAGGGTTGCAGCATTAGGAAGTTTGAGAACCACTGACTTAGAGGCTCTCCTAACACTGTCACTTAGTATTAATGTTTATCATCTGAGTAAGAGTCTAGTGGCTAATGCCTCTGGGATACTCTTCTACTACACAAGGAGTCAGAATAGGCCTGAGATGAAATCCTAAAATAGACAGTTATTAGCATTGTGACCCTGGTCAAGTCACTTAACTTCTGTCTGTTTACAAAATGAAGATAATAATAATACCTAACTCCCACTTGTTTTGAAGATCAAATAAAATAATAATTAGAAAGCACTTCATATAGTGTGTGACATGTTGTTCAGTCATATCTGACTCTGTTTGACTCCATGTACCATACTGCCCATAGAGTTTTCTTGGCGAAGATATTGGAATAGTTTGTCACTTCCTTTTCCTGGGAATTAAGGCAAAGAGAAGTTAAATGACTTACTCAGAGTCACACAGCTAGTAAGTGTTTGAGGAAGGATTTGAACTCAGGTCCTTCTGACTCCAGGACTGCATTCTATCCACTGAGTCACCTAACTACCTCCACTTTTTACACTATACTGTTGGTCAGTTGTTTTAGTCACATCTGATTGTTCATTCATAAGATTTAAGATTTCCTTGGCAAAGATTCCAAACTGTCATTTCTGTCTCCAGCTCATTTTACAGATGAGGAAACCGAGGCAAACTGGATTAAGTGATTTGCCCAGAGTCATACAGCTCTTAAGTGTCTCCAGCTGTATTTGAAATCAGGAAGATGAGTCTTTCTGACTCCAGGCCTGGCACTCTATCCACTGTGATACACAATAAGAGCTTCATAAATAATTATATTTATACCCTTCCTTCCTTCCCTTTTCCCCTCCCTCCTCCTTCCTTCTCTTCCCTCTGTTCCCTCCTTCTCTCCCTCTTTTCTTCCTTCTTTCCTTTCTTCCCTATTGAGCTCATTCAACTCTACCCTGTCATTTTCTTTCCATTCCTTTGCCCCCTTATACTATTAAAGTTCTTGTCCTTCCTAGACTTAGCCACACATTACTCCTAACAACTGCTCCCTTTATTCCTACTTACATACTGGTGAAAGAAGATGAAGAAAATAATGAAATATTGTTTACTAGGTCTACTAAAAATTTATGTAAAAGAATCTCAACTAGAGTCAGTATGTTGCAGGACAATCCATTTAAAATATCCTTGATTGGAGGGCAGAGACAAGATGGCAGTGTAAAAGCTGGGACTTGCCTGAACTCTCCCCCCAAACCCTTCAAATACTTCTAAAAAGTGATTCTGAACAAATTCTAGAGTGGAAGAACCCATAAATAGAAAGAATGAGGCAGATTTCCAGTCCAAGACAACCTGAAAGGTCAACAGGAAGGGTTTGTTGCACTGGGCTGAGAGAGGAGCACAATCTAGTGCCAGCTACACTAGCTCAACCCCAGCCCCAGCAAGGCTGTATCAGGCCCCAGGGGACTGAATCACTGGCTGCAGTGGCAGTTTCTAGACTCAGCCCACAGACACCAGAGGCAACTTAGAAGGTCAGTTGGAAGGGTTTGTTGGAACTGAGTGAGAGAAAAGCACAATCCCATGAAAGTGTGCCAATATAGCCCTGGGCCCAGCTTGAGAGTGACTGAATCAGGAGCAGTAGTGGATGCTATAGCAGTTGCTACTTGTCCTGGAGCTATGATTCTGGAGTTTTCAGCCCAAAGAAAGGTTTGAGATTCATCTATTTTGGCTTCCAGGACCCAAGATGGCAGAGTAAGCAGTAAGTCACACTCACAGTCCCTTATGGACCTTGAAAAATGGAGAGAATTTTGCCTCAGGAAAAATTATGCAAGACTGGAGGCAGCAGAAAGATGGGGTCCAATAGTCTTTTAGCTTGGGAAGCTAGGTGTCTTAATGGGGAAGGTACCTCTTGCTATGGCTGAAGGGGACCAGTACAGGATGGGAAGTGTCCCAGTAAGATAGTGGCATACACAACCTCAGGAAAGCAGTGGGAGAACCTGATTCCTTAGGTGGTGGAGCAGGCAAATGCCAACACCAGGCACACACTAACCACCACCACCAGCTTCAGCTCTGCAGCAGATAAACTACCAGAACACTATAGCCTCCACCTGCTAGAACCTAAGGCCTGAGTACACAAAACCTGTAACCAGGCCCCTAGCCCTCAGCACAAGAATCATGGGCCAGTGCCCATGCGCTGTAGAAGCAAAGATCAGCTTTAAAAGCCAGAAAAAAAAGGCAAACAACACGAGCAAAAAGCAACAAAGAAACAATGACCATAGAGAAGTATCTTGGGGACAGAGGAGGTCAAAATACAAATTCAGGAGAGGACAACATGGTCAATATATACACATTCAAAACCTAAAAGGAGAATATGAATTGGTCTCAAGACCAAAAATCTTTCTTGTGGAAGAGCTCAAGCAGGATTTAAAAAGTCAAATAAGAGAAAATGAAGAAAAATTGAACAATTCCTTTAAAAATACAATTGGCAAAATAGAAAAAAAAAGCACACTGAAGAAAACAACTTCTTAAAAATTAGAATTGGCCTAATGAAAAGGAGGTACAAAAGCTAACTGAAGAAAACAATTTGCTAAAAATTAGAATTGGGCAAGTGACTCTATGAGACATCAAGAATTAGTCCAACAAAATCAAAAGAACGAAAAAAAATAGAAGAAAATGTAAAATATCTCATTGGAAATACGACTGACCTGGAAAATAGATCCAGGAAAGAGAATTTAAGAATTATTCGTCTCCCTGAAAGCTATGACCTGGACAAATAGCATGGTTAGCATCTTTCAACAAATCATCAAGGAAAACTGCCCTGAGATCCAAAATCAAAGGGTAATATAGCCATTGAAAGAATTCACTAATCACCTCCTGAAAGAGATCCCAAATTAAAAATGCCAAGCAATATTGTAGCTAAATTCCAGAATGATCAGATCAAGGAGAAAATATTGTACACCGACAGAAAGAAACGATTCAAATATCATGGAACCTCAATCAGGATTATGCAGGACCTTGCAAGCTTCTACATTAGAAGATCAGAGGTTTTGGAATATATATTCAGGAAAGCAAAGGATTTTGGATTACAACCAAGGTTCTACTGCCCAATGAAATTGAACATAATCTTTCAGGGGAGGAGATGATTTTAATGATATAATGGACTTCCAGAATTTCCTGATGAAAAGACCAGAGTTCAATGGAAAACTTAATCTTTGAAAAGAAAATTCAACAGAGACATAAACAAGAAAACAGGAAAGGGAAAAAAACAAAATATGATCTTCAGTAAAAGTAAAGTGTTCACATCCCTACATGGGTAAATGATACTTATAACTGCTGAGAACTATGTCTTTATTATGACATTTAGGAAGGATATACATAGAGAGAGAATATAGGTATAAGTTGACTACGATGCAATGATAAAAAAAAAGTTCAATTAAGTAGTGAAAAGAGGGGAACAGGAGAAGAGGAAAAGCAGGGGCAGAAAAGGGTAAATTGAAGAGACATAAAGACATATTACAGTAGAGGAAAAGAAGGGAGGGAGATGAGCATTGTTTGAACTTCATTCTCATCGGATTTGGCCTGAGGAGATAGTAATATACTTAGGTATAAAAATCTATTTTGTCTTATAGGCAGTAGGAGGGGAAAGGAGAAAGAAAAGTGAGAGAGGCTAAATGAGGGAGGGCAGATTAAGAGAGGTGGTGGTCAAAAGCAAAACACTAGTGAGAAGGGAAAGGGAGAAAGAAGAAAGAAAAGCATAAATGGGGGGGAGTGGATGGAAAGAAACATGTAGTAATCATAACTGCAAATGTGAATAGATTGAACTCTCACATAAAACAGAAGCAGATAGAATGGATTAAAAATCATTGTCCTACAATATCTTGTTTATAAGAAACACATTTGAAACAGAGGGATACACACAAGTTAGAGGTAAAAAGGCGGGAGTGAAATATATTATGTTTCAGCTGAAGTTAAAAAAAAAGTGTGGGTAGCAATCCTGATCTCAGACAAAGGAAAAAACAAAAACAGATCTAATTAAAGGAGAGAAAAAAGGAAACAACATCCTTCTTAAAGGCATCATATTCAAAGATGTAATATCAATACAAAACATATATGCACCAAGTGGTATAGCATCCAGCTTCTTAGAGGAGAAGTTAAGAGTTACAGGAAGAACTGAACAGCAAAACAATACTAGTGGGGGAAATCAATTCCACCTCCGCATCCCCAGAACTAGATAAATCTAATCACAAATAAATAAGAAGTTAAGACAGTGAATAAAATTGTAGAAAAGTTAGATATGGTAGAACTCTGGAGAAAATTGAATTGTATAGGAAGAAATGTACCCTTTTCTCAGTAGTAAATGGCACCTACACTAAAACTGACGATGTACTAGGACATAAACCCTCACAATTCAATGCAGAAAGGCAGAAATATTAAATGCAACCTTTTCACATCATGATGCAATAAAAATTATACCTAAGAAAAAGCCAAGGAAAAGAAATAACTTTATCCAAGTGAATGACCATAGAGAGAAAACATACCAAAATTCATGGAATGCAGTAATAGCAGTTCTCAGGGGAAGTTTTATAACTCCAAATGCTTACTTGAATAAAATAGAGAAAGAGGAGACCAATGAATTAGACACAAAACTAAAAAAAAAAACAAACTAGAAAAAATAATTTAAAATCCCCAGTTAAATACCAAATAACAAATACTGAAAAAGATAGATTAATAAAATTGAAATTAAGAAAACTATTGGACTAATAAATAAAAGTGAGTTGATTTTTATGAAAAAACAATAAAATTGATCCACCTTAAGTAAAATTGATTTAAAAAAGACAAAAGAAGATGAAAATACCAGTATCAAAAATGACAAGTGTGCAGTCACCACTAATGAAAGGGAAATTAAAACAGTGAATAAGAAATATTTTGCCCAAATGTATGCCAATAAATTTGATAATTTAAGTGAAATGGATGAATATTTATGAAAATATAAATTGTCCAGATTAACATACTAGGAAATAAAATGCTTAAATAATATCCATCTCAGAAAAAGAAATTGGACAAGATATCGATGAACTCCCTAGGAAAAAATCTCCAGGACCAGATGTATTTACAAGTAAATTATGTTAAACATTTGAAGAACAGTTAATTCCAACACTATATAGACTATTTTTAAAAATAGGCAGAGTCCTGCCAAATTCACTTTATGATGTAAATATGGTACTGATACCTAATCCAGAAGTAATAAAAACAGAAAAAAAATATGTAAGAATTTCCCTAATGAATATAGAGTCAAAATTTTTAAATAAAATATTAACAAAAAGATTACAGCAACTTAATACTAGCATAATACACTATTACCAGATAGGAATTATACCAGAAATTCAGGGTTGGTTCAATATAAGAAAAACTGTCAGCATCATTGATCATAGCAACAGCAAAATTAGCAAAAATCATATGATTATTTAAATAAATTCAGAAAAAGTTGTTGAAAAAATAGAACACCCATTCTTATTAAAAACACTAGGGAGCATAGGAATAAATGGAGTCTTCCTTAAAATGATAAGCAGAATTTACCTAAAACCATCAACAAGCATTATATGTAATGGGGGTAAGCTAGAAGCATTTCCATTAAGGTCGCTGGTGGGGGTGGATGTTGGGGGCAGGGGGTGAAAGAAGTATGTTCCTTATCACCACCGCTGCTCAATATGGTGCTAGAAACATTAGCTTTTGAAAAAAGGAGAAGAAAAAGAAGTTGAAGGAATTAGAATAGACAGAGAAGAAACAAAGCTATCACTGTAGACAACATGATGGTATACTTAATGAATCTTAAAGAATCAAGAAAAAAACTACATGAAATAATAAGCAACTTTTACAAACTTGCAGGATATAAAATAAATCCATATCAGTCATTGGCATTTCTATATATTACTAACAAATTCCAACAGCAAGATAGGAAGAGAAATTCCATTTAAAGTTACTATATACATTATAAAATATTTGGGGATCTATCCCTCAAAACAAACACAATTACAAAACACTTTTCATACAAATAAATTTGGATCTAAATAATTGGAAAAACATCAATTGCTCATGAGTAGGCTTGGATAATATAATAAAAATGATAATTCTGCTTAAATTAATTTCCTTTTTCAATGCCATACCAATCAAACTACAAAAAAATATATTATAGAGCTAGAAAAAATAATAAAATTCATCTGTGTATGGCAAGCAAAATAGGATTTTTTGCTGTTTTTATGAATTGAGTTTTAGCTAATCAAGAAAGTTTGAGCCTGGCTTTTGATTATATCAAGAGTCTTTGATTGGAACCAGTATACATTTTCTTGCCCTTAATAGGCCTTAGGCAGTTTGAAGAACCTTTCCTGCACTTAATAGGCCTGAGGGAATTTGAAGATCTCCCTTACACCTTAATAGGCTGAATGTAGTCACATGGGAGCTCACAGTGGGAGAAGCTTGCAAAAAGGGTAGAATAGGAAGGAGCATATAAGAATACAAGCAGAGCTGACAGCAGGCAGAACTGAGAGAGAGAATGTTTGTTACATTGGTGCTCAGTCTGTTGATCTGTGTTACTTTATCAGGCAGAAGTGCTGTCTGTTGTTCTCTGTTGATTCCTCAGACAGAAGAAGGTGAATTGAAAAGACAGTGCTGGTAATGTGTATAAATATTGCTGTAGCCCTCTTAAGCTTTCTTCTCATAGAAACAGAAGTTGCAAATAATGTAGAGTGGAGCTGTCCCTGTGAGTTAAGATGTGGAACAGGAGTGGAGAGATCCTTATGTGTGAATCCACTCAAGAGTTGGGAATGATCAGCTGTGAAGTTTGGAAGCCAGCCTGTGTCAAGATGATAGAGGACTTTACTTTGGATATTCTGTATTGACTGATGAAATTTGTAACTTATTGTGACCTAGGGTGGATGGTTTTGCACTTTCTGCTACCCTTTAAGGATGATTGACTTAAGGATGTTTGGAAGCCAGCCTCTAGTCAAGATGAAAGAGGGCTTTACTTGGATACTCTGTATTGACTGAGGAGATTGTAACTTACTGTGACCTAAAGGTGGATGGTTTGTCCATTTTCTTCTGCCTCTTAAGGATGACTATAAGATATACTGAATGATATGCTTTGTTTAAGATTATGTGGCTACTTTAGTAATAAGTTGTTATGTTTCCAGTGGGTCTCAACCTGTGGGTGGCGACTCCTTTGGGGGGTCGAACAGAATCGCCTAAGATCATTGGAAAACACATATTTCCTATGGTCTTAGGAACTGAGACTGCTCCTCTATCCATCTCCAGATGGTTCTGCCCACATGCAGATACACCCACATATAAGTATTAAAGGGTCTCAGCATTAGGAAGGTTGAGAATCACTGTATTATACTGTTGTGAATGTTACGCTTTAGTTTATTGCTGAGTAAATGGAGTTCATTATACTATGAAATTAGACACTGAAAGTTATTCATAGTAGCAGTCCTCAGGAAAGCTGCCATGATTGGTTTTACAATCTGGAAAAACAAAAGGCCCAAAAATTAAAGGGAATTAATGAAAAGAAATGCTAGGGAAGGTGACCTAGTCATACCTGATATTAAACTGTATCATAAGGCAGCAGTCATCAAAACTACTTGTTACTGGCTAAAAAACAGAGTGATGGATCAGTGGAACAGATTAGGTGCACAAGAATCAGTAGTCAATGACTATAGGAATCTATTATTTGATAAATCCAATCCTCTCCTGGGATAAAAAGTCACTGTTTGACAAAAACTGCTGGGAAAACTTGAAAATAGAACAATAGAAAATGGGCATAGATAATCATCTTACACCATACACCAAAAAGTCTAAATGGGTATACTATTTAGATGTAAAGACTGATACTATAAACAAACTGGAGAGCAAGAAGTAGTTTACCTTCCAGATTTATGGAGAATGGAAGAATTTATGACCAAACAAAAGATAGAGAACATCATGAAATGTAAAATGGATAATTTTGATGACCTAAAATTGGAAAGTTTTTGCCCAAGCAAAACTAGTGCAACCAAGATTAGGAGGGAAGTAAAAAACTTGGAAAGCATTTTTGCAACCACTGTGTCTGATAAGGGTCTCATTTCCAAATATATAGAGAACTGAATCAAATTTAAAAGAATATGAGTCATTCCCCGATTGAAAATGATCAAAGGATATGAGCAGGCAATCTTCAGATGAAGAAATTAAAGCTATCTATAGTCATATGAAAAAAAATGCTCTAAATCACTATTGATTAGAGAAGTGCAAGTCAGAATGTACTGCATCACACCTATCAGATTGGCTAACATGACAAAACAAGTAATGATGAATGCTGCAGCATATGTGGGAAAATTATGAAACTAATGAATTGTTTGTCAGTGGTGTTTGAACTGATTCAACCATTCTGGAGAGCAATTTGGAACTATACCCAAAGGGCTATAAATAGGTGCATACGCTTTGATCCAGAAATACCACTTCTAGGGCTTTATCCCAAAGAAATCATATAAAAGAGAAAAAAATTCACATGTAAAATATATTTCTAGCAGCTATTTTTGTGGTGGCCAAGAATTGGAAACTGAGGGGATCCCCATCAGTTGGGGAATGATAGAACAAAGAAATCCTGGAAAGACTTATATGAACCTTTGCTGAATGAAGTGAGCAGAACTAAGAAAACATTGTACACAGTACCATCCACATTATGCAATGACTTACTTTGATAGACATAGCTCTTCTCAGCAATGCAAGAATCTAAGACAACTACAAAAGACTCATGATGGAAAATGATATCCAAAAAAACTATGGAGACTGAGTGCAGATCCAAGCATACTATTTGCTCTCTCTCTCTCTCTCTCTCTCTCTCTCTCTCTCTCTCTCTATCTCTATCTCTATCTCTCTCTCTCTGTCTCTCTCTCTGTGTCTCTGTCTCTCTCTTTGTTTCTTGTTTCTTGTGGATCTTTCCATTGGTTCTGATTCTTCTTCATAATGACTAATGTAAAAAATATGCCTGTTATGAATGTATATGTAGAACCTGTGTCCTATTGCATGTAATTTGGGATGGGGTGTGCAAGGGAGGAAGGAGGAGAAAATTTAAAACTCAAAATCTCATGGAAGTGAATTGTAAACTAAAAATAAATATTTTTTAAGATGAAATTTATCTAATTGACTCACAACCCCACCGTAAACAGTAGTTTCCCCATATCTTTTCATCTCTCTCCAAAACTCCCATAACTTCCTTTACTGTCATCTTTCTCAGATAAGAATCTTATTTAAAATTTCATCTAAAAATGAGGCTATTCACAGAGAGCTACCTCTTTTCATCCTCATATCACATCATTCTGATGTCTTCCATCAGCGTCTTTTCCTTCACCCCTGTCTCCCATGAAGAAGCAGCACTTCTCCCTGCCAAGGCATATCCTCCTACATTCATAGACAATTCCTTTCTTTTTAGCTTTGCCAGCAAATTTTTCCTTCTATAATTCCTACTCTCCCATTTATCTTCAATCTTGTCCAGTCTATGGGCTGATTTCCTATTGCCTAGGGAAATACTGGTATCTCCATCTACCTTCAAAGAAACCTTCAGTTGGTGCATCTGTCCCCACTACCTATCAGTCTCTTATCATTTCTCTCTTTTGTAGCTAAAATTCTTCAAAAGTCTGTACACAATCATTACCTCCACGTCCTTTCCTCTCGGTCTCTTGTATTCTGGTTTCTTTCCTTATTCTTTAAGTGAACTTCTCTCTCCAAAGTTACCAATTATTTTTGACTGCCATTTTAGTGTCTTTTCTTAATGTCCATCCTTTTTAACTTTTCTACATCCTTTGTTTGTTAAAATCTTCTCCTCGATGCTTTCTTCTCTTTAGATTTTCATGGCACAACTCTTTCCTGACTCTCTTCCTATATAACAGCTCCTTCTCAATCTCCCTTGCTGGATCTTTATCCAGTTCACACTTACTAACCAAGGGTATGCCCCAAAGTTCTGTCCTGGGCTCTTGTCTCTATTATTTCACATCATGATCTTATCAGCTCCCATGGATTCAGCTATTGTCTCTATGCAGATGAGTCTCATATCTATTTTCCAAACCTTTATCTCTCTTCTGACCTTTAATCTCATATTTCCAATTGCCAATTAAACATCTCCAATATGTACCTTAGATAACTTAATATTCACATAGCCTAACATCTTTGAGGTGTCACACTCAACTTCTCTCTCTGTGTCTTTCTCTCTGTCTCTGTCTTTGTCTCTCTGTCTCTCTCTTTCCCCTTATTCAATTAGTTGACAAATCATGTTTTTTCTATCTTTAAAATGTCTCAAATACAACCACTCTCTCTTTATGACATTGCCACTATCCTGATGCAGGTATTTCTCACCTCAAGCCTTGATATTACAATAACCTGCTGCTGTTCTCCCTGTCTCAAGACTCTCTCTTCTCCAGTTTATCTTCCATTCAGGTGCCAAATTGGTGTTCCGAAAGTAGAAGCCTGACCATATAAGGCCCTTTCATTCAATATACTCCAGTGCCTCTCTATTGCCTACAGCAGCAAATACAGCTAAATCCTGATTTGTGTGAATAATGAATTATTCTGAGGGCTCACACTATTTAAATTACTATGACTTTTAAAACTTTCTATATCCTAGCCTCTTCTTATATTTCTAATCTTTTTAAAAAATGTTTTTCCCTTGAAATTCTCTGAAATCCAATGACCCTGGTCACCCACCATATTTGCTATTCCTCAAAAAAAAGACACTCCATCTCCCTGTTTGGGGCAATTCCCTGGCTGTTCCCCATGCTTGGAATTTTCTTTATCTCTTCATTTTCATGTCTTAACTTTCAGGTCTCAACTATAGTCCCACACTGCCCCGTGATATATTTCATTTACTTGAGACACTTATTGAGCATATTCTTTGTGCCAGGTACTGGGCTCTCTGCTTTGGATGATATCCAATATAGAAGAAAAGACAATTCCCTATCATTCAGTTATTATAATCTAGTAGGGGAGTTAAATATTTATTCAAATAATCACAAAAGGAAATCTGCATTAAATTTCATATTACTACTATTGACCTCATGTATTAAAGGAAAGAGAAATAGCTTTGGCTGATGATGATCCAGAAAGAAAAGCAGAAAGAAAAGAGAAAGGTTATCAGAGGTCAGAACTAATTGCGTCCTCACTTCTTTGTATCTAGTATGATATTTGCCAGACCTAGTAAGGAGCTCTCAAGGACATATGCTGCTTTTGGGGAACCTAACAACTAAATAATGAGGGCAAAAGTTAACAAGAAGGGAGAGTTTTAACAATGACTTTTTTGAAGTTTTCCTATGCACACAGAAAGACATGTAGGAAATTGTCGGGGAAAGTGAAAAAGTTCTTGAGAAAAACTACAAAAGGTAGGAAACAGTGTAGCTGATATCAAATTGAAAAGCTCAGCTGTTTCCTTTCCTGCAAAAGACTCCATTTTAACACAAAATAACATTGTTTATCCCTCATCAGAGTAGGGAATTGATTATATGACAGTAAATTCTAATATTTTAATATTACAGGGCTAAGGTAAATTCAATTTCTTAATCTCCTGTTAGCCATAATCTATTAAGTTTTGCAAATTTCCATGATTTGCTACTCTCCATTTTGGACTACTGTCAGAATTTCTAATGAGCTAATTTCAAAGGAGTCTACAAACTAAAGCTCTCTGTTATCATCCCACAGTTCTCTGTGCAGCAGCTTTTCCTGCCATAGAATTCACCCTGTGAGCATTCATTCAGAAAATGCCATCTTCATGGTAAGAAATTCCAGCTCTAACTAATGTAAGAAGAAAAAATAGCCTGTCCTGGTTGAGTAAGGATTTAAAAAGTACCAGTGGCTAGCCATAGTAAAATGAACAAGAACCATAAACGTGCCTGCTACTGGACACTGGTATATGGCACAGATGTAGGAGGGGATGGGTTTGGCACACCTACCTGTGCTATGTCATTCATGTCTTAGTGGTTTATCAAGATAATTAATTTTTAGGAGGGGGAAGAGAGGGGAGAAAATTTGAAACTCAAGGGATTGTGAAACTGTATCCTGTAAACTAAAAGTAAATAAAGAAATCAATTATTTTTAAGAAAGATAATTAATTTTGAAGAAAATCTAACAAGTCTAGATTTTGGATTTAAGACGGGTTTTATTGGCAGAAAACTTGTGGAAGATTGCAGACTGGCATCTCTTTTGCTATTTATATTCTTAGGAAATTGTCTGGGGCAGCAAGTGATTGTGACTTCCTCAGTGTCATTATCTAGTTTGTGTAGGAGTATAACTTGAAACCAGTTGTTTCTTACTCTTTGGCCATTACTGTCTATCCACTGCTTCACATTACCTTTTTTATGCTGGATTTGATATTTGCTGGTTTTCTGACCTTAGATAAATCACTTTACCTAATTGGCCTTCATAGTCATCATGAATGAAATAACAATAATCACTGTTTAATCACCTACTTCATAAAGTTAGTGTGAGGAAAAAATATAAACTTTAAAGTCTTTCATAAATGCTCTATTTATAATCTAGTATAGTTTTATCAGATAAAGTCTCAGTAGTTCAGTGATACTAAAAGGTCACTATGGTGTAGGGAAGGGAGGTTGGGACATGCTAAGTTAGTGAGCTATTCAGATGCCTTTTCTCTAGTGCTCATTAAGATCTTATTAAAGACAGCCACAATTTCAAAATTGTTCATTGTTCCTGCCAAGGAAACCAGTTTGATCTGAATTACTATAATAATAAGAGATAACTCATATATTTACAGATGAAAATATTTTAGCATAATGAAGCAAGAAGACAAATGATTTAAATGAACAAAATATTAAATAAAATATGAGGAAAATTCTATCTGATTAATTACATTATTAATTAAATCTTTATTGTTTTGAGAGTTTGCCTTTGGCTTGGGGCAGAGAGAGAAATTTAGATAAGAATCATTTTCTGCCTTCATGGAGTTTATATTCTAATAAAGGATATAACAATTACACAAATAGCTAAAACACACAATATGTGGTGGCCATCCATCTCAGATTCCAAATAATGTGCTTTGTGAAATTTGAATGAGATCAGTCCACCAGAGGAGATGAGAATGGTGTTTCATTGAAGAAGTGCCTTTCATGTTGAATGAGTAGGAATGCAGCAGGTAGAGAGGGAAGACAGGAGAGCATTTCAGTAGATGAATAAATTAATGATAAAGTACCTATTAAGACATTCTAAATACAGAAAATGCAAAACAGAGGTTAAGAACATTAACAACGATTTGGAGAGAAGAACACAAAGGGCATATTTGGGGTGGGGGTTGGCAGAGATTGCAGCCTACCCAAAGGTCAACAGAGAGAGACAGACACAGAGTGGGCAGAAGCATGTTGAAGCATATTACCAACAACGACCTTTCTGCAAAAAGTAGCAAAAAATTAATAACAGAGAGCCCAAGTACTGCACTTGCAAAATTTTAAAGGACTTAAAGATGGTGTTCAATGCATTAGGTAGACAGTCAGTGGAGTGAAGAACATGGACAAGAATTGCACAGCATGAGTAGGTGATAGATTGCAATCTGTAAAAAAGGAAGTAATACCCATATCAGTAAGATCAATTGCCTTCCAGGAAGAGATCCCAAAGAATTCATATGTAAAAGTTATTATATGCACCCAACTCATGAGATAAAATTGCACAAAAACTCACTGTCTTACAAAAATTAAAAAGAAAATGTTGGAACAAAAAGAATTGTAAAGTTGAGTGACTCCCTCTTATCACCATGATAAAATATGAAGTTTTGTTTTTGTTTTTTTTCCCTTTTGTTTTTTGTTCTTTTCCCTTTAAAGCTCTTCACAACTTGGTCCCTTCCTATTGCTCCAGTATGGTTAGACTTGACTCCCTGCCATGCACTATATGCTACAGTAATGATGATCTATTTACCATTTCTCATACACAGTGCTCCATCTCCCGTGTGTAGTCCTTTACCCTGAATACTCTTCATGCTTGGAATACTTTGCATCCTAATCTTTCCCCACCTTCAAATCTCTGGATTCATTTATGCCTCTGCTCAGTTGCTACCTTCTCCAGGAGATCTTTCCTGTTCCTTTGGCTGCTAGAGCCATTCTGCATTAAGATTATCTCTACATTTTGGAACAACTCAAATTATTAAGAAGTAGTTCCTTTTTGCTTTCCATATCTGCCTCTTTATAACTTCTACCTATTACTTCTATTGGGAACAGACAGGATTACTCTAATCTCTCTGATGTTAGTCATTCAAAGGAATCAAAATTGCCACTATGGATCCCTACCCCATGCCAAGTCTTATCTTTCCTGGTCTAAATATTTCCACTCTTTTACCTGATATTTCTGTGGTATGGTCTACAGTCATCTCACCATCCTAGTTGTCTTCTGATTGATGCCGTTCAACTTGTATTATTTGTGTGTGTGTGTGTTTGTGTGTGTGTGTGTGTGTTACTGACCAGTAATTAAACCCAAATCTTCCTGGAAACCATGAAGATATATTCTGATATTGATTCTGTTATATGTGTTCTGATAATATATATCTATAAAGACATACATATTCATATATATGTTATAAAGTCTCTTCAGTTCAAATAAAAACTTCCAGAGAGAAAACAATGTTTTTTTTCTTTATGTTTGCATCCCCAACACTTTTATTAAAGAATAAAATGACAACATTAAAAGAAATTGATAAGTGTTGAACAGTCTCTCTTTCCCTTTATAAATCTAGTAGATAAAAAAAAAAATTCTCTCAAAACTTATATCAGAGAAGGAGCCTTTCACGCAGAGAATACATTTGCTCCAGGGCTGTAGGGAGAAAAACACCATCATTATCTAAAAGTGTTGTATATTAAAAAAAGTTTCTATTAACATAAACCACACTGGTGAGGTGATTTCTTTTGTGAATGGAATGCCTTTGGCTGACATTATTATGACAAAATTTTTATCCTCAGACCTTATCCTAGTGATAGAATGTCTCCCGTTAGAACAGGGACAAAGGGACCTCCTTATTTTGATGAAACATCAGTTTAAAGCCACTGGCAAATACTTTAAGTGTCACACAGAATGTCTTGAATTATTAATAGTGAGCTTCTCCAAGTGCTCCTACTTGCAGATTACATTTTGCCATTAATTGAAGCAAGTCTGAAGACACTACAATGCCTCATCATTGAAATTCATGGCATCTTGCTCTCTCCCTCCCCTGTTGCAAAAGTGTTTGAAAAACACACCCAGACTCTGGACAGAGAGCCTGTTAAGTTAGCCCACTATCCATAAATATTATACATAAATATGTATATTAGACAGTTATGGCAGATTGACAATGAGTGAGTCCTGAAACAGAGTTGAAGGAGATTGGAAACAAAGACATTTGGGAAGTTGCACATAGCTTTCAATGATGCCCAATTTTAGGCTTATACATTATTCTTCTAGTGATATTTCAAACTATGGAACATTGCAGTTTTGGAAGATTCAAGAGTAACAAATCATCGCAATGCTATAGAAAGATACAGGTTGCAGCATGTAACTGAAGATGACTTGTACAGCAGAGGAGGCATTCATAAACATTATCAAGGACATCTGTGATCAGCATAGCCAGGCCACAGAGGGAGAACAGGAAGCAAAATATGGACAGTTTAAGAGCAGCACTAGTATTCCTGAAATACTGAAACAAGAAGGCCCTCTGAATAGTTTCTCTGAAAGATAAATGAGAAAACATGGTTAAACATTCTAAAGAATGAGAAGGTTCTGATATATATCAGTGAAGGGAGTAACTCATCTACTGAAATCACAGATACACAGATGTACCAAAGTGCAAAAGTGGCACTTGGGGAATCTGGAGCACTAAACAGAGAAAAGGAAAAGTGAAGAGTAGATACAGTGATCTTAGGTGAGAGAATCACAGAGGCACAGATATAAGATGTAATGTTTTAAATGGCTCAGGAATACTCTCAAATGTGTAAAACCTCTCACGGTACCCACTCAACACTTATGTGCCCTCAAAAGGGTGGGTATTCATGAGGGTGGCAATTGACTCTGGTTAAAAAGTAGTGAGATAGAATGAATATTATAAAGGAAGGTGAACCTGTTCTAATTAGGGGCTAGGATATGTAACTCTGATTATGTCATTTACTTCTAAATTGTACAGCCTTTGGTAATCTAATCAAAGAATTTATCCCCACCCAAACCTGTATAGAGCAAAGTGGGCTTTCCCAGTTTAAATTCCTTGTAAAGTATTGAGGTGAGTCCGAGCAAGATGGAGGAGAAAGTTAATTCAATCTCATTATCAGCAATGTCCTTCAGAGACTGAGTTTTCAAATGAAGATGTTAGATAAAGGGGGAAATCTATATCTCCCCAAATTATTGGTTATTAATAATTATTTCTCTCAAAGAATTAGAAGAAACCTCAGGCTCAATCTGCTCCAAATTAGTTTGGAACAAGAATACTTTCTTCAACACTATGAACACCACTGCTCATCATGTTTCTGTCTGAAGGTATCCAGGTAGTGGGTACACACTAGTTACCATAGGGGCCCATTCCATTACTGAATAGCTCAAATTCTTAAGTGGTTCCTTATAACTTTCCATATATGCCTCTTCACAACTTCTACCCATTACTCCTAGTTCTGCTCTCTGGGTACAAATGTGATCAATCTAATCTCACCAATACATGTGAGCTCTTCAAACAAATGAAAAATTACTATTATGAATCACCTCTCTCAACTCCAAATCTTTTATTTTCTGCTCTAAACATATCCAGTTCCTTTAAATGATATTTCTATGGCATGCTTGTGTGGAATGATCATTTCAACATCTTAGTTGCCTTTTCCTGGACCCTATCCAATTTGTGCGCATGTGTGTGTGTGTGTTTTGTGTTGTGTTACTTATGCATGTGTATGTGTGGTCCTGACCAATAAGTAAACCCAAATCTTCCTGGCATTTAGCCCTCTATTAATTATGCAATACTTCCTAAAGTTTGACTCCATGCTTCCTTATATTTGATGATCAGACCTTAACCGACTTATCAAATGTGGTTAGACCAAGATAGCACATAATGAATATTTTGCTTTCTCTTATCTGAATCCTATACATGTCCTTATGAAACTCAGTATAGCATTACCTTTACTCACTGGCATGCCTCACCATTGACTCCTTATGAGCTTGCAGGCCATTGAAACACCCACGTCTTTTTGGACAAAACAATTTCATATCCCTGCTTACCTGGCTGACATTTCTGAAGCTGATATTTTGAATGACAACATAAAATATTATATCTATCCTAAATATATTTCATCTTATTTGATTTAGCCTTCACTATAGCTTGTTAGAAGCTCCTATGCTTTGGGACTCCAACTAAAAAAGGAGGTGTAAAAGGGGATAATCATGGAGAGAGGACTTTGACTTAGGTTAAACACTCTTTGCACTTCTCTATGCATTTATATTTTGGAGGGGAGGTGGAGAGCATAGAAATTGAAACCTCTCATAGCTCAAAAGTGTAGAGAATAAGCAGATTTCCAAGAAAATGCAGAGGTATCACTGTCCATTGCTTAGTACATGATTCAACTTTTAAGTCTCCTAAGGCAGTGTTCAAACTTAAGCCCACATTATAATAGGCATTCTGTTGTTTGTTCTTCATTCTTAAAAAAAACAAACAAAGAAACCAAAAAACAAAACCAACAATGACTCTAGGAGAGTGATGTCTTGACTTATAAGTGATTGGAATTAAGTGAGGCAGAACAGTGCAAAGTCATCAGCCTCCCTCTCTCCTTCAGAGTCAAGTGACAAGACATAGGTCAGGACGACTGGCAATGGCTCTGGATGAGGCGGGACATCAACCTTTAGAAGCTAATGTCTTTCCCAGGCCTCAGTTTGTCTGAGGGAACACCTTAGTGTTTCATGGTTAAAGACCAGTTATGAATTGAGGTAAAAGATGGCCTAATTTGCCTTCATAAAAGACTCAATCGGTAGGAGAACACCATAAGCGTTTCTTGCTCGAACAGAAACAATAGCTATTTATACTCCCTCTGAGCCACCAAATCCAAACAAGCAAAAAGTGAGACTTGGGCTGGATCCATTATTGGTCAGTCAGTGAGAGCCAGAGTGATGTGGGTTTAAAAGCATAGTCAGGAAGCTTTTTGTGAATCCCAATGGGTTTTAAAATCAAAGCCTGGCTTTCTAGAATTTTGGTTCAAGGAATCACAAATGAAAACTGCATCAGAAAAAAGAGTTAATTGTCTCAATTTAAAACAAACAATGATAGAATAAATAAGTAGGGAAGAAAAAAATCTAGCCCCAAATCACAAGATACCTTGCAAAACCTAAGCAATCTTTAGACAGAGCATATACATATAAGGGTATGCCTTCCCACTTTGACAGAGAAGGTGGAGGAGGAAGGAGAACAGGTACTCTAAAAGGGTGAAGAGTCTCTTGGGGCTTTTGTTCAGTACTTCCTCTATTTAGATGTCTTATTCCAGTATCCATCTTTACCTACCTCTGGCTTTCTTTTCCCCCCTAAATAAATTCAATGACGGAATGTTCTCCTGCCCCAAAGATTCTGGTCATGTATACTTTTAAAACTAATTCCTGCTTATTTATCACATCAAATACAGGACAACAGCTCCCTTTGTTGCTATATCCACATTTTCAAGGGTGAAATTAACATTATGGCCAGTTAGAATGTTATCATCTCTTGTGCTTTGGACAGATGCTAATGTATGCCAAAGGCAGTTAGAGAAAAAACACAAAAAGACTCTGATGGAAACACAGCATTTTTTACTAATTAGACTGACAGGGATTTGTGAAAGATCACTCCATAACAGATACTTACATTTCTTCAACCAATTCAAATAGAATGTTTTCTCTCTAACTCAACACAGTGGTATTTGTGTGGCCTACTTGGCAGGACATTTAAACATTCTCAACATAGAGAGCTTAACTTTCGGATAGAGAACTATTGATAACAATGTGGGCTTTCCTTGCCTTTACTTTCATTTCTCCTACTCTTCACTGATGAGGGATTTTCCCTGAAACATTAAGAATTTTAAGTAATCATTAATTTGGGATATCCAACTCTGAGACAAAAAAATGCCATAGGTCAGCTAGGTGCCAGAGTGAATAGAACCCTAGCCCCAGAGTTAGGAGGACTTGAGTTCCAATCCAATATTACACACTTACCAGCTGGTTGACCCTGGGGAAGTCACTTAACCCTGTTTGCCGCAGTCCCTCATCTGTAAAGGGAGTTGGAGAAGGAGATGGTAAACAATTCTAGTATTTCTGTAAAGAAAACCCCAAATAGGGTGATGGAGAGTTGGATGTGACTGAAAGCAGCTCAACAACAACAACGACAAATCAATGGCCAACCTTTGTTTGACTCTTGACAAACACTATATATCTTTGCGTATTCAATAAATAATACTATTTCACTAGAAAAACAAAATATATCACTGTCATCTGATAATAGACTACTCCCCAATAAAGGGGAGTGATATAAATATAATGAGATCTTCAACAGGAAAAAATATTTAAGTTTTATACAAGTTAGCCATGGGTATACAATAGGAGTGGTGGTGGAGAAATGCAATGTATATAAAAGCAATGGGATTCATAAAGAGTAAAATTATAGCAAGCTTATATAGTTGTGCGTAGTGATATCCTCCCAGTTTGAAGGATTTTCCCCTGTTCATAATTATCTCATTTATTAGCATACACTAGCATATCACAGCTGAAAGTGACCCTAAAGATTTTCTGTTCCAATGCCCTTGATTTATCCATGAGCAAATTGAAGCCCAGAAAGACTAGCTAAAGTAAAAAACATCCTAGATGAAAAGACTAGAATTTGAAACCAAGTCTTCTTTGATTCCATATCCTATATTTTTTGCTGAAAAGGTCACATAGCTAGTTCATATTCACATCAGATGGTAAGTAGGGATACAAAAAGTTATATTATGTAGGCTCAAGGCCTGCCTTTGGCATGTACTGGCTGTGCAACCCATGGAAAATGCCTCTCAGTGCTCCCAGCAACTCTCAGGATGTTATTGTAGATCACTCTCTGGTCTGATTTGGTGCAGAGAGTTTCTGTTCTTCTATACTGATCTTTTCCCACACTAATGAAATCCATATGTGCCTCCTCAAAGAAGAAAATGGCAGTTAAGGTGGCACAGTAGATTGATTGCCAGGCCTGGAGTTAGGAAAAATTGAGCCTAAATCTAGCCTCAGACATTTTCTAGCTGCATGATCCTGAACAAGTTATTTAATCTATCTGCTTCAGTTTCTTTGACTGTAAAATGGGGATAATAATAGTACCTACATCCCAGGAATAATGTGAAGAAATGATGTTTGTAACTGTGTCTTGTACATAGTAAGTTCTTAATGATTGCTTATTTACTACTTCAAAATTGAGAAAGACCTGACTAACCTCATTTGTACAAAATGTTAGTGGCTACCTATAAGGTTATCCTCATTTCACTTATCCTTAAGTAAGGGATTAAGATTTGCCCAGGATCACAAAGCTAGAAAGTATGTGAAGGATTTGATTCTGGTGTTTTCCTAGGTGCATGTACAGGGCTCTTTTTATTATACTATGCTATATCTTGAATTATATTCACCATATTCCCATTCCAAGTATATTCAAGATAGATAGATAGATAGATAGATAGATAGAAAGAGAGAGAGAGAGACAGAAAGGATAGAGATATACATACATAGATGCATATATAAATACATATGTGTGTACATACACACACAAATACATTCGTTATGTATATATGTGTGTATGTGTATATATATGTATGTATATACATATATTTGCTTATATAATACATATATATATATGTATGTATGTATAATTTGCTTAGTACAGTACTTGGAACATTTTTTTAGTCCTGTCTGACTCTAACCCCATTGGAGGATTTCTTGACAGAGATACTAGAGCAGTTTGCTGTTTCTTTCTCCAACTCATTTTATAGATGAGGAAATGAGGAAAACAGGATTAAGCAACTTGAACAGACCCAACCGGCTAGTAATTGTCTGAGTCCAAATATGAACCAATAAAGATGAGTCTTCCTGACTCCAAGTCTAGCACTCTATCCACTGTTCTACCCAACTGCTTTGCTTGGCACTTAGTAAGAGTTTAATAAAAGCTTCAATAATTCATTTCAATTACTCAGAATTTATTTGAAATCCCAGTAAATTGCAATAGCCTCCCATTACCTTTTAGTGTTTGATAGCATAGTAAGATACAGAAAAACTTTTTTAAAAAGTAACAAATCTTAAGGTAAAGGAAAAATAAAATGCATCAGTTTAGTAGAGAATACTTTCCCAATAACTTTTGAGAATGTGGGCAAGCAAAATGAATGCTGGTTACTGCTCACCATCTCCAGGGACATAACAACCAGGAAAGAACGGAAGAGGAAGTGAGTGGTTCTCATTATGAATTTATCACAACTGAATAGTTTTTTTTCATTAACTTGAAATTTAAAGAAGAATATAGACTTTAAGCTATAATATTTCTCCAACAATCTAGAACAGCTTACTAAAAAATATAAAAAGCTTTAATAGCTGTCACTACAGAAAGTTACTGTGATGACAAGGAAGATTAAAACATGCACTCAGAAGAAGATAACAAAGTCAAAGCCTCCAAGAAAAATATAAATTGGTCTCAGGCCAAGGAGGAGCTTGAAAAGGATTTTGAAAATCAAGGAAGAGAGGGAGGAAAAATTTGTAAGAGAAATGAGTGTGATACAAGAAAATGATGAAAAACAAGTTAACAGTTTGGTAAAGGAGAAACAATAGAATGCTGAAGAAAATAACATCTTAAAAACAAATTATAAGAATATTATAGTTCTTTAAGAAATGATGAGCAGGTGGATTTTAGAAAAACCTTGGAAAGACTTAGGTGAGTTGATGCTGAGTGAAGTGAGCAGAACCAGGAGAACATTATACACTGTAAGAGCAACATTGTACAATGACCAATTTTGATAGATTAAGCTCTTCTCAATAATGCAATGATCTAACACAATTCCAAGGGACATATGATGAAAAATGTTGTCCACATCCAGAGAATGAAGTATGTAATCTGAATGCAGATGGAAGCAAACCATTTTCTCTTTTTTGTTGTTTTTTCTTTCCCTTGTTTTTCACTTTTGATCTGATTCTTCTTCCACAACATAAGTAATGTGAAAATATTTTCAGTATTATTGCATATATATTTTGCATACCAGATTGTATGCTGTCTTGGGAAAGGACCCATTGTGACATAAGCTATCTATCTCCAGGGAGAGAACTGATTAACTCTGAATGAAGCACATCTTTTTTTTTTTAACTTTCCTCTTTTGTTGTTTATTTTGTTTGTCTTCTATTCCAACATGGATAATACAGAAATATGTTTTGCATGATTTCACATTCATATCTGAGATCAAATTATTTGCCTTCTTAAGGAGAGGGAACTGTCAGGTGCATAGATGGGGAGATAATTGGGAAATTAAATCTTAAAAATGGTAGTTTTTTACATTTAATCGGGAATTATTTAACAAAATAACTAATTAAAAATAAAATATAGACTCTCTATTCCTTCATAATCTGACCCTACATTATCATTAAAATCTAATTATATATTACTATGATTTGCATATGATTTTTTCAGCCAAACTGGCATATTTATCACCATACACAAATTACCATCTCTAGCATCTGGAAACTTGAAAAGATTGTGTATCATTCCTGGAATAGGCTACCTTCCAACCTGTACCTCTTGGAACCCTTTAATTTCCTTTAAGGTTCAATTTAAGTTGTTCCTTGTATATGACAACTTTCCTTATCTACTATTCTTGATATCCCTAATCATGTTATCTTGCTATCCCAAATCTCCCAAATTTTATATGTATTTCTCCTGCATTAACTTCTCTGTGAATTTGTCATTCCATAGTGAAATGTAAACTCCTTAAGAACAGGGACTGTCTCAGTTTTGTATTGTAACCAGGAGAGTAATTACTGCATAGTAGTTGCTTATCACATGCCTGATTGATTGATTTAGTCTTCTAGATTCTCTTATAGTAAGAATGTAAAACTCATTTCCTCCATTGCTACATATACTCATTGGTTACTGGAGAAAGATCTCACGTATAAAATACAAACAGCTAAGTTAATACTTAAAATTAATTTTAAAATTAAGTTAATACTTAAAAACTGTGATACTTATCATCCTCTGCACCCATTTCCACCACTCTGACTCTAGTGCTACAGAAACAGAAAGATACCACCCACGGCATAGAGGAATTTTGTATTCTCCTTTGTTCTGTGGATTTCTATAACCAAAGACATCATCACTGGGAGACTGGCCTCTTGTTGAAAAACCTCAAGCCTTAGCTAGACTGATCCTCAGGAAAAAAAATAAAAATAGAAGAGATAAGGACTTTTACCTGGATCATAAATTTATATTCATTACACTTTAAGATGTCACTTGATAATATTCACTAAAATCTTACTCCAATATCTCATCCTAATATAGATAAGACCCTGAACTATCACAAGCTATGTCAGGTACATCCAAACTGGAACAGCTTTGAAAAGTTGCTTAGTAACAGACCAACCTAGCCAAATTCAGAGATGTTTCTTCTATCTAACAAACAATAAGCACTGATCAAGAATCTACTGTGTAAGACTGTGTTAGGTGTTGAAGATAGAAATACAAAGGATGAAACAATTTCTCTTCTCAAGGAATTTGCATTCTAATGGATGAAGTGAGTCTATCAATAATCAGAAGCAGAATAAGCACAAAGATAATGTATACAAATAAATACCAATTAAATGAGAGCTAGTTTGAGAGGGAGAGAGCTAGTAGATGATGGGGTCAGGAAAAGCTTCTTTTAGTTGGTAGTAATTGAACTGAGCCTGAAAGAATTCTCTAAGGTAGAAGTGAGGAGGGGAATGCACACCAGAGATTGGAAGCCAGAGGCATCTATTGGAACGGCACAGAGAATAAAGATAATGTCATATATGAGAAGCAATGAGAAGGTCTGGCAATAGGTGATGGAATCTTTACCACAAAAACTAGCAGTACCATCTATTAATATATGGAGCATGTATCTACATGGAAGAAACAATGGATCTTCTGAAGTTTTGAAGTATAGAGCAATCATTGCTTGGTAATACATAATGCATTCTTCTAGTTATATGAATCTTAGGTAACTTCCAGGTCCAAAATTTGACTATACCATTACCTTTGGTTAGTCACTACCTTTGTCTGGGCCTCAGTTTTCTCAATTGAAAATGAGCAAATGGGTTAGATTAGATCATTTTCAAGGTATGGGTTAGCTCTTTGATAGGTCAGCTTTGGCCTTAAATTGTAAAATTCCAGGTCTCAACAGCACTTCTCAGACATCTTCAGTCCAGTGGTTTCTACCCAGACTCTTGACTCCAATGCTTCACCACAGAAATTTGCATTCCACTCCTAAGACATTGTCAGGTTTTGATGGGCCAGTCATGGCATTACCTTGCTATCTTTCAGGCTTCCACAACACCTTCTAGACATCTCCAATCATGTCACCAGGTACTTTTGCAGTTTTCCTTCATGTGTCCTTCTTCCCTATTAGACTATAACCTCCTTAAGGACAAAGACTATCTAGCATCTTTTTATTTATATCTCCTCACATAACACAACTCTTGGCACATGGTAAGTGCTTAATAGGAGTGTAACCTACTTTTATCTCTATCTCTTAGCATCTCCTGAGATGAATTATGAAAATGATAAAACTGTATACTTTGAATAAAGTCCAATATCACAAAACTGATTGTGGAGGATGCTAGTATTTCCTAAGAGTATCTGGGTCAGAAGCCAGCAATTCTATAAAAAAGATATTTTCTAAGTTTGGGTGTTGCCAAAGGGAAGGTGAGAGTACAATTAAATGTGAAATATTCAAAGCTATTTGGATTTTAATCTTTTATATATAAGTTGAACCTAAAGGTTATATTTTGATACAATAATTATATATTCTATAAAAACAATAGATGTTCTCTGACACTCAGAAATGTATTGTCTAAATCAGTAAAACAAAAACTCAAATAGAAATGGATCCCTGTGCTACATAGTGACTTAGAAAACCACAGATTAACTTTGTCTACATTGCACTGTATTTTTACTAATTTTGTTTATTATTTCACAATTACATTTTAATCTGGTTCAGGCAACGCTCCCAGAATTTAATAAATGCGATCTAAATGAAAGAATAGAGGGAACATTTTGAAAATGTTTGCACTGATAAAGATACTGTAATAGTAATGAAATTTGAAGATCCCTTTGTATCAGAAAGCTGAGAGATACTTAGCACCTAGTTTCAAATTAAGCCTCTGTTAAAAAAAACAGAAAGTTTGATCCCCTGTTGCTGATGTAACAGGAAGGAGCTGAACAGAGAGAAGCTATACCATATTTAAGGAATAGCACAAGCTGGACAGTCAGAACTTCTTGGGACAAGCATCTGGAGGCAGAGAAGCTGCTGCTAAAGAAAGAGAGAGAGAGAGAGAGAGAGAGAGAGAGAGAGAGAGAGAGAGAGAGAATTTCTCATTGAGCATCTGAAGGCTGGGCTGCTGCTGTTGAACTGGAACTTCCACGGAAAAAGTGATTTTGATTTCGAGAATGGGAGAAAGTCATTTTGATTTTTAGAAAAGAGTTGCTGAAGGCTACTGAGGGCCAGCTGGAGCTGCTGAGGACTTCCAAGGGCCAGTTAAAGCTGACAGAGGAAGCATGACTGTGGTGTTGGTACTTTGTCTGCCTGTGGCTCTGTTAAGTTTTCTCTTCCCAGGAACAGAAACTGTGAAGGACTTGAGTTGGCCTGGAAACTGTGAGCTTCAGTGTGGAGTGGGAACTGCATGGAGAGCTGGACAAGGAACTGGGAGTTATCTGCCTTTGAACTCAGGTGACAGTTTAATGGATTCAGGTAGGAGCTATCTGTCTTCCAGTCAAGAGGAAAAAAAAACCTATCTGTGGATACTGAGTAGTGACTGATGAAATTGTAACTTACTTGTGACTGAGGGGTGGATGGACTATGTATTTTCCACTACCCCTTAAGTGCATACTGAATAGTGACTTATGACTGAATAGTAACTGATTTGTAACTTACTGTGCTCCATGGGTGGAGGATTTTGATCTTTTGTACTTTGTGTAAGGATGATTGAATGATTGAGTTACTAAATGATTGTACTTTGTTCAAAACTATGTGACCACTTTGGTGAAAACTGTGGCCATTTTAGTGATAAGTTGTTGAGTTGTGACGTGGTGAATGCTGTATTTTGATTTTCTGCAATAAGTTGCAACATTGTGAATACTTTGCCTTGATTTTCTGTGAATGTTTTGCTCTGATTTGTTATTGAATAAATAGGGAGTTTGCTATATTATGTAATCAAAATCTTGAAAGCTATTCACAGTAGCAGCCCTCTGGAAAGCTGCTCATGTGTGGCTTTACAGATACCAGTACTGATTCAGGAGTTTAAGGACTTTGATTCAAATTCCACCTTTAATGCTGATGATCTGTGTGAAATTCACAAGGACACATGAAGGAAAACTGCAAAAGTACCTGGTGACATGATTGGAGATGTCTAGAAGGTGTTGTGGAAGGTGCTGAATGATCTGTGTGACCTAATTTAAACTTACTGGGCTTCAGCATCCTCATTCTTAAAATTAAAAAAAAAATGTAAACAGGATGGCTTTGGAAGTCCTTTCTAGATTTATAATTCTATGATCCGCCCAGAAGAATGCTGTGACCATTTTTCCTATTTTGGTTTGGATCTATATAAGGAACTCCTGGTGAGGAAATCCTTCTACAAATGAAGACCAGCACTTGGCTTTTCAATGTACTATGTTATAGAGAGACCTGGATCCCATAAAGAACAATTGACTGTCCAGAGGTCTCACAGACACTTAAACATAGTATTTGAACCCAGATTTTCTTGACCTTAGTCCCAATATTTCTACTCAGATTTGGCCATTGTCAGTGTTTTATAAGTGACTGCCAAATAAATTAATTGCAAGTATATAAGTGTTAAGAAGGATGAAAGAAAAGAGATGAACAATGTTATTGGCAATATTAAAATATTTCTGTGAAGGAGGTCAGCTGTAAATAGGGTTTTGGAGAAAAGCCACATAAAGATGATGCAAATAGCATATATAATTTAATAAAAAGTACCTAAGGAGTATGGAGTATGGGAGGAAGTCAATAGATGTATTAAGTTAGAGCAGAGATCTAGGAAGGAAGTAATGAGAAGAGCATATCATTTAGCCAGTGTCCAGGGTGTTAACAGATATTATAGTATTATACCCCATAGGCCAAAGTTAGCTCCAATTATGAGCCTTAGGATAGGAGATGCTCTCAAATTTTGCTGGTGTAAAAAAAAGAACTTTTCTTTTAAAAATATGTTACCTGAAATGCTTCAAAGTGATTCTCTTCTCCCACTCTCACCTTCTTGCCCTTAAATGTATGATATAATATATCTAAGGTAGAATTTAAACTATAGTTTACTTCAGATGAAACTTCAAAGTGGCAGTTAATTTCCAGCATCCTTTTCTCTCCTATATAAATAACCTCCCTGGCTTGTTACCCCAGCAACATATACACATGCTTTCAAGTTTCTCTAGTTGCCTCTGTGATCACCCTTTGTTGTCTGCCCTCCTAAACAGTACTTTGTTTCTAGATCTTTACTAGCTGTCCATCTCCTAGAAAAATATAATATTCCTTAACATCCTACTAAGATTTTAACTATGTTATCTGATAAATTGATTCACTCAAAAATATTGTTCCTACTCCAAGTGAGTCTACTTTGTTTTCCCTTTTTCTGGAAGCAAGCTCCAAATCTAGATTAGCTGGAGACAAGGCCTCTAATGGTTTCTAACAGACAAAACCTCTTTTTTTAAATAATATTGTGGCACAATATAAAGAACCCTGGTTCTAAGGTGAAATGATGGGAGTCCATATCCTGATCAGAACATATAATACTTTTATTACTTTGAGTAAGTCACTTAACCTCCATGAACTTCAGCTCCCACATCTGGAAAACGAGAAATTTTCAAATAAACATGGGCCACAGTGGATAGAAGTCTGGGTCTTGAGTAAGGAAGACCTGAATTCAAATTTGACCAGACACCTACTCTTTTTCTGACCCTGGGCCAGACATGTAAATCCAGTTAAGTGTACTCTATTCTCTTCAACCCCAAAATGGAGATAATAATAGCATCTACTTTCTAGGACTCTTGTGAAGATCAAATGAGAAAATATTTGGAAGGTGCTTAGCATAGTGCCTGTCACATTAGCAGGTATTTAATAAATTCTTATTTTCTTTCTTCATACATCAGATTTCCAACAAGCCAGGCTAGTAGGTTCAAAGTTTAAACTACAATAATCACTCATAGACCATAACATCCAATTAAAACCACTTTACTAATTAAAACAAAAAAAACCCCCACAATTTTAAAGAGTAAAAAGGACATTAACCACTAAGCTCCTAAGTAGTCCGTAAGTTAACAAGCATTTGTTAAATGTTTACCAGGTACCAGACATTGTTCTAAGTTCTGGAGATATAAAAGAAGGTAAAACCAATCTTTGACCTCAAATGACATCAAGGAGTTCATGTTTTAATGGGGTACACAATATGCAGACAATTACATACAGGCAAGATATTTAAAAGGTAGGTTAGAAGCAATCTCAGAAGGAAGTTAACCATATTGGGGGGAACTGGAAAAACTTCTTTTAGGATGTAGGGTTTGAGCTGACTTGTCACTTAAAGGAAGCCTATAAAGTTATTACTGGTATTTGGAGTTCTGGGATTGCTCCTCATCAATTCTTTTTCCTTCTTTTGCTAGGCATTTTATACTTCATCCCACTTCCCAATAGTAAACTTCCTTGGCTCTGCCAAGGAATGATGAAGGAGATACAAAATGAAAGGAAAATTGTTTCTGCGTCATGGGGGGAGCTGCCCCTCCCCTGTGACAACCGAGCTTTGGCTACAGGGTTAGATTAGATGTTTTTTGAGATTTCCCCTTGTCCTAAATTTTGCTTAACTTGTTGATTACTTATTTCTTCCTTTTATAAAATTATCCAAATTCTGTTTTTTTTCCCATCAGGAAATTAGTCAAATGGAATCTACCCCTTCTTTTTATTCTTTTTTCCTTCCTTCCTTCCTTCCTTCCTTCCTTCCTTCCTTCCTTCCTTCCTTCCTTCCTTCCTTCCTTCCTTCCTTCCCTCCTTCCCTCCCTCCTTCCTTCCTTCCTTCTTTCCTTCTTTCCTTCTTTCCTTCCTTCCTTCCTTCCTTCCTTCCTTCTTTCCTTCCTTCTTTCCTGTGTGTGTGTCTTTGTGTGTGTGTATGTGTGTGTCAAATATTTCTATACATCAGTGGGTCTAAACTTTCCTAATGCCGCGACCCTTTAATATAGTTCTTCAAGTTGTGGTAACCCCCAACCATAAAATTATTTTCATTGCTAATTCATAACTGTAATTTTGCTACTGTTATGAATTGTTTTTTTAAACAAATTCATTTATTTATTTTCTTGTTTACATCATTCATTTCCATGAGATTTTGAGTTACAAATTTTCTCCCATCTTTCCCCTACCCAACTACCACAAAAAGCCATTCTGCTGTATAACCCCTCCCCCAATCTGCTCTCTTCTATGTCCTCCCCCTCTCCACGCTGACTTTCTGGTAAGGCAGGATGGATCTCCCTACCACAGAGCCTGTGTATCTTAATTCCAATTGGATGTAGTTAATAATAATAATGATAATAATAATTAATAATAATATATTAACATTTGATTATAGAAGTTTAAATTCTAGATTCTTTCTCTTCCTCCCTCATCACCCACACCCACTGAAAGGACAAGCAATTAAATACAGGCTGTACAAGTGTAATTACACAGAACCTCTCCACAATGGGCATATTGTGAGAGACTGATCATATGTCCCTCCTTCCTATCCTGCACCCTCTTGTCCTATTCTCTACACTGTCCCTGTCCCTGTCCCTTTACAGAAGTATGTACTTCCAGCAAACCTCCCCCTCCCCCTCCTCTACCCTCTATTTTCTCAATTCTCACTACCATTACCCCTACACTCCTGTGTGGCAAGATACCCAGTTTAGTGTTTATGTCATTCCTTCCCTAAGCCAAATTCAATGAGGGTAACGTTGACCCTTTCCCTTTTGCCTTCCTGTTCTCCCCCTCTATTGCAATAATTATCCCTTGCCTCTTTCATATGAGATGATTAAACCCATTCTGTCTCTCCCTGTCTCCTCTCATTCTAATCCTCTCAAACCTCAGAATTTCACATTTTAGAGTATTGTCCGTTCCTATTCAATTGATCCTGTGCCCTCTAGGTGCTCATATATACACATATTCAGATATGTGTTAGTATGCATATATAAACCCTCCTCTATAGACATATGTGTATGTATATGTATATATACATTTGTATTCCCATCACCTATCCTCATACTGAGAAAAGTTTCATAAGCTATAATTATCACTTTTCCATGCTGGCATGTAAATAGTTCAACTTTGATAAGTTCTTTATGAATTCTTTTCCATGTTTACCTTCTCATGCTTCTTGGATTTGAGTGTCAAATTTCTTTTCAGTTCTGTTTTTTTTCAGCAAAAATGTTTGAAAGTCCTCCACCTCAATGAATGACCATATTTTCCCCTGGAACACTATACTCAATTTTGCTGGGTAGGTGATTCTTGGTTTTAATCCTAACTCCCTTGATCTCTGGAATATTATATTCCAGGCCCTTAGGTCCCTTAATTTAGAAACTGCTAGATCCTGGGTTATCCTAATTGTGTTTCCACAGTATTCAAATTGTTTCTTCTTGGCAGTTTGTGGTATTTTCTCCTTGATCTGGGGACTCTGGAAACTGGCTATAACATTCCTACGAGTTTTCTTTTTGGGATCTTTTTCAAGAGGTGATTGGTGAATTCTTTCAAGTTTTATTTTGCCCTCTGGCTCTAAAATATCAGGGAAATATTCCTTGAGAATTTCTTGAAGGATACTTTCTAAGTTCCTCCTTTGATCATGACTTTCGCGTAGTCCAATAATTCCCAAATTGTCTCTCCTGGATACACTTTCCAGGTCAGTAGCTCCTTGAAGGAGATATTTCACATTGCCTTCCATTCCTTCACCCATTTGGATCTGTTCAACAGCATCTTGATTTCTCATAAAGTCATTTGCTTCTATTTGCTGCAGTCAAATCCTGAAGGAATTATTCTCTTCACAAAACTTTTGAGATTCTTCCTCTATCTGGCAAATTTGACTTCCCAAGGCTTTCCTCTCCTCATTGGTTTCTTGGGCCTCCTTTGTCATTTGACTTAATCTATTTTTCAAGGTGTTATTTTCTTCAGTCTGGTTGTCAACTCTCTTTTCATGATTTTCTTGCATCATTCTCATTTCTCTTCCCAATTTTTCCTCCACTTCTCTTATTTGGTTTTCAAAATCTTTCTTAAGCTGATCTATGGCTTTTAGGAAGTCTACATGTTGCTTGGAAACTTTTGGTATGGGAGTTCTGACTGTGTTGTGTTCCTCCTGCTCCATGCTTTGATCCTTATTGTCCCCAAAGAAGGAATCTAGAGTTCAGTTGCTGTTCTTATTTTGCTTCCTTTTCCTGCTCACGTCACCAGTTAATTACTTGATTTTTTAGCTCTTTGGAACTCTGCTTCCAGAGGAGAAAGCTCTGTCCCAAATTGTTCTGACTTTCCCAGCTGCCAGAGCTATTGGGAGGCTGCTGCAGCCCCCATCAGCTTTGGCTCACTGAAAACGACCACCGCCCAAGACCACTATCTGGATCCAAGTGGCTCAACACAAAAGCACTTAGCCTCTGAACATCGCTTGGCCCCCCTGCAGTGATCAGGCTGGTAACTCTGAAGCAGCCACATGGAGGTGGCTGCAGGGCTGCCCCTTCTGTTACTTCCTTGCCCTGGAGGCAGTTTGGCCAGACTGCTTTTCTCCCCCAAGTTTAGCTGAGTTCCACTAACCTTTCACTTAGTCCTTGTTTCTTATGGCTTGATAATTCTGGAAACTGCCACAGCTGCTGTCGATCCACTATCCTGAAGCTCCAGCTACAGCTTGTCCTGGCTGCCCTGGGGCCAAGCTGCAGTTGCAGGCTGGGCTGTTTTTGGCTCCCAGCTTGCTGCAATGAGCCCTTCTTGCCGAGCTGCCTTTAGTGGGAGATTTGTTTTTCTGCATTTTTGTGCAATTTGGAGTCCTAAAATTTGTTTAGAGTCCTATTTTATAGGTATTTGAGGTGGCCATGTGGGAGCTGCAGAACCTTGTTGCTTCTATGCTGCCATCTTGGCTCCACCCCCTATGGTTATTAATCATAATGTAAATATCTGATATGCAGGATGTATTTTCATTGTTACAAGTGGAAAATAACCCACAAGTTGAGAACTGCTTCATACATATTTCTAATTATTGGAAATAGATGCAGATGTCATCTTTCTTCATATGTTCTTTAAGTTAATTTGGGTATTTAGAATACCACTTTGCTCAAAGTCATTCTTAAAACATTATTGCTGTTACTATTTAACAATGTTCTCTTGGTTATGCTCATTTCACTCTTCATTATTTCATGCAAATTTTTCTATATTTTTCTCATTGTTTCTTAGAGCACATTAATATTCCATCACAATCATATAATACAACTTGTCCAGCCGTTCCCAAATTGGTAGACATCAGTGCAATCTCCAGTTCTTTGCAAACACAAAGAGAACTGCTATAAACTGTTATACATTTCAGAACATGTAAGTTTATTGTTTTCAAGTTGTTCATTCAGTTTTTAAATTTTTTTTATCTATATACAGTTTTCAACATTCACTTCCATAAAATTTTGAGTTCCAAATTTTCTCCCCATCTTTCTTCTCTTGGAAACCCCAAGATGACCAGGAATTTGACACAGGCTCTACACATACATTCATATTAAACCCATTTTCACATTAGTCACGTTGTAAAGAAGAATCAGAACCAATATGGGAAACCATAAGAAAGAAGGAACCAATGAGAGAGAGAGCAAGAGCACAAATAATATGGTTCAATCTGCGTTCTCCATAGTCCTCTCTCAGAGCCTTGCTTTGCTAAGAAGAGATAAGTTTATCAAAGTTATAGCACATTGTGGACATTACTCTGTACCATGTTCTCCTGGTTTTGCTCACTTCATTCACCTTTAGTTCATTCAGGTCTTTCCAGGTTTTTCTGAATTTGGCCTGCCCACCATTTCTTATAGCACAATAATATTTCATTACATTCATATACCACTACTTGTATGGTCATTCCCCAACTGACGGGCATCCCCTCAATTTCCAATTCTTTGCCATGACAAAAAGGGCCACTATAAATATTTTTGTACATGTTGGAATTATTTTTTTTTAGTTTTGTTGTCTAAATCTTTTCCTAAAATGAATTGATTTACTTGATCATCTTCATTTTTGATCTTACATTTCTGAATTTTTACATTTTTTTTATTCTTGACTTTTATACTTCTTTATTCTATCTTTAGTCATATCCGTTTTGTACTTGAACTTCTAAGGTACCCATTTTGAATTCCTTTTTCTAGACATTTTCTTTAATATTATCTCATGGTTCTTTTGCTTTAGCTTCCTTTCTTCTGTTGTGACTCACTCATAAAAAGTTCAATCCCTACAATACTTAAAGAGAATAGAATTGTTCCTCTAGAATAGGAATTATTACAGTTTCCTCCATTGTTTTAACCAAATATTTTAGTCTTTCCCTTTGCATTTTCACCCATTCTTCTATGGAACCTCTTGAGAGGCTGCAGGAATTATTTTCCCTTCACTGTTCACTTTTCACTTGAATAGAGTATATCACATATTCCCTGCTATCATTTTCCCGACATTTCCTCTTTAATTCACTTTTTATTTTGCAATTTAGTCCCACCAAAAATATTTTGTTAACCTGCAAGTAGAGTGTTCTGAGGTTAAGTTCATGATCTCTCAGGCTTATTTCTCCATGATCACTTCCTTTGTTTGACTTTTGCTTTTATCCTTATCTCCTTGTGCACTTTTCGAAAGAAATCGCTTGTTGCTATTCTGTTGTTGTTTTTTCCCCTCTTTTTATTAGGAGGGAAGTTTTTTTTTTCTTTGTCTGCGACTTTTTTGGTTATAAATTTTATTTTTCTTGTGTTTTTATTGTCAGGGAGTTTTGAAAAGCAAACATTTTATTTGGTTCTGATTTTCTTTGTAGGAGAACTTTTTTCATTAATGTTTATGCTCAGGCTCACAGGGTGTATTACTTTGTATTGCTTCTGAGTGTCTTTGCTCTTCAAAACACATTTTTCTATTTCTGCAATGATTTCCTGTGGATGCAGAAAAATGTTTAAATTTCCCTTCCTTTAAAATTTAAGGTTCATTCTCCTGGCTGCTTATCACATTTTTTTGTTTATCATTGAAATTGTTAAATTTAGCTGGAATTATTCTATTTAGCTATTACGTATTTTGGAGTTTTCACCATACCCCTTCCACCCTCCACCAATCAGTGTATCCTTTCCATTGATACTTTGTTTTCTGTATTTAGAAATTCTGGGAAGTTTTCATTTATTATTCTTGGCACTAAGGCATTCAGGTTTTTTAACTTGTCATTTTTTTTTTTTTTTTGCTTCAAAATTTTGTTCTCTCCAGGAAGAATTTTTTTTTTTATGTGTACTTTATGCTATCCAGTTTTCTCATCTGATTTCATTTTCTTAACTGACATTTCCACTTCTTCACAAAGGTATCTGATGATTGAAGTAATAGTGTCAAAATGTGGTGGTTTTACTGTTACAGATAATAGAAATAAGTCTAGTCCCCATACCAAAGCCCACTGGTATAGAGCCTTCTATTAGTGGAGGTGAATGCTCTGCCCTCCCCTAGATGCAGTATGGAGTTGGCAAAGGCTAGCAAATGCCCGTCTTCTTTAATCTTCATCAGATCTCTTCAAGTTCTGAGTGGATTTTGGATTTTCTGACTTGAAACTTTAAGAGGGAACAGGAAAAAGGTCAACCTCATTTCAGTTTGCTGAAGAAAAAAAACAATGGGAAAAATGATAGGATCTGAAAGTCTCCATCATTCCCTTATTCCTAGCTTATTACCTTAAAGAGATTTGAGAGAGTTTCCCTTTGCCTGAGCTCTGCCTCTCTCTCTCTCTCTCTCTCTCTCTCTCTCTCTCTCTCTTTCTTTCTCTCTCTCTCCCTCTCTTTCTCAGTTAATCTTTTACTTTGTTCTTGATGGGAGAAGTCTTTAATTATATTCTCTTTTTTATTCTTTCCCTGATTTCTATTTGGTATGACTCAGATAAATGAATTTCTTTGCAATTGCTTATGTGTGTTCATTGTGGAACTGGTATTAGGATAGAAAAATGGTCAAGTCTTATGTAGAAGGCTTGAGGTCCTGCTTACCCCCCATCATGTGGAACAACAATCAGAAGTTAGCTTTAACATGATCACAATCATATTTAAGGAAATGATAATATTTAAGGGAACAGGTAGATATAATTCTAGTTCAGCACCCCTTTCCTCTGAGGAGAATGGTGGTGGCCTCTGACCCTAACCTCATGCTTCCTCTCCTTTCAGAAATTAAAATCTCCTTTGCAGAAGGATGGGCGAAGAAGAGGCTAGAGATATCTATTCAGTCTCCTTTCCAAAGGTAAAATGACACCCTCATGCTGCATTAGGAGACAGATTTCAGCAAATGCTGCATGCCTACATATGAATCTTGGCCACATAAGTAACAGAAATGGTGGCAGATTAGTTAATATGTTTCCATCTTTTTTTTTACCTAGCCATTTTTCAGTGTGAATAGCTGACCTAAACAGCTCAGCTTTGAGCTGTTGTTATTATACTAAGTGTCTTTTCATTTTTCCTTCAAGTTGTGTGTTATTTAATTTTTACCTTTGCTCTAGCTAGTCAACAATATGATAACAGTAATCCAATTCAGAAGTGACATATTTTGGTAACAACATTGCCTATCTATTGATATATAGTCAATTTCAATTTCCTTTTTGTAGTACTATTTGATGTTTAACAAATGTAATGCCTTTCAACTTTTTATGGAAGAAAATAATAATCATGTATATTGTGAGAGGCTTCTAATTAGTGCTTAAACCCCTTACTCTATTTACTTTTAAATTTTGAACTTTATTTTACAGTACATTTTTTATCGTTCTCTCCTACGTATACCTCTAAATTGAATTCACTGAGTTTTAAGTTACATGGTGATTTATTTTAGAAGAGTTGTCTTCTTTATTTATTTTTAAAATTCTCATCATGATCACAATAAGATCAGATGATCAAGGGCTCATGAAATATTGTTTTTAGTTTCTATAAATAAACCAATTCTAAAATTCCTTCATTTTACCTCTACTCAAAGAGTCTTTGAGCCATATTATGATTTGTCTGTAATTTCCTGATGTCTTCTGATTTCATTTCTTCTCAAACAACCAAAAATCAAAGATTTATTAGAAACTTATGTACCTGTGTCCCCCTTCAGGGATACAAAGAAAAAGTGCAAATCATCATTGCCCTTAAGTTATTTTCTTCTAATTGAGGAAACAATATCTATGTAAACAGGTAGGAACTAGTAGATAAGTAGATGAATATGCAAATAAAAGAATAACATTTGGCATATTCATAACATCAATCAGATTCTACCAACAATTAGGGCAAGACCATACTAAATAAAAGTGTTAATAGCTAATGATGGCTTAATCATTCCATCCAGTTAACATTTGAGTTTCAACAAAGACTTTTGATACATTAAGATCACGGTGACAAATAATCTGTGAAGTTCATTCATTGTTGTAGAGTCCAAGGTAGAAACGATTTAATAGAGAGACCTCTACTGGTGCCTCTCTAATTAGGCCACTAATCTACTACATACTCTGACATAAGTAAAATAGCTAAATGAAGCAAGTTGATGGATATTTAGTAATCTGAGCATGTGCCAGGTACCAACAGGGGTTATTTATTTTCTTCAAAAGCCTGCCAAATTGAAGAGGAAAAATTGAGACCCTAATTTTCTCCCTGCCAAAAAGAAACCTTCAAGGACAATAACAAAATTCAACAATATCTGGAAATTGCCTAACCAATGACTGCAATTACTGTGGAACATTTTCTTCTCCACACAGCAAGTTGATGTGCATGCATTCATAATACCCCTTGAATAATACTTCTACTGGCCACTGAAAAGAATGCCAGAGCACCAAATTTAATAAGTTCCTACCATTACATTGGGATTTCATGGGTGAGAACCACAAAGGAGCAAAAAGGTGTGATTAGACTGTGATATGTGCTATTGGATGGAATATAAATGGAGAAGAGATCAGAGACCTGTTGACATAGCTTTTCAGGCTGACATACATTTTTTCCCCTTTTTTCAAATCATTAGTACCATCCAACTTCCATACAATGCAATATTTATTCATTCCAGGCTCATATCATACTAATCCATCTTCATGGACTTTTCTTTTCTATCTGTTAATTGGTCAGTGTCTACATATGGGAAAGAATCTCATAAAATATTGATTTTTTAAGTGTCTAGAAATCTGACTATAAATTACAACAATTTCATTTATTATGATTGTCATATTTTTGGTCTAGAGCAGGGGTGAAGAACTTGTGAGCTCGAGGCCATATGTGGCTCTCTAGTTTTTCAAGTGTAACCCTTTGACTGAATCTAAACTTCACAGAGTAAATTCCTTTAATGAAAGGATTTGTTCTGTCAAACTTAGACTCATTCAACATGCTGCACCCAAGGATCTAGAAGGCCACACATGGCCTTGAGGCCATAGATTCCCCACACCTGGTCTGGACTTATAAGCTCATCTGTGTTAGAAGCTCCCAATGAAGATATACCCTTTGGTAATGTGCTTTAGCTATTGTTCACTAGTTTAAGTTCAGTAAGAGTTGCTTGATCATACTAAGAAATTAAATTATTTGCTCAGTGTCACATAACCCATATGAGGTAGAGAATGGAAAGCAAAATGTAGGTAAAAATTTTCCCCTAAGTTTCACTTTTTCTTTTCATGAGATTTAATTTGAAGAACTGTTATGCTGGATTTGTAGCCAAAGGACATGTCTTGAATCACAGATTTGCTGGTTATTTATTGTCACCTTGAGCAAGTTACTTAAACTAGCCTGGTCTAAATTTCTTTATCTGTAAAATGAAGCAATTCGATTAGATGAGAGCATCTTAATCTGGGTTCCATGAATTTGTATTTTTGTGATATGTAACAAAATATGTTATTTTTGTTATATACAACAAAACACATACTATTTTAGTTTATTTTATAATCTTATTTTATATGCAATTGAAAACATTGTGGGAAGGTGTTAAGAGTTCATGATCAAAAAAGGGTTAAGAATTCCTGGACTAGATGATTGATAATGTTCTTTCTAGCTTTAAATCTATGATCCTATTGTAGTAGAGTCTCTGGGATCACTCTCCTGAACCTATTTAATTCTCCCAACTTATTCTAGTAAGTTAGAATCCCAGAAAGCAAATACTACTTCTCAGAGTCCCCAAGAACCCTGAGTTTGGAGGATTTTCTGGTATTACATCTTATGATCATCCATTGGCATGTTTCCCTCTTTGACTGTAAGTTGATATCAATCACTCAGAAAGACTCAATTAATTTTTATTTATTAAGGTGGAACAGTATGAACAATTGGGATAAAACATCTCCTTTGACAGAAAATTAATACCAAATGTTACTTGCCAATCACTTAATGATGCTAGTAATGTCAAAATTTCTGTAATGTCTTTACATTCCTACTCTTAAAATACGTGCTCTTCATCAGGGTGTGCTTAGCACATGGTACTTCCTCTCACTCAGAGATTTAACCTTGTAAAGAAACCTACCTTAAACTGGTAGTTGATCTTAGCTTCTAATGACCATGCCCCATTCTGTTGTGATTCTTGGCATCAAGGCAAAACATTAGAAATGCAGTGACATTCCTTGCCTAGATTGCCAAGTGCCACTGGGGTCTCATAAACAGGTCTTGCTAACCCCTATTGCCTCTTTCTTTTCTCCTTCTAAAGGTATAAGAAGCTTTTGCATGGGTCTTAGAGTTGGGACATCCATTGTGCTCTGTGCTCATGGGACATCCTCCATAGTGGTGCATTTGCTCTCCTGTTATCTCAGTTAAAAATCATTTATTCCTCAACTCAAGACTTTGATTTATTTTAAGAGTTGACACCCTAAATAGGGGCACACTCTCCTACAAGAACATTAGGAGTCTAAGGGAAAGCGAGCTCAAGTTTAGTGAGAACATATAACAAAGGGTAACTCACAGGTCCTACAAGTCTTTGCTCTTTTGTAGAATTCTCATGAAACACTCTTTAAGTAAGGTATAGCTTTCTGCTAGACTTCTTGTATATACACAAAGTTGTCTGTCCTTGGCATGTCTAGTTTTTCCACAGATCCTAGTAAAGACATTGTCACAAGTCAGTGTTTTCTGAGACTATGTGAAGTTTAAATCTTCCCAATCTTTAGAGTTTCCAAAGTCATCCTTCCTCTGGACTACTTTATCTTCCAGACTATCCTGCCATTTGTGCAGACAGGTTGTTAACTTAGTTAATTTTTATATAAGAACAACAGGACATGATGGGATTTCCTCACCAATTTCAATATATTTCTTGTATAGCATCATTTCATTATAGCAACTGACTTTTAGTCCTTCCAAATTGATTAAGGATATCTTGTACCTAGTATAATAATCAATTGCATAAATACAGGCGTCATTATCTGATAGAGATATTAGGGCCATGGTATCTTGTTAGTTATTTTAAGTGTGTGTATTAGTGTGTATGGGGGAATTGGGTGGATTGATTTAATCAAGCCCTAACTTCACCTTACAAATAAAAAAAAAAAGATTCCTTCAGTCCAAGTTGTGTAACATCCCAAAAGAAGTTTTCCTCAAACACAATGGTGAGCATAACAAGAGTTAAATGTGTACGGGGTTTGTGTTGCATGCTGACGCATCTGCCTTACATGCTTCTTGACTAAGCTTATGTCTTGCTACTGTGTTTACACCATCCAATACTGAAATTACTTTGGAAAGGTTAATATATTTGCAATCCATATAAAGAATGTTTTGTTATTCTTCCCTTTGCTTTCTGAAATGTGATGACCTCTTTTTTTCAAAGAACATAGTAGGTGCTAAAGAGAACAACACTTTTCAATATGAATGATTTCTCAGGAAAAAGTTAACAGTTATTCAATAATATTCAGTAAATTCCAATTAGCATAATTGCCATTCTAAATGACACAAATTATTCACTTTTAAGACAAGCCAGTTGATCCTCATTTCAATATCCAAAACAATCTGAAGACAATTTAAAGACCATGTAAATGTCTATTTGTAAAATTTGTCTTCATTTTTTTTCCTCCTGAGCAGATGATATTCTGCTTTCTACATATTTATTATTTACTTGATCATCTTATAACATTGGTGTTCAGCTTGTCCAATAATGTATATCCAACCACGTCCTTAATATTTATCTACTATCAAATATTTATCCCTCTCCTAATTTATTAAAATGATGCAAGTTTTTTTTTCTGAAATAAGATTTTCCTGTGGACTTAGGAAATGTGTTATATTAGGAAATATACACTTTCAATGTTGCTATGATTCTCTTAGTCACTAAAACTAGAAAACTATGAACCTTATAATGAATTTAGGATGTCAGAATTGCAGAGGTTTAAAGTTGGAAGGTACATTGTAAGAAATCTACTTCAACATGTGCCTGAGCAAGAATCCATCTGCAACATTTACTTTCAGGGAGTGGAATCTCATTACATGCTAGGGGAAGAAATTAGAGAAATGAAAACACACCAACTAAGTTCTTATAAGGACAGGACTGGTAAATTTCACAAAAAAAGAAAGATGACAGTGGAGGGGTTTTTTTTGTTGTTGTTTTTGATAAAAGAGATGCATAAATAAATTGTTATCAGAGCTGTAAATTGGTTTGGCTATCCTGGAAAACAATTTGGAGCTACATAACAAAAAAATGATTAACTGTGAATACCCTTTGACTTGGTGATATTATTACTACTCCTTAACCCCAAAAAGGAGGAAAAAGACCTATATGCACAAAAATATTTGTAGTAGCTCTTTTTGAGGTTACAAATTACTGGAAATTAAGGTGGTATTTATCAAGTAGAGAATGTATGAACAATTTATGGTAAATAAAAATAATAAATCACCATTTTTGCTATAAGAAATTGTGAAAGAGATTGTTTCAGAAAAACCTGGGAACATTTTTTCCCAAACCTCATAAAGATTTTTAAAAATGTTATTCATATGCAATTTTTAAAATGACTGGTGTGAGGATACTTCACAGCTTTTCAGAAAATAAGTTTCAAAGTCAAATAAAGTTACGTCTGTATCAGTG
>CM053592.1:54874703-54892256 GCA_028646515.1 Pseudochirops corinnae
TTTTTTTTTTTGAGCCTACACTTATTCTCTCTCTCTCTCCTTCTCTCTCTCTGTCTTTCTATGTCGATAGATAGATAGATAAATAGACAGACAGATATATATATATATGGATAAATATATATTTACATATACACATATATGTTTATATTTTAACTTCAAATAGTATTTCTCACAATTATATATGAAGAAAATTTTAACATTCATTTTAAAAAAGATTTTGAGTTCCAATTTTTTTTCTCCCTCCCGCCATTCCTGTCTTCCCCTCTCCTGAAAATGGTAGGAAGTTTAATATACTTTATATGTGCTATCATGTAAAAAATATTTCCATATTCATTGCAGTTGTGAAAGAAGAAACAGAACAAAAGTGAAAAAACATGAAAAAGAATAAAGTTAAAAAATGCTTCTATCTGTATTCAGAGTGCATCTGTTCTTTATCTGGATATCACAAAAGAGAACTGGAAGACCACTGGTCTTGTTATATTATATTTCAAAGAGCAAAGGAGTTAGAGTTGCATACAAGAATAATTTATCCATTAAAATTAATTATATTCATAAATGAAAACAAAAATGTGTATTTGATGAACCAAAAGACTTTCAGATATTTGTAAGAAAAAGACCAGAACTCAACAGAAAAATTAATATAGAAGATTCAGAAGAAAGATAAATAAATAATCCAAGACTAATTATAAGGCATTGATTAAGGTCAAATTGATATATGATATATGAAACTGTTACTAAAATTAGTCATTAACAGTAGTAATAATATTCCTTTTTTTTTTTTTTTCTTTTCTTCATATGGGCAATTGGGGTTAAGTGACTTGCCCAAAGTCACATAGCTGCTAAGTGTTAAGTGTCTGAGGCTGGATTTGAACTCAGGTCCTCCTGATTCCAGGGCCAGTGCTCTATACACTGTGCCACCTAGCCACCCCTAGTAATAATATTTTTAAAATGGTGGTCATTCCTAAGGTAATTTGAAAGAAAGGTTGGGGCTGAGTTGTGTATAATGAGATTTTTCTACAAAACAATATTAGATAGCATACAGAAGAAGAGAAAATGTTAGTAAGATGGCAGGCAGTGCTTGAGTTTACTCATCTGAATTGGTTCCAAGAGGGAAGAATATGTACACATACAAACTCAGTTGTGTATAGAAATGAAACTTAACAGGGAAGTTGGTTGGGAAGTGGATAAAAGAATAGAAAAGGAAGAAAAAAGCAATGCAGATTAAAGGACACAGAGGTAGAGGCAAAATAGACCTTTTTTTTTTTTTAACCATTGTAACACTTTATTTTTTCAATCTTCATTAAAGGAATAAAGCAGGTATTTCCATAACAATGCAATAAAAAAGATGATTGCACATGAAACTGCAAATATACTATGCATAACTTGCTAATCCATTCAAATATACCACAGAATTATCAAATAAATTTGTTCTCTACTCTTGTTTATTCATAAATTGTTCACCTATCCATAAATTTGATAAATAATATGTTCCATATTCTTATAATTTTTTTTGTAAAATCTCTCTTTATATCTAGGTCATGTATCCCTTTTGGCCTTTTCTTGGTAAATGGTGTAAAGTATTGGTCTATGCCCAATTTCTGCTGTTTTGATTTCCAGTTTTTCCCAAAAAAATTTTCCTTAGTAAATAATGAATTTTTGTTCCCAAATCCTATATCTGTATGTCTGTCAAATATAAGATAATGTTCATTTGCTGTTGCATTCCATTCCATTGATCTACTTTTCTGTTCCTCAGCCAATACCAGATAGTTTCTATAATTCTTGTCTTATATACAGTTTAAGATCTGGTTCTGTGAAACTTCCTTCCTTTACTTTTTGTTCTATTATTTCCTTTGATATTCTTGGGGTTTTTTGCTTTGTAAAATGACTTATTATTTTTCTAATTCACATTCAAAGTTATAATTACTATTTGTGAAATTTCCCTCCATTTTATTTTTGCCCACTATTTTCCATCTAAGTTTCTCTTTACCCCTACTCCAGTTACCTTATCTTTTCCTCTATGCTCTTATTCCTTATTTTAGCTAACTCTCTAAAAGTCCTACCCTTATCTATTCACTTCACCCTCCTCATCTTTTTATATTTTTCTGAAAGTACCTTCTTCATCCTATCCCTTAATTTCTCACCTCTCTAGAAGTTTAAAAGACTTCTATACTTATATGTATGTATGTATGAATGTATGTATGTATGCATATACATATGCAATATTGAGTAATCAAAATTTCAATGCAGGAAAAAGTTTACAATAAATTATTATATTTGTGCCATTTAAAAATATTTTAAATTTTTTGAAATGGTGCAAAATTTAAAGATCAATCAAAGAGTAAAAGAAAGCAGATTTCCAGGGGGGAGCACTGAGTAATTTTTTTTTTCAAAGGAGGCAGTAGGCCAAATAAGTTTTGAACCTTTGTATCTAGAATATCATGGCAATGTCCACTATAATTCCATTTAATATTGTATTCAAATTATTTTTTGATCATAACTTTCAGCTACTCTGACAGTTCTTATCTTCTCTCTCTTTGATATGCTCTCCATATCAGTTGTTTTCCTAATGAAATGTTTCATATTTTCTTCTATTTTTTATTTTTATTATATCTTGGTGTCTTATAACTTGCTTAATTCTAGTTTTCAAGGACCTATTTTCTTCCTTAAGATTCTGTTTCTGTTTTTTCCAATTGGTTAACTATCTTTTCATAATTTTCTTATATTGCTTTTATTTTTTTCTAATTTTTTTCATTGTCTCATTTAATTTTTGATGTTCTTCCAAGATTTACTTTTGGGCTTTTGATCGTTTTACATTATTTTTTAGGTTAGAAGTGGCTTTTTAAAAATCTCACTATCTTCCTCCGAATATGAACCCAGATCTTCTTTTACACAAAAGTAGCTATCAATAGCTGGGTTCTTTTTCTTTTGTTTACCCATTTTTATTTTTAATTTGTTTTATTTTATTTTATTGTAGCAGCTTCATATTATTATTAAGCTTTAAACTGAAGTTGTAGGTAATGTTGTCCTATGCCTCAAGTTCTTCTTACTGTTCTTTTCTGAATTCTGATTGGGGGCTCAGCCTCAGGGACTTCTCTGTTCCTCCCCTAAGCCCCAGTCATGCTGTCATGAAAATGTTCATGCTTCATTTGGTACTGTGCTTACTGGCCTTGTGCTTGCTCCTCCTTACCCACAGACACCTATGTCTGGTCATCAACAGTAGGTGGTCTTTCAATCTTCCTTCAGTCAGCCATCTGGTGTTCTTTAGTGAAAAATTTGTGAGGTAAACATTCCTGAGGTGAAATTTCTTGATGTCAGTTGTGCTTCCCTTAGGGCCTACTGCTTGTTGATTCACTCAAATCAAACCCCAGCTTCTTGAGTCTTCTCTGAAGTTGTTTTAAGGTGTCTTCACAGGATAACTGTTTTATGCCTTTACTTTTACTAGTCCGTGTTCATTTCATGGTGTTTTCCCTGTCTATTTGTGGAGGAAATCTGGAAAGTCTAGAAATTTCTTTATTTTTAAATTAATTAATTATTTTTTAGTTTTTAACATTCTCTTTAATATACTTCTGAGTTTTGTGTTTTTTTCTCCCTCTTCCCCCAAAAGTGCAACCTGATATAGGCTTTACATATACATTCATATTAAACATTTTAACATTAGTCATGTTGTTAAGAAGAATTAGAACCAACAAGAAAAATCATAAGAAAGAAAAAAAAATGGAACAACAAAAAAGAGAACAAATAGTATGCTTGACTCTGCATTCAGATTCCATAGTTCTTTCTCTGAATGTGGGCAGCATTTTCCATCATGAGTTTTTGGAGTTGCCTTAAATTCTTGTATTGCTGAAAAGAGCCACATCTATGAAAATTAGTCATCACACAATGTGGCTGTTACTGTGTGCAATATTCTCCTGGTTCTGCTCACTTCACTCAGCATCAGTTCATATAAGTCTTTTCAGGCTTTTCTGAAGTCTACCTGCTCATCATTTCTTATGGTACGATCATATTCCATTACATTCATATATCACAACTTGTTCAGCCATTCACCAACTGATGGGTATAACCTCAATTTCCAATTCTTTGACACCACAAAAAGAGCTGCTATAAGTATTTTTGTACATGTGGGTCCTTTTCCCATTTTTGTGTCTTTGGGATATAGACCTAGTAGTGCTATTGCTGTGTCTAAGGGTATGCAGTTTTATATTCCTTTGAGTATAATTCCTAGAAATTTCTGATGTAATTAACTGTCTTCCCAGAATTGCCCTATAGACTTTTGAGGAGAGACAGGATAAAAAAGAGGAAAAGAAAAATGAACAGAAGAAAATAGGAAGGATGGGAAAATACCAGAATAACTGTGAATGTGAATGGGATAAGTTTACCCATAAAATGGAAGCAGATAACAGAATGAATCAGAAACTAGAATTGAACAATATAAGAGACACACTTGAGGCAGAAAGGTAAACATGAAGTTATAATAAAGGGCTGAGGAAGAATCTAATATACTTAGGTTACAGTAAAAAAGGCAGGGGTAGCAGTGATGATCTCTGACAAAGCAAAAGCAAAAAGAGAAACAATTCAAAGAGTTAATCAGGGAAACTACATTTTGCTAAAAGGTACTACAGACAATGCAGTAATGTTAAAAAAAAAACTTAGATCAAATTTCTCTGTTAAAATCCTCCTTTCTCAAATATACACTAAGTATAGAATTGAGTCAAATTAAAAAAAAAATAAGAGCCACTACTCAATTGCTAAATGGCCAAAGAATATAAATAGACAGTTTTGAGAAGAAAAAATCAAAGCTTTCTATGGTCAGGTGAACCAATGTTCTAAATCACTACTGTTTAGAGAAAGTCAAGTTAAAACAATTCTGAGGTGCTTCCTCACACCTATCACAAATGACAAAACTTAAGGGGATGAAGGAAAATAGATGTGCTAATGAACTGTTGCTGGAGTATTGAACTGCTCTAAATATTCTGGGGAACAATTTGGGACTATTCAAAAAGGGCTATAAAATTGTGCATGACCCTTTGACCCACAAATATCACAATTAGGTTTATATACCAAAGAGAGAAAAGGAAAAGTACTTATATGTACAAAACTATGTACAGTCACTCTTTTTGTGGGGGCAAATAATTATAAATCAAGAAGATGCTCATCAATTGGGGAATGGCTGAACAAGTTACGTAATGTGATTGTGATGGAGTACTATTGTGCTACATGAAATGATGAATGATGTGTTTTTAGAAAAATGTCAAAAATGTTATGAACCGATGCAAAATGGGGTGAGGAGAATTGGGATGTCATTGTGCACAATGACAACAATGTTTTAATGATGATCAATTATGAAAGACTTACTCTGATCAACATAATTGTCTAAGACAATGGTTCTCAACCTTCCTAACGCTGTGAACCTTTTATACTTTAATACTTGTATGTGGGCGTATCTGCATGTGGGCAGACCTGCCTGGAGACTGATAGAGGACCAGTGTCTCAGTCCCTAAGACCATTGCAAACATGTGTTTTCCAATGGTCTTAGGTGCCCCCTGTGAAAGGGTCGTTTGACCCCCAAAGGGGTCACGACCCACAGATTGAGAATTGCTGATTTAAGGCAGTGCAAAAGGTTTCATTATGAAAAAAAAATGCTATCCACTATCAGAGTGAAAACTGCTTAATTTTGAGTGGAATTTGACATAACGTTTTCTCACTTTCTTTTTTTGCAATAAGACTAATGTGGAAATACATTTTGTATGATTTCACAGTATAATTAATTTTATATCGCTTGTCTTCTCTGTGGTTATGAGAATGGCTGAGATGGAGCGAGCGAAATTGGAACTAGAAATCTAAAAAAATTATATAACACAATTTAAATGAAATAAAATTAAATCATATATACTTTTGGAAAGGTCAAAATCAGATTCTAGTGTTATGGTGTGCCAGGGAAAGATATATTAATTTTATTGTATTCTGTCCTAGTTAGGCCATATCTAGAATGTTGTGATTAGTTCTGTATGATCTGTTTTGAGTAAAATATTTACAAATTAGAACATTTCCTGAAGAAGGTGAATAAATGACTAGAAGCAATTCCATAGAAGCATCAGTTGAAGTATTTGGAGGCATTTAGTGTGGTAAAATGAAGATAGTGGGGACTATAAAAGCTATATTAAAAAATGTAGAAGAGACTGTTTTGTTCGGCCCTCAAGGGTGGAATTTTAAGCAATAGGTAGAAGCTGCCAAAAAAAGTTTTAGCTTAATGTAAGGAAAAACCTATTTCTAAGAATCAGTAATATCCATAAATTAGGAAGTGGAAGGGAGAGATGAAGAGTATATACATTTTCATAGTACCTACTATGGGCCAGGCACTATGCTAAGGATTTTACAAAAAATATCTCATTTGATCTTGGTGAAAACCCTGAAAGGATGCTGTTATCATTGCCATTACAGTTGATTCAACTATGTTAGTTAGATAGAGGTTAGATGACTTGTCCAGTCACACAGACAGTACCTATCTGAGGTCACATTTGAACTCAGGTCTTCCCACCTCCAAGTCCAGTGTTCTCTCAGCTGTGCAGCCTAGGGGGACATTCAAGTGAAGCCTAAGTGCCTACTTGTTAGAGATGTTATATAAGTGATTCTTATTTAGATGAAAGGTCAGTCTAAGTGACCTTTGAGTTTCCCTCCAACTCTGATATTTTATAATTCTGAGTTTGGTAAAAGTATACTGTTATCTTTAATTAACATTCTTAGAACTAAGATTTGAAAGACAACTTAGATATTCAATTGAATCAAAAATTGTAATTAGTCATGTACTATGTACAACATATTGGGTTTGAGATTCCAAAATGAAAATCATAATATCACAGAATCTCAGAGATAAAAAAGACCTCAGAGTTTATCTAAGCCCAGATCTAAATAGAATAGGCCCCAAAGACTACCTGCATTTGAGGTGCAAAAATTAATATGATGCAAAACATTATAGTGACTAGAGAATTGGTGTCAGAGTCATGACAACCTGAGTTCAGATCCTATCCTTTTCACTGGCCTCCTGTTTGATTCTAGGCAATAAAAACAACTCAGTGCCAACACCTTGTGAATTCTCTAACACTTCAAGTTGAAGAACATTTACTGGTCTGAATCAATAAATTAGGGAATGTTCATACACACACAAATGCATACACAAATATAAAAACCCTAATATATACAAATTTGATCAGTCTTCTATAAGGTAAGTTTCAATACTCAGTCACTAGAAGTATGAGGATTGTGAGAGAAGGGTTAAATGAAGGGCATTTGGGTAGGAAGTTGATAACTCCTTATAATCAGTGTCACTAACAGACCACAATTATGGCTGTGGATCAAATAAGCAAAAGGGAGACCCTTTCTGGAAGATGCTTGCTCCTTCTATTACTTTATACTTACTTTGTTTTCGAAGGGAGAAGAATATGAGTTTCTTGATTTCCCTTTAAAAAAAATTAAGGCCATATGAATGCCACTAAGAAATTTCCCATTTTCATTCTGATGAAGTCTTTTTTAGCTGTTAATTTTCAGGCATGTTTTAAGGAATATTACTTCTCTTTAAAAAAGTTGTACAGTAGAATATCGGAAGGTTTTCTTATGAAATGCCTAGATTAGCCTTCTTTCTTATCTTATGAAGAAGGAGGTGACTTGGTCTATTGCCCTTGAAGGATGTAAAAAAGATAAACAAGACTTTAGACATTGTGTTACCTGAGATTTTGAGTAAGTAGAGGTGTGATTAAGTTAGGGGGTTTGGGAAGGTTTCAGATAGGAGTCCCAACGTGAGTTGGGTCATCAAAGAAGAGAAAGGGGAAGAAGGTGAAGGAATTTCTTCCAAGAACATAGCCTATAGGGTTATTCAGTGGTGAGAGTATAGGATAAGATGACAGAAAAGGTAGTTATCTATTTTGAGTGGAACATGGAATGTGTGAAAGGGAATGATGAATTCAAGTTGGAAAAGCAGTTTGGAGCTAAATCACAGGAGGCCTTAAATGCTAAGTCCTGGTGTCAAACCATTAAACTACATAGTATCTCTGTGGGCCTTATATTGACTTACTTTTAAAATTTAATGCAGGGGGCAGAGCCAAGATGGTCACAAAGAAGTTGGCAGGCTCCATGAGTTCCCCATAACCACCTCAAATACCTGTAAAATATGACTCTAAACAAACTTTATAGCTACAGAACTCACAAAGTGACAGAGAGAAACAAATCTCAAGCTGAAGGCAGCCCAGCAGGGCAGCAGGAAGGGTACAATGCAAAGTGCTGGGAGCTGAGCCCAGCCACAAGTGAACCTGCAGTTTTAGCTCAAGGGGAGCCCTGATCAGCCACAGCTGGAGGGACTTCAGGAGAGTGGATCACCAGCAGCTGTGGCAATTTCCAGAACTATCAACCCATAAATGCCAAAGGCAAAGTAAAAGGTCAGCGTGGACTTTGGGAAAAGAAGGGACCAGGAGAGTGGTCTGGCTTTTGCCCCTGGAAGGGAGAAACAGCTCAGGCATGGCAGCTGTGCAGCCACCTCCATATGGCCACTTCAGGGCTCCTGGCCTGCAGATGATAGGGGGACAAAGAGAACATTCTAAGAGGTAATAACTCTTGCTTTAACCTGCTTGGATCTGGATCCCTGTCTTGGGTGGAAGTTCTGAGGCATGTGGCCAGGTGGTGGAGGGTTAAGAGGGGACTTCAGAGAGAGCACCCAATTTATAACTCCAGCAGCTGTGAAAACACTCATTGATTTGGGAGAACACTCTCCTCTCTGGAAGCAGAGTTCTACTGTGGCAAAAAGCTCAAAAGTCAAGTAATTGAGTGACAACATGAATAAGCAAAGGAAGCAAAGCAAGCACAGCAATATACGTTTGGATTCCTTTTTTTCGGGACAAAAAGGATCAAAGCATCGAATGGCAGGAAGACAACAAAGTCCAAACTTCTGCACCAAAAGCTTCTAAGAAAAATAAAAACTGATTACAGGCCATAGAGGAGCTTAAGAAGGATTTTGAAAACCAAATAAGAGAAATGGAAGAAAATTGGGAAGCGAAATGAGAATGATGAAAGAAAATCATGAAAAGAGAGTCAACAACCTGACTGAAGAAACTAAGACCTTAAAAATAGAATAACTCAAATGGCAAAAGAGGCTCAAAAAGCCAATGAGGAGAAGAATGGCTTAAAAAGCCAAATTTGCCAGATGAAAAAAGAATTTTAAAAGCTTGCTGGAAAGAATAATTCCTTCAGAATTAGACTGAAGCAAATGGAAGCTAATGACTTCATGAGAAATCATGATACTATTAAAAAGATCCAAATAATTGTAAAAAAATAGAAGACAATATGAAATATCTCATTGCAAAAACCACTGACCTGGAAAATAGATACAGGAGAGATAATTTAAAAATTGTTGGACTACCTGAAAGCCATGATCAAAAAAAGAACATAGAAATCATTCTTCAAGAATTTCTCAAGGAAAATTGCCCTGATATTTTAGAACCAGAGGGCAAAATAGAAATTGAAAAAATTCACCTATCACCTCTTGAAAAAGATCCCAAAAAAGAAAACTCCTAGGAATATTATAGCCAGCTTCCAGAGTCCCCAGATCAAGGAGGAAATATTACAAGCAGCCAAAAAGAAACAATTTGAGGACTGAGGAAACACAAACAGTATAAAACAGGATCTGGCAGCTTCTACACTGAGGTATCAAAGGGCTTGGAAAATGATATTCTGGAGGTCAAAGGAGCTGGAATTAAAACCAAAAATCACCTACCAAGAAAAACTGAGTATAATATTTCAGGGGATAATATGGTCATTCAATGAAATAGAGGATTTTCAGGCTTTCTTGATAAAAAAAAAAAAAGAGTTGAATAGAAAATTTGCCATTCAGATACAAGAAGCAAAAGAAGCATGAGAAGGTAAACAGGGAAAATAAATCATAAGGAACTTATTAAAGCTGAACTATTTAAATTCCTGCATGGAAAAATGATAATTGTAACTTATGAAACGTTCTCATTTTGAGGATAGTTGAAGGGAATATAAATGTGTATACATATATATGTATATATATGTATGTATATATGTATATGTATACACACATATACACACATATATAGGAGAGTATATGGGTGTATGAATATATATGTGACAGTGTGTATATATATATATATGTATAGGTCTACATAGACAGAGGGCACAGGATCAATTGAATAGGAAAAGATGATAATTAAAAGGTGAAATTGAGAAATGAGAGAGGAATATAATGAGAGGAGATGGGGAGAGACAGAATGGGGTAAATTATCTCATATAGAAGATGCAAGGGAAAAATTTTAAAATGGAGGGAAAGAACAGGAAGGGGAAAGGGAACGGGTCAACCTTACTCTCATTGCATTTGGCTTATGGAGGGAATGACATGCACACTAAATAGGGTATCTCACCTTACAGGAGAGTGGGGGAAAGGGGATGAGAGGGGGTGATGATGAGGGGAGGGCCATTTGGGGTGGGGAGGTAGTTAAAAGCACGCACTCTCAAAAAGGGACAGGTCAAAGTAGAGAATAGAACAAGTGGTGGGCAGGATAGGATGGAGGGAAATATAGTCTGTCTTTCACAATGTATCCACTATGGAAATGTTTTGTGTAACTACATACATACAACCTATATTGAATTACTTATCTTCCCAGTAAAAGTGGGTGATTATGGAGAAAGGGAAAGAATCTGGAATTCAAAGTTTTAAAATCAAATGTTTAAAAACTTTATTATTCTTATTATTATTTTATCCTGTTTTTAATTTTAATTTTTATTAATTGATTTGTTTATTTACTTTTAGTTTACAAGATTCAGTTCCATAGTCACTTGAGTTTCAAACTTTCTCCGCTCCCTCTCCCTCCCACCCCATGGCAGCATGCAATCAAGTTTAGGATCTGCAAATACTTTCACACTGGACATTAGTCTGGTTGTATAGAAGAATGTTGACTGTAGCTCTTTTGTGGTAGCAAAAAACTGGAAATTAAGGGGATGGCCATAAATTGGGGAATGGCTAAACAAATGGTGGTATTTGAATGTAATGGAATACTATTGTGTTATAAGAAATGGGGATGAGATGGACTTCATATTTACCTGGAGAGGCTTATACAAATTGATGCTAAGTGGGAAGAGCAGAATAAGGAAAAAATTGTACACAATCACAGACACATCGTAGGTGTGCCTGCCAACTTTGATAAACTGGACTCTTCTCAGCAACGCACAGTTATAAGACAACTCTACATGTCTCAGGATGGAAGGAGCTGTCTACATTTAGAGAAAGATCTAGAAAGAACTGAGTTTAAATGGGGACTGAAGCAATCTACATGATATCATTCCTTTCCGCGTTTGGTTTTGTTTCTTCTTTCCCATTGTTCTCTCCATTGGTTACAACCCTTCTATTATTATTATCTTTTACATGCAACTGGGAAATAAGATGTACAGGCACTGTGGTAAGGAGATCCATCTTGCCCTATGGGAAAGTTAGAGGGAGTGTAGGGGAGGACACAGGAGAGAGCAGATTGGGGGATGGGATATACAGTGAAATCTCTGGGGTTGGTAGGTAGGGGAAAGACAGGGAGAAAATTTGTGAATTAAAATCTTGTGAAAATGAATGATGCAAGCTAAAAATAAACATAAAATTGAATTTAAAAAGACAAAAAGAAAAGAAAAAATAAAAATAGGAGAATTACTAGAGAAAAAATTAAATCAAATTCAATTTAAATTTTATTGCATTTTTGTTAAGATTTGTTCTTTTTCTAATTATATTTTAATTTGCCTCTGGCCACATACAGGAGTGTTTTTTGTTAAATGTGTTTGATACCTCTGCTCTAGCCTCCTTCCTTTTTACATATGAGGCATTTGAGATCAAAAGTGACATCCTTGGGGTCCCACAAGTGAATTCTTGAGTTCAAATTCCAGAACAGTCATAAACTTTAATTTTGACCTCAGGCAAATCATTTCAATCTTTTTAAACCTCAGCTTCTTTGACTAATATAGATGAACTGCAGACTTTTTCAATTCTACATTTATGATCTTAAGAACCTTGGTCTCCTAATCTCCATGACTTTGTTCTTTCCATAATCCATTGTATAAGCCATAAGTGACTTTGTTTTTAAATATGAATTTTGACTTTTCCATATGATTTCATAAGTTAAAATTTTAACACCTGAAATTTTATTCAATCATGAGAGGTTGGAGAGAATAGGGATCAAGTCAGCAGATGCTTTATAAACTTATCTTTTCTTAATCATGTCCCAAGTTCACCATCCATCACTATACCCAAGACCTCTAGCAACTCACATTATATTCCTGCATGCAGACTTCTCAAGGGTCAAACAGAAAAAGGCAGCACAAACAGGGTAAGAATACCATATATAACTCCATACCCCAGACTTGACTTACACTGTGCTACCCTGAAAAGGCCTGACCTGACTCTCTTCCCTTTCAATACACACAGTTCTCTAAATGGAGCAAATTAGACAAGTCAATAAAAAATGAGAGAATAGCCTAGAGGGTCTAACTCTGGCTCCTCCTAGATGTTGCCTCTGGGCAGCCTTGGCTTAGAGACATTGGCAGCAGTTACTTCCTTCCTGTCCCACGGGTCAACTCCTTTTCTCCCAAAATTGTTGTAAACAGAAAATCAGCACTGCCTCATGGACAAAGCCCTCAGTCTAGGAAATCTGGATTAAAATTCTATCTGAGATACTTGGTACTTGTGTGATCATGGTAATAGAGTATAACTGTTCTGTCTTGGTTTCCCAAAATTAAAAAAAAGATGATGATAATATTTATAATACCTAAGCAATGAGGGTTTTTAAATGAGGATGATATTTTGCATAATTATGTAAACCTGCAACAGAGAGATGAATTCAATGCCAGGCATCCATTTATTTATAGCACCAGGCACAACTAAACCCACAAAATCATTTCCTTTGGAAAATTCCAATCTCCTTAAAAAGATACATAATCAAACATAATAAAACAAACAAACAAATAAATAAATAATCAAATTATTTTTTGCAGGTACATGTTTTTTTCAATAGTTTCCAAAGAACCACTTCATAATTGTGACATTATTTTATCATGTATTATAATGATTGTATTACTTTTAAATATAGATGAAGGATTGGGAGTCAGCATTTAAAGGAGTGTAAGTAGTATAGCAGCTGGGAAGTAGAATGTTCATTGGTAAGGTAGAAATTTTGCTCCATATTATAGATATAACTAAATATGACTTCAACTAAATAAATGTAGGATAATTAAAAGCACTTTATATTTGAGATCCAGGGAGTTGGGTTCTAGTCCTATCTCTATGACCTTGGCCAGATCATGTAATATTGATGTACCTCAGTGTCTTCATCTGCAAAATGAATTTAGAAATAGATACATAGACTTGTACACATATCACCTCCCTGATATTATGAGAAAAGCTTCTTTTTACATTTAACAAGATACAGTTATTGTAACCCAAATTATTCCATAGTAATAAAAGTAAATTGAAATATTGATAATGTGTGTTTGTGTGTATATACACACACTTACTTTCGTAAATTTTACATGCCTATAGTTAGTTTTCTATGAGCAGAGATTGATGATACTTAAACCAAACATTGTATCTCTTGATACTACACACAGAGTCACATACATATTTTAAGTACTGCTACCTGGAATATAGTTTTTATGGTTTTTGAGCTGAAAAATAACTTAAAGATTACCTCCTTGTCCAACACTTTTATTTTGTGAGGCCCAAAGACTTTGAGACATGACCAAAGTCATACAAATAGTAAATAACAGACACAGGATCTGAGTCTGACTTAACATACATGACCATAAAGTCAATACTTTTCTCAATGTGCCAAATCCTCTGTTGACAGGGAATAGGTTTTTTTCCCCCTTTTATTCAAAGTTAACTGGCTTATTACTAAATTACTGCTTGTGTCTCATTATCACCATGGTTTTGTTTTAGTTCAGTGAACCAGGTAGTAAGTTCTTAAACATACACACTCAAGTCATTAATACCACTCATTTGAGGTGAAACAAAAGAAAGAGCTCATGGTCCTCCAAAATGATAACTTCTATAATCTGGGTCTAATTTGGATTCATTTGTGACTCCAAATTGGCTTACAATTTAAATATTTTCTTTTTCTGTCCAATGAAATTTGGGAAGTAAATTGTAGAATGAAATCAACAATGCTTAGATTTCAAAGCATGTCCAGTACTGTCTATTATGAGACTTTAATTGGAGCCTAAAAATAGATGTTTTCAATTGGGAAATACTGAGCATTTCCATGAAAAAAAGATAGCTTTTGATATTTTTTAAAGCATAACTCTCAATAAATTAATCTCCTTGTTGGCAAAGAAAGCTCTTTGATTAGAAAAAAAACAGCTTAATCTCTCCTTAGAAATGTCATTTATTTATTTTGAAGGCATTTTTTTAGAGTGTGAATGGCCATTTTACCATTTTTAGGTCTAGTTTTCAGTTTTTATGTGTGTATGGATATTTAATTTGTAGTGGACTTTAATAAGGCCCTCACCCACAACATGACTAGTTCCCTCCTGATAAACTCCTTCCTCATTACCTTGGAAAATCAGTATATATGTGATGAATTACTGATAACTAGCTACTGAGCTATACCATCTTCTGATGGGGGTCACTAAGTCAATACTTGAAGGAACTATGATTTCATCAATGTGACAACTCCATGTACCAACATAGATAACCAATCATCTATAACTTATAGCATTAGAGAGTTACCTAAAGCTCAAAGCCAAATGTCTCCCAACATGTTCACATAGCTAGTAATCATTGGATTACTAGCACTCTAAAATATGTCTATGACCAAGTCTAGCACTCTAAAATGTGACCTTTCTTAAGTGTAATCAATATTAGTAAAATTAAGTGAATCCTTACTTTAAACAACAGGCACATAGAATGTATTTGCAGAAGTTATTCTAAATTAAAGTCACATCATATATAGGTAGAAATTGTATCACCATTTTTGATGGTCACTATGGTGCCTTCCAATTGTCAAACTTTGTAACTCTCTAATTCAGAATATCAAAAAATTTTGGTTATGCTTTAGATTACACAATACTATAGGTTAAAAAATTATATGACTTATTCAAACCTCTACGAATGACTCAAACCAGACCTACTCCTTGCTACTCTCCTCAGCTATAAGAAATGGCTCAAATACACTTGGAGAAGCACCTTGGATTTCTGACTCCACATTGACTTACTGTCAAGATGACATGGCTTGTAAGTTTAGTTCCAAATTTACCAAGTTTGGCTAAATCTAGCTACTGCTTTTTATATTTTTCACATTTGTCCTCTGGGATTCTAATAATTCACATCCATCTATTCTTGTGCCTACTATTTTAGTGTACTTTTTCAGAATCATGTCTGGGGAAGCAGCTTTTTCAAATAATGCACATACTCTCTTAAGTCAGCAAAGGTTTTATTCATAATTTTTAGTGCTAAAAACCTACAATTTGCTTTTATTCCACAATATGCCAGCTAAAATAAAACCAAAATAGTTTAAGAAGCCAAATTTCAGAAAGAAACACACAAAATAAAGGCAGGGCTAGTTGATAGAGAACAAAGAAATTTAAAAAAAATATCAATTATCGGGTGGATTAGGTTAGGTAACTCATCCATATAATTAAATATGAAATACTTATACGGATTGTCTTTCTGGACTTGTGAATTTACTGGATCATTAACAGATTTCTAACTTATCTTAACTTTATAGCTCCACAGCTGTAGTTGGTCCAGTAAGGTCAAAGTGTTTGGTGTAGTGAATTCAATGACATCCTCCACTAACATATAATCTTGCCCTTCTGTAGATGAGACTTCAAAAGAAACAATAGTGTTGTGTTGTTATAGTTTTGTTGTTTAATAACATGCAATGCAAATAATTCTAATGTGCTATGAAGATAGGTAATTTGTTTGACAATATAGGACATATAATCTTGACACTCACAAAGAGGAGTAAAATACAGCATGCAGGAACAAAAAGGGCATCTTACAATTAAATACAAAACTGGAAAGATTCAAGGTTATCATGTCTAGTTCACTGCTGCATACCTGAGTAACAAGAAGAATGTGAGAAGGAAGGAATCATAAGGAAAAAAGCTTTAAAATTACTATTTACTCTGTGTATATTAAAACTCCATGATGAACTAGATCATATAAGGGGTAAAGGGAGGGAATATGCCAGTTAAGATGTTTCTCCATGTGTGAACATTGTTACTGACTGGGTAGGAAAACTGAGCCAATACATGCTTGGCAACAGTGGAGCAGAAATGGAGTAGGCAGTTTTCTGAGATTTGTTATATAACACCACATTTATTTCCCTGGATCAGAACATTCACAAATATGAGGATTGGTTTGATGAAAATTATGGGGGAATTCTGTTACTGTCAAATGAAAATCAAGAACTTTATAGGGAAGTGGTTCTCAATCTTCCTAATGCCTTCACCCCCCCCCTTTTTTTTTAATTGATTTTAGTTTACATCATCCATTTCCACAAGATTTTGAGTTACAAATTTTCTCACCATCTTTCCCCTACCCACCACCCCAAAAGAACCAACACACTGTTTAACCCCTCCCAAAATCTATTCTCTCCTTTGTCCTCCTCCATCAACCCTCTGACTTTCTGGTAGGGCAGGATGGATCTCCCTACCACAATGCCTGTGTATCTTAAGTCCCAGTTGGATGTAGTTAATAATAATGATAATAATAATTGTGTATATATGTATTTAACATTTGATTATAGAACTTTAAATTCTAGATTCTTTCTCTTCCTCCCTCATCACCCACCCCCACTGGACGGACAAGCAATCTAATACAGGCTGGACATGTGTAATTACACAGAACCTCTCCACAGTGAGCATATTGTGAGAGACTGATTACATGTCCCTTCTTCCTCTCCTCCCCCCACCCCGTTCCATTCTCTACCCTGTCCCTGTCCCTCTACATAAGTGTGCACTTTCATCAACCATCCCCCCTACCATGCCTTCCCCTCCATCATCGCACCTCTCATGCCCATTACCCCTACTCTTCTATGTGGCAAGATACCCAGTTTAGAGTTTATGTCATTGCTTCTCCAAGCCAAGTTCAGTGAGAGAAAGGTTGACTCTCCTTTTGACTTCCTGTTCTCCCCCTCTGTTGTAACAATTATCTCTTGCCTCTTCCATGAGACGCTCAACCCCATTCTCTCTCTCCCTGTCTCCTCTCAATGTAATCCTCTGTCACCTCAGGATTTCACCTTTTAGAATATTGTCCCTTCCTATTTAATTGACGTTATGTCCTCTATGGATTCATATATACACATATTCAGATATGTGCTTGTATGCATAGATAAACCCTCTTATATAGATATATGTGTATGTATATGTATATATACATTTGTATTCCCTTCCCCTATCCTCATACTGAGCAAAGTTTCGTCAGTTACAATTGTCACTTTTCCATGTTGGCATGTAAATAGTTCAACTTTGATAAGTTCCTTATGATTTCTTTTCCATGTTTATCTTCTCATGCTT
>CM053592.1:54892756-54902957 GCA_028646515.1 Pseudochirops corinnae
GAATGCATTTTGGGCTGGAGACCACTTCACATTTCCTTCTATGGTCTCCAGTGTGTGTGTAGAGTCTGTGTTGCCTTCTGAGTTTGGATCTTCTTGCTCACTATAGAATGATTTGATGGTTCTAGCCTTTGCAGTTTCCTTCTTTCCAATTGTGGTTGCCTATATCCTGTATTTTTAGAGTGGATATCTGCTTCCGGTGTGAATTTCTCAGGCTAGAAGATAGGGCTTTGGTTGTTAACTTTGTGAGTTGCGGCCTCTGAATGTGTGGGCTGAGGCCCGGGTCAGTACTCTTAATGTTTCCCCTAAGTTACCTGAGGCTCACAGAGTAACTTATGGGAGCGAGATGGTCTGGCTCCTTCAGGTTTCCACCTGTTTCTCTGGGCTGCTTCTCAGGCAGGCTCACTGCAGTAGAAGGGTGGGGCTGTAGTTTGCTGATTGGCCAGGTGGTTCTAAAGGGCACCTGGTCTTTTGCTGTTAGGGCTTGCTGGCTCCACCCACCTGGGGTTAGGCTCGGTTCTATCTCCCTTCCCCCTTCCTCACTGATTTCCAAGCCTGGGGCTGTTTTACACTTATGCAAGAATGCACTCTAGATGGGGCGTTTACCTTTGGACTCTTTTTTTTGTGTCAGGGAGGATCAGAGCACCTAGATTTTATTCTTCCATCCTGTCTGGATATGTAGTTTCAAACATCCAGACTGGGGGCTGCTAGCCCCAGGAAAAACCACTGACCCTGCTTTGTGCCCCACATTCCCTCCTACCCAGTTCTGTTGGTCCTCCACTCCACGCCCAGAGGGCTGCAGAAGCTTCTGACTGGGTGAGTCTGCTGGATGGGGCTTCTCAGTCTGCCAGGCTCTGCTTTCAGGTCCACGCTGGTGCCACTGCTGTATGCTCCATGTTCTCCCTGCCCCAACCTGAGTAGGCACTTTTCTGGGCTGGGAATCTGTCATTCTCCATCTCCCAATGGGTTCTGCCACTCTTAAATCTTCTCAAATTTACTTTTTAGCTTTTAAGGACGAAATTCTTGGGAAGCTTGGAGAAGTTACTGCTTACTTTCTGCCATCTTAGCTCTGCCCCCTAGGGTATTTTTTCTATAATTTTCTTTCTCTGTGTAGGCTCTTCCAGGTTCAGGTATCAGCACCATATTTGTTTCATAAAAAGAATTTGATAGAACTTCTTTACTTCTTTTCCAAAATAGCTAATATAATACTGGAATTTATATTTTCTTTAATATTTTGGTAGAATTCACTTGTAAATCCATCTGGTCCTGCTGATTTTTTCTTATGGAAACCTGTACTTCATTTTACTTATTAGTTAAACAGTTTTCTTAATTTCAATTTTATTAATCTCTTCTTTGGTTTTCAGAATTTTTAATTTGGTATTTAATTGGGAATTGTTGATTTATTATTTTTCTGCCTTTTTTAAATTGCATGCCCAATTCATTAATCTCCTCTTTCTCTATTTTATTCAGATAAGAATTTAGAGGGTTAAAAATTCCCCTAAGAACCACTTTGACTGCATCCCATAAGTTTTTGTATGCTGTCTCATAATGGTAATTCTCTGGGATGAAGTTATTGATTGTTTCTATGATTTGTTGTTTGACTTACTCATTCTTTTAAGATTAAATTATTTAGTTTCCACTTAGTTTTTAATTCATCTTTCCATGACCATTATTATATGTGATTTTTATTGCCTCATGATCTGTAAATGATGCCCATAATATTTTTACTTTTCTTCATTTGATTGTGAAGTATTTATGCCCTAATTCTTGGTAAGTTTTTGTGTAGGTGTAATGTATCACTGAAAAAAAAAGCATATTCCTTTATATCCCCATTCAAGTTTTTCCAAAGGTGTACCATATCTAAATTTTCTAAAATTCTATTCACTTCCTTAGCTTTTTCGTTGTTTATTTTGTCGTTAGATTTATCTGGTTCTGAGAAGGAATCCAACACGAGTAGATTTTTGCTATCTATTTCTTCCTGTAACTCCTTTTATTTCTCCTCAAAGAAGTTGGATGTTATATCACTTTGAGCATATGTTTAGTAACAGTTTTACTTCATTATCCATGGTACCTTTTAGCAAGATGTATTTCCCTTCCTTATCTCCTTTAATTAGATATATTTTGGCTTTTGTTTTGTATGAGATCAGGATTGCTACCCCCTAATTTTTTTTTAAATTAAGTTGAAGGATATTATGTTCTGTTCTAGCCTTTTACCTTTGTTATCTGTGTATACCTCTGCTTCAGATATATCTTTGCAAACAACTTATTGGAGGATTATATTTTTTTTAATCCACTATGACATCTGCTTCTGTTTTATGGAAGAGTTCATCCTATTCACGTTCACAGTTATGATTACTATGTCTTTCTCTCCATCCTATTTCCCCTTTATTTATGCTTTTATCTCTCCATTCTCCCTTTCCTTTCTTACTAGTATTTTGCTTTTGACTACCACCTCCCTCAAACTGGCTTCCTTTCTATCAGCCTACTCCCTTTTCTTTCCCTTTTCCTGTACTACTTCTTCCCTCCTTTCTATCCACCCCTGCCTTTTCTTTCCTCTTTCCCCTCCTACTTTCCATAGGGTAAGTTAGATTTCTATGCCTAATTAAGCATGCTATTCCCTCTTTGAGCCAAATCCATAAAGAGTAATTTCACACAATATTTATCTTCCTTTTTTCCTCTACTGTAATAGGTTTATTGCCTCATCATGTGATATAATTTACCTTCTTCTGCCTCCTCCTTTCTGCTCACCCAATACAGTTCCTTTACATTTCTTAATTAGATTTTTTTAAATCCTCACATCAAAATCAACTTATACCAACACCTTCACCCTATGTATACACCTTCTAAAAGTTATAATATACATACAGTTCTGGAGAGACACAAGTATCATCTTCCCATGTAGGGATGCAAACAGTTTCCATATTGAATAATTTTTTTCCATTTCCTGTTTACTTTTTTTATACCTTTCTTAGTCTTGTATTTGAATATCAACTTTTCTTTTGAGCTCTGGTCTTTTCATTAGGAAGCTCTGGAAGTCCCCTATTTCTATTTCCTTTCCTGAAACAGTATGCTCATTTTTGCTGGATAGATTGTTTTGCTGCTAGGTCCTATGTAATCCTGACTGTGTTTCTACGATAATTAAATAGTTTCTGCCTGCTTGTAGGATTTTCTCCTTGAACAAATAATTCTGAAATTTGGCTACAATATTCATTGGTGCTTTTATTTTGGGATCTCTTGCAGAAGATGATAGATGGATTATTCCTATGACTATTTTACCCTCTAATAAACTAACTTATGGTAGTTTTCCTTGAAAATTTCTTGAAAGATGCTTTCCAGGATCTTTTTCTAATCATGGCTTCTAGGTAGACCAATAGTTCTTAAACAATCTCTCCTGCATCTATTTTCCAGATCAGTTGTTTTTCAAATGAGGTGTTTTAGATTTTCTTTAATTTTTTCTTTCTTTTTATTTTGTTTGATTCATTTCTGATGTCTCATAGAAGCTTCCACTTGTCCAATTCTGATTTTTAATAATTTATTTTCTTAATTTAACTTTTGTAATTCCTTTCCCCTTGGCCAATTCCACCTTTTAAGTAGTTCTCCTCAGTAAATTTTTGTATCTCACTTTCAATTTGACCAATTCTGCTTTTTAAGGAGTTACTCTTTGTAGTGGATTTTTGTACCTCTTTTTCCATGTGTCCAATTGTATCTTTTTAAGGAGTTGTTTTTTTCTGCCAATTTTTGTCCTTCCTTTTCCAAGTTGTTAATTCTCTCTTACATGTTTCTCATTTCTTTCCCCAATTTTTCTTCTACAACTCTTATTTGACTTATTTGACTTTAAAATCCTTGTGCTCTTCCAAAATGGCTTCTTCATCTTGAAACCAATTCGTATTTCCCTTTGAGATTTCAGGTGTAGGCATATTGACAGTGCTGTTCTTTTCTGAATTTCTGTTTTGATCTTCCCTGTATCCATAGTAATTTTCTATGGTCATGTTTGTTTTTCCTTCTTGTGCTGCAGACCAGGGGCCTGGTAACTGACTTTGTTCGCTCGGTACTTAAACACTGGCAGCTGGGGCTCTAGGGGTCTAACATCTTTCCTGGTTCTGAGTTGGGGTCCTAGTAGTGGTGTTTGGTGTGTGCTGTAGCCAGATGCAGATTTTTCTGCATTTCTCTGGGAGCTTCAGCTGCTGGAAGATGCCTGGTCACCTGGGATTGCTATGAGGCATGGGGAAGTCTGGCTCCTGGAGCATGCTCTCTCAAAGCTGTGCTGAAGGAAGGGGAGGTCTGCTGTTAGAGGATGCCTGCCTGCTCTGTGCTACACTAAAGCATGTGAAGGTCTGGCTGCTAGCAGATACCCACTGTCTCAGGAATGCACTGAAGCACTTGGAGTCTGCTTCTGGTGGACACTTGCCTGCCTTCCTGGGGCTGCATCATAACACAAGGAGGTCCAACAATTGAAGGATGTTAACCCTCCCCCCCCATGGGGTTGAGCTGAATCTCATGGGGTACACCTCTCCCCCTGGGGCTAGAGTCTAATGGTTCATCTGGCTCTGTTGAGGTATGTGGTATATCCTAGTGTTGGCATTTGTGTGTTCCACCACCCTGGGGCTTAGTATCTTCTGCAGCTTTGCTGAGGTAGGGTTTGCTACTGGTATGCTGTGACATTTCCTGTCCTGGATTGTACTCCCCTTTTACCTTAGTACCATTAGGATCATTCTTGCTGATGTCCAAATTTCCCAGTCTAAGTCACTGCTCCACCCCATCTTTCTGCTGACTCGGTTATTCCAGGATTTTTCCTGGAGTGCTTTTCTTCTTTTCTTTTTTTTTTTTAAGAGATCAAAAAGGGAGAATCATAGGGACCTTTTTCTTGCTATGCCATCTTGACTCCTAGAAGTTTATGTTATCATTTTCATCAAACCAGTCTTGATGTCTGTGAGTGTTCTCACAAAGATGAGCAAATATAGCACAATACACTGCATTTCAGCAAGCTGTCCACTTCTTTTCTGCTCTGCTTGTTGCCAGCTGTGTATTGGCTCAACTTTCCCTGCAAGTTAGCAACAAACTGTTGCCACTCAGAGAAGTGGTCTACCCTGCCAAAATTGATTCTTGGTAGTCATTTTGCCTTGACACTGCCAGTTTTAATGAACATGAATATTTAGTTTGGATAGGATAAGTCTATGATCAGTCCAGCACTCAGCACTGCACATTGCCTTCATTGCATTCACATCCTGTCTGTCACAGAGATTATTCTCCTTATAGTTACAAAGATTATTAAATTCCAATGTTTGTAGTGAGGGTACATCCACAAAGTTTTATTATGTTTAGATAAATGAAAGACAGTGTTGGTGATGAGGTCATGAGATGCACCAGTCTTCAGTAGTAAGTGACTATTACTGTTTTTTTTTCCAACTCTATACCTCCCTGATTCCCTGTCAAGCCTGGTAAACTGAGCCTACTTTAGCATTAAAGTCACCCAGGATGATGAACTTGTCCTTTTTTTGACACACTGATGATAAGGATGTCCAGATCTTCATAAAAATTTTCTTTGACTTCATCAGGGTTCATCATACTGGGAACATAGGCACTAATGATGGTGTGTGTCATTTTCCTGCAAGTGGCAATCACATTGTCATGAGCCTGTATTAATTCCTTTGGGTACACACAAAAGCTTGTTAACTAGTTTAGTTATGGTTGTAAAACCTACAGCAACTTGTCAGTGCTCCCCCTCTCTATGGCCACTCCAAAATATGAGCATACAATTCCAACAGTAAGCCAGCCTTCATTTGCTTGCCTTGTTTTGCACGGGACTGCTATTTGGATTTGATATGTGCTGAGTTCTTTAGCAAAAAGCTAAAGGCTAATCTGGTCTTTCAGGTCTGCTGAATTTTGTGTTTTCTATAAAAGTGGACATATACTCATGGTTAGTGGAATCCTCTTTTTTTGAACCTTTGAACATTTTTTTTGGTTTTATGACAGCCAGGTGAGGTCCATGCTTGCCTTGGTATTTGGGCTAGTGTTGAGTAAGGAAACAATTTTTAGGGTACCTTTTCTGGCCCCTTCTTCACCCCAGGGAGTGAGTAATGTGGTCATTAAAAGGTTGCTCAGATACGCAGAGGGCTCCCACATACCCACTGCTGCTTCCAATGAGAAGAAAACCCTATGGCCTGGGCTACCTGTGTGCAGGTTTGTGATCACATCTCCCAGTGTATGTGCACCTGCTGATGTTCCACCACTTGTTTGTCACCACAGGACTTTGAGATAGATAGAAATGATAAAATGGTATGGATGATATCTTTTGATTCATGCATGAATTGGATAGAAGTTGAGTCAGAGTTGCATGAAGTCATCAGCCAAAGTCTTTCCTGCAATCATTACAGTGCAGTGTAGGACAGAGTCAAGATGACTGACTAGTGATGATTTGAGATGCAGTGAATAGGAGAAGATTCTGAGGGGATGGCAGAGTAGGTCAGAAAATTTCAAGCTTTCAAGATTTTCTTCCACAAGAGATTAAATAGCACTTCTGGGTGAACATAGAGAGATAAAAACAAGTAAGAGTAGGGCTAAATCTAGGGTCTTCTTGGCATAACTGGAGAAGATCTGAAGAAAAATTTCAGGACTAGGTTTCCAGCCTGTGAAGAGCAACACCTCCAGATTAGGTTCCACTTTAACAATGAGTGGCAAGCTGCTTAAACAATATGCAGCAAGCCCTGGTGTTAGCTGGGTTGGGAGACTGCCTCTGCTGACTGCAGGAACTTTTACCCTCAAGACAAAGAGGGGAACTGGGTGTCTGACATGGGGAAGATCTAGGGAACCTTTGCTGACAAGGTATGTCAGAACCAACTACATTGTCCGGAGTGGCAGGAATGAGAAGAAATCAGCACACAGCTGGTGAGTACAGAAGCAATGGGGCAGGGACACCACTGGATGTGGGCATTTACAGGAGGCCAGAGGTCTTGGCTCAAATTCAAGGTCAGAGGGGAGAACTGAAGAGGATCTGCGGACAGAGACACAATTCCCCATACTCTGGGACTTGAAGTGATAATGAAAACTAAATTATTGCCAGAAAAAAAATGTACAGGCAAAGGAGAAAGAATCCAATTATAGAGAGTTACTATGGGACTAGAAAAGATTGGGGTTCATTTTCAGAGGAAAATACAGAGGCAAAGGAATCATTTTCTACCCCAAAGTGTAATATCAATTGGTCACCTGCCCAAAAATAATAATTGAAGGACTTTAAAAAAGACTTTTAAAATCAAATGAGAGATATTGAGGAAAAATTAAGAAGAAAAATAAGAAAAGAAGAAAAACAAGAAGATTATGACAGGAAAGTCATTCAATTATAAAAGGAGGTCCAGAATATTTTTAAAATTTTATTAATTTATTTATTTTAGTCTTCAACATTCATTTCTGCAAGATTTTGAGTTCCAAATTTTCTTCCCACCTCTCCTCTCCCCCCACCCCAAGACAGCCTGGATTCTAATTACCCCTTTCCCCATTCTACCCTTCCTTCTATCACTCCAACCCCCATCTATCCTCTTTCTCCTTACTTTCTTGTAGGGCACGATAGATTGCTATACCCCATTGACTATACATCTTATTTTGCATGTAAAAACATTTTTTTAACATTTGTTTTTAAAACTTTGAGTTCCAAATTCTCTCTTCTTCCCTCCCCACCCACCCTCATTGAGAAGACAAGCAATTCAATATAGGTTATAATGTGCAGTTATGCAAAACACTTCCATAATAGTCATGTTGTGAAAGACAAACTATGCTTCCCTCCATCCTATCCTTCCCTCCATTTATTCTATTCACTCCTTTGACCCTGTCCCTTTTCCAAAATTATTGCTTCTGACTATTCCCTCCCTCAATCTGCCCACAAATCTATCTGACCCCTCCCCTTATCCCTTTCCCCTAACTTTGCTATAGGGCAAAATACCCAACTGAGTGTATATGTTAAGCCTTAAACTCCTTAAGCCAAATCCAATGAGAGTAAGGTTCACTCATTCCCTCTCACCTCCCCCTCCTACCCTCCATTTTCTTGCCTCTTTTAAGTGAGATAATTTACCCCATTCCATCTTTCACTTTCTCCTTCTACCAATATATTACTCTCTCATCCCTTAATTTTACTTTTTAGACATACCTTCATATTCAACTCACCCTGTGTTCTCTGTCTATATGTACATATATGGTATGTGTGTATTGTGTGTGTATGTATGTATGCATGTGTGTTTGAGTGTGCACGTGTGTGTGTGTGTGTGTGTGTATTCCCTCCAACTACCCTAATATTGAGAAAGGTCTCATGAGTTACAAATACCATCTTTCTATGTAGGAATGTAAACAGTTCAACTTTAATAAGTTTCTTATGATTTCTCTTTCCTGTTTACCTTTTCATGCTTCTCTTGATTCTTATATTTGAAAGACAAATTTTCTATGTAGCTCTGGTCTTCTCATCAGGAATGCTTGAAATTCCTTTATTTCATTGAATATTCATTTTCCCCCTGAACAATTATACTCATTTTTACTGGGTAGATTATTCTTGGTTTTAATCCTAGCTCCTTTGACCTCTGGAATATCATATTCCAAGCCTTCTGATCCTTTAATGTAGAAATTTCTAGATCTTGTGTTATTATGATTGTATTTCCACAGTACTTGAATTGTTTCTTCCTGGCTACTTGCAATATTTTCTCCTTGACCTGGGAACTCTGGACTTTGGTTAAAATATTCCCATGGGTTTTTCTTTTGAGATTTCTTTCAAGAGACCATCAGTGTATATGTTTTATTTCTACTTTCCCCTATGGTTCTAGAATATCAGGACAGTACTCCTTGATAACTTCTTCAAAGAGGATTTTAAAAATCCTTTTGTACTCATGGCTTTCAGGTAGTCCAAATATTTTTAAATGATCTCTCTTCGATTTAATTTTCCAGGTCAGTGCTTCTTCCAATGAGACATTTCAAATGGTCTTCTATTTTTTATGATTTTGGCTCTGTTATCTTAATTTTTCATAAAACCATTAGCTTCCACTTGCTCCATCCTAATTTTTAAGGAATTATTTTTCAATGAGCTTTCGGACCCATTTAGGCAATTCTGCTTTTCAAGGCATTCTTTTCTTCATTGTTTTTTGGGCCTCTTTTCCCATTTTGGTTAGTCTTTTTTTTTAAGGTGTCATTTTCTTCAGCTTTTTTTTGTGGTCCCCTTTAGCAAGCAGTTGACTCGTTTCTCATGATTTTCTTGCATCACTCTCATTTTTCTTCCCAATTTTTCCTCTATCTCTTTTACTTGATTTACAACATCCTTTTTGAGTTCTTCCATAGCCTCAGACCAATTCATGCTTTTTTTTTCTTGGAGGCTTTTGATGTAGGAGCTTTGACTTTATTGTCTTCTTCAGTTAATATGTTTTGATCTTCTTTGTTACCAAAATAGTTTTCATTAGTCAGAGTTTTTTTTTAATACTGTTTACTCATTTTACCAGTCAAATGATTGATTTTCTAACTTTTGTCAGGGTAGGACTCTGTTTCCAGTGGAGGTGGGGATGGGGGTGATTGTACTGTCTCAAGCTTTAAGGGTTTTGTGCAGCTGTTTTCAGAAATACTTCTATGTTCCTGTAAATTTTCATTTATTCCAAGTTGATATCATCAAAGGAGAGTTATTTACTCCTTTCTTGACCTGTGTTCTTGTTTGTGAGTAACCACAAGCACTCTTTTTCACCCAGGAACTGTGAGGGGGATTCCCTCTCCACTGTATCACAAGCTGCACCACACCAGTCCTCCTCCTCATTCTAGTTATATCACCTAGGGTTGAGACACAGATCCAAGCAAGGCAAAGCCAGAGAATTCTGCCTCAGTGCCAGCAAAGAGATCTCTACAATTGCCCTCTGATCAGCTGCTCTGTGGGCCAAGAAATATGGAAGCAGTTGCTGTTCTCCAATGTCCCTAGACTGGGGCCAGACTGTGTTCATCTTTCACCCAGTTCCAACTGACCTTATATGCTGTCTTTATATTTGTGGGCTGAAAAATCTGGAAACTGTCACAGATAATAATGATTGAGTCCCCTGAGGCCTGCTCCGGTCATATCTAAGCCCCTGTGCCCATATTGGACTGCTCTCCACTCCCAGCCCAGTGTGATAGACACTTCCTGTTGACCTTCCAGGCTATCTTGAGCTAGAGATTTGTTTCACTCTGTCATTTTGTGGGTTCTGTAGCTCTAGAA